>CM061136.1:99353873-99928873 GCA_030789695.1 Scilla litardierei
CTCGCACCGCCCAGCTCACGGAGCAACGTCAGCTCCCCTCCGCCCTTCGCCGCCGCCGTCGTGCTGCCTTGCCGCCTCGGTCACCGCCCCCACCACCGGCGTAGTCGCCGTCGCCGCTCCCTCCGAGCCCCCTCCCCGGTTGTCGACGTCGGAGAAACCCCCGCATGCAGCTGCATACGAAGAAGCAACGGTATAACTCTATGGAAAACTTGTAAATATGTCGAATAATTCGTATTTTCGTATTTAAATTAATTAATTAATAGATTTATTGGTTTTTAATCCATAAGTAATTATATAGGACCCAGAAAAATGTACGACTAGCTCCAGAAAATCAGAAATAATATTCTGGACCCAATGGCGCTAGTTTCGTCTCAATCCGACGCTTAGTTTTCTCAGAATTAATTTTTAAGCCTATAAGTTAAATCCGTTATTTTCGTTCAAAAATCCGTATCTTCTTATTTTTACGTAAACTAATACTTGAGAAAAAATATATGTTATATAACTCTCTGATACGGTCATTTTGACACCTCACTTGCGACATTCTGATGTAGATTGCATCCGTAATAAATTGTGGAATAAATACGTCACTAATTGAAAAATAGTTTTTAAAAAAATTGTTTTTGATCTTTTAAAAATTATAAAAATTACTATAAGCTTTAGAAAAATATTCCCTCTTACAGTAAAACTATTTTTAGCATATATAGCATATATAAAAATTTAGAACGCTTTTCATCACCGTCTTAATCAGTTTAAGTCGTTAACAAATTCCGTTAAATAGGTTAGTTAGTTAATAATGTTTTGATAGGTTGATTTGATGTCTTATAATTAGTTAATAACCATGGAACTGATATCGCCAATCTATTGACGCAGAAAAACGTGCATCACGTTACCATCGCCTGGACACTCACACCCACGTCAAGGCAAGTATTTTTAGTAATGAATTACAAATCTGGTCGTTCCAACTTAGTGCTAAATCTGATGTACTTGTCAATTTCTGGTAGCCCATTTAACTTGTTCTCAATTTTGTTGCTTTCTAATTTAAATGGACTAGTCATATCAATGTTGATCATTTGGAACAATTTTCCACATGCTTGTAACTAAATTGGACTGCTTTTACAGTTTTACTATCTGCATGTTAACAAGATAAATCAATTGGGAAAAACGAGTATGTTACAAACACACATGTGATAACCATCGATTACAGATGGGGTGAAACCATCGAATACAGATGGGGGTAAAGCCATCGAATACAGATGGGGTGAAACTTGGTCAATGACTAAACAGTACACTTGGGTGGGGTTGGTTCTTGTAGTAGAGTCTGTAATTGTTGCTTGAACACCTTACGGCTACCTCCAAAACCACACTAACGGAGGCAAGCAGCTTGACCATATTCCAGGTTGGAATGGCAAGAAGCGTCACGGTAAGCCCCCGATGATAGGGTGTATCGAGAACATTACTTTCTCAGACATGGACTTATCACGTGCACAAACAATCAAATACTCAACATACAACTGTTTTACTTTACTTATAACTTCTTTACTTTTAACTGCAAAAATATCCATGCATGCTCATACTTTACTTTTCTGCACTTATTATTCATAACTGTGTACTAACGCTCTTTTGTCCTCTTATAGTTGTTCCTCGTTTCATTACTTTAAATATCTTGCCGAGCTTATCGCTGACATATATTTCAATGTTATATGAAATATATGTTAGGTTTAGAGACAGAGTAACTTGAGGACCCTACTTTTGAGGATCCCATCTTAGAGGTGAACACCACTGATCAGATTTACGAAGACATTGAGATCCTCCCCGCGGAAGGCTAAAGCGGAACGTTTATATTTCAGTTTATTATTTGTATTGTTATTTTTAGGTGTGTTTGCTTTCAGCAGATTGTACGGCCATGCTAGGCCTTAACTGTTTGTGTATTTGCTTTGGACGCTGGTAATGTAATGTAATAAATATTTGTGCTGTTTCTGAGAAACTCGCGTGCAGGGACCTGCCTTCGCTAATTAAACGCTTAGTGTGCTTAAGTCAAAGAAGAGAGAAAAAAATAATCACCCCTTCTTTGCTTTAAGCACATGCGGACCCGCTCGCGTCCTCGTCCCCAAGTATACTGGGAAGCGGGGCGTGACAGGTTTTGGTGGTGGCCCATGCAGGTCCTCTTGCACTCTGCGAGACACTTCAGAAATAGTATAAATATTATTACTAACCAGATCGTTTGGGCAAACTAGTACACAAATATTTACTTTGTTTGATTGCAGCGTGGCAGATCAGCCCAACACTCGTAATGGAAATGGTGACGCCTACAACGAGATCGTGGGACTCGTAAGAGAAATGATGGAACTCCAAACTCGATTACTCTCTGCGCTCAGTCGTTTCGCTCCTCATCTGGTCGAAGATCCTGAAAACCAAGTGTTCCAGTCCAGTCAAGGTTTAATCTACAACGCCCAAGCACCAAGGACATCTACCGATCTAACACCCGATGAGGAAATACTGGGAACATCACGTAACTACGAGGATGTAGTTAAACTTCGAGAGACAGCCCAAGTTGGAGGGAGTAAGCATCCTGAGGAACCAATAAGAGATGCTCTTAGAACAAAACAAACTGCCCTGTTTAAAAAGGTCCGCATCTCCAGTCAACAACTGATATCAGATGAAGCGCCACCATTGTAGCCGACAGGGGCATGTCAAGAAGGATTGTCGGGTGTAGCTGAAGCAATGCCTGATATGCAGAGCATCTGAACACGCTACCAGGGACTGCACTCGCCACACCAGCAAGCCAACAACTACTCAGTATGGACTACCTCTGGCTCCACAACAGAAGACTTTCGCATTAGCGAGGCAGAACCAGTCGAGACGTCAAATCTTCACCATAACAGCCGCGGGGACTGAGTCGGATGGACAAGTGATTTCAGGTATTACTTACACCCTTCTTTTATAGTGCTTATATTACATGCATGAGTTACTTTTTATCTTTTGCTAAGATATTTCCAATGTACTAGATGTTGTATTGATAGCCTCTTATCCAGCCCTATCCCTTTTGATTCGTGAGCCACTCACTACTTCATATCCCGAGGATTTGTAGAGAAACATTTTATTCATGTTGACTTTTTACCAAATCGCTTGAGCATCACTACTGCGAGTGGAGTAGTGAGGACTTCTACTGGATGTCGATTTTGCCCATAGTGATTTGTGGATACGAGTTGTTCGCAGATTTTATGGTAGTCGACATGACAAACTTCAATGCGATGTTCGGCATGGATTGGTTAGGAAATTTCTACGCTACTATCGAGTGTCACAACAAGAAAGTAGTGTTTGAAATCCCTGATCATCCTGTGTTGAATTCATGAGAGGAAACCGTTCACTTGGGCCTATCAAGTTTCGGGCCAAGCCGAACGAACTAATCATTGCATCAATGCAGGTTGAGCCATGCTTTTGTAACGCCATCGATCTTCATCACTAGCAACATTTCTTTAGCTAATGATTGCCTTCTGATCATTCTACTAATTCTTATAATTCTTCCTAATCGCTTTTAGTTCGCCTGAACTCTAGTTACATTTATTCTAAGGAGGGTAGCATTCAATTTTCGATCACCAGAAGTTCGAGTTCGACAACGGAAGCGAATCGAAGGACGCTCAGAAGTATTGGAGGATAGTGCTGGTGATTTGAGACGAGCCAAACCTGACGTGTAAGTATAGGCTGTTTGCGTCTTTTGAGCTAGTGTTTCTCTTCTAGCCCCTACTTCTATCTTGTACCCGTCTTTTCTCTCCAAGGGTTTGACTTCCTTTCCCACCGACCACCTTCCTCCCCCCTCTTTATTTCGTTTGTCCGTTTCCCCCCTCGAGACTCGTGCCCGCCGAACCCTACCCTACCTAACCCCGACTTCGGTGCCCCCCTTTCCCTCTTTTAACCCCGCTCCTTCCTCCGCAAGCCACCCCGTGGCTTCCCTCAGACATCACCCCCCTCCTCCTCCCGGCCTCTCCCCCAAGCAAGCTCGGTCGGACCCCGCATCGCCACTCCGATCTCCGATCCGCCAGCTTCCGCTTCGCTCCATCCCGTAGGCCCTAGCTCCCCTCCATGGATCGCCAGCCCGTCGGAGCCCTCGCCGCCGCAGATCGCCAGCCGCCGATGGCCCACCAACGACCTTGGGGTCTGTTGGGCGTAGCAGCAACCCTCGCCGCCACCCATGCTTTGGCCGTGTGGTCGGGATATTGGGAACCCGCCGCTATTGGTATCATTGGGAGCTCCTTTTTCTGGTTCTTCCCCCTTGAGCTGCCCAGCTTCGATTGCTTCTTAGGGGCGCTCCTTAATGTTTTTGGGTTCGTGAGTTTTTGGTCATTAAATTGCTTAGGGCTGATGGTGTTAGCCGTAGATATCGAACAATGGTATTGGGAAGCAGTATCCTTAGGATTTGGTATTGGATTCCTTTTGGCCTTAGGTGTTGAGATGAGATGCCAGTCTTGTGCTCTCATTTGGAGGACAGCTTTGATGATGGCTTACTGTTGGATGTGGTGGAGATTGCTGGAAGCAGTGGTGACAATGATCTTGATCCATGAGAGTTGGCCTTATATCTGCCTTTTGGTAACGATCTGGATATTGGATTGTAATTTGGTAGCATGGCAGATGAAGTCTTTGGTGCTCTGCTGGTTACGTTGTAGCAGATTGCATGCATTTGGATTAGTCCTCACGTTTTTGTATGTTATGGCAATAATTTACATGATTGAGACCATGTAACCATCGTTTATATATTCTAGACGTTCCGTTCTTCTCTTTGGTGTGCTTGCTTCTGACTTGTCACCTTATGTCCCAAGTTCGATCGGATGTCATCATCATCCTCATTATCATTTCCGAGTAATGCCATTATTTTATGTTTTGCCTACTTGATGAATCTGAAGTAGCTATTGTGATAAAATATATTAATGACATCCCATATTTTCTTATCACATTTCATGTTATTTACAACCTGATTTATAAAGATTACTATCTTTTCTATCATTTATTTGCTTGAGCTTCTTTATAATATCAATTATTTGTTGCAAAAATATTTTTAAATTCCGAGGACGGAATTATTTTTAAGGAAGGTAGAATGTAACGGCCTGTATTTTTCCAATACTTTCAAATTAAGTATTTAAAGAAAATTCAATTTTTAATTGTATTTTATAATGGTTTGTTAGGAGTTTTAACTGATTTCAAAAATTTCCTATAAAAATATTTTGAAGTACCAGACTAGTTATGGAGTATTTTAGCAAGATCGGATTTCATCAAATACCTCTAAAAGATCTGATAAAAATTCGTTTTCAGATATTACAGTTTTGGGTCAATGAATTTATTTTCTATTCAAACGTCTTCAAAACATTTTCAAACTTCTGCAGTAGCATCCTATGATCATTTGGGGCTTCCCACATTAATTTCGTAATTTTCTGATATCATTTCAATAGAGAACCCGCAAACCCGCTTTCTAAACATTTTGGCCAAAAACTAGTATCCCCGTAGCCCAAACCCTGGAACGGTCTTCGTATTCGCCATCCTCGCGACGATACGATCCCGTGGGTATGTTTTCGTAATTTTTCGGACACGTTTACTACTAGGGGCAAAATCGTAATTTCGCATGTGTATTTTACTAATTACTTCACTAATGATTTTCTAATTACCCTAATTAACTTTTAACCTATTTAATTACCTAACCCGTATCTACCCCCCCACCTACTCTTTCCCTCAGCTAACCCCCGCATCCCCCAACTACCCTATTTCTAAAACCCTATAAATTAAACCCCTAACTCAAGCACACCCCCTAACTCTCTTTCTCTCTCACTCTAACCCAGCCCAAGCCCGTAACCCTCGCACGGATCAGCCCTCAACCCAAATCAACACAAACCCGTAGCCTCCCTCCCTCGACTTCACGCCCCACCGCCTGTACACGGAGCTCCGGTGAAGCCTCCCCGCTCCTCCGTGCGTATCTCTCCACGTTGCACCGCCGCTGCTCTGAGCTTCCACCTCCCGCCATCGAGCTCCGACGAAGTACGAAGATTCGAGGCCACCCACTGCCACTCCGCCTCACCGCCGGAGCTCGCCCCGTCGCCGCCGCCTTGACGCCCCTCCGCAGCCACCGCCTCCGCCCCGAGACCCCCCGACGCCGCCTCGAGTCGCTGCCACCCTCCGACGTCAGCCACGACAACGCCTCGCACCGCCCAGCTCACGGAGCAACGTCAGCTCCCCTCCGCCCTTCGCCGCCGCCGTCGTGCTGCCTTGCCGCCTCGGTCACCGCCCCCACCACCGGCGTAGTCGCCGTCGCCGCTCCCTCCGAGCCCCCTCCCCGGTTGTCGACGTCGGAGAAACCCCCGCATGCAGCTGCATACGAAGAAGCAACGGTATAACTCTATGGCAAACTTGTAAATATGTCGAATAATTCGTATTTTCGTATTTAAATTAATTAATAAATAGATTTATTGGTTTTTAATCCATAAGTAATTATATAGGACCCAGAAAAATGTACGACTAGCTCCAGAAAATCAGAAATAATATTCTGGACCCAATGGCGCTAGTTTCGTCTCAATCCGACGCTTAGTTTTCTCAGAATTAATTTTTAAGCCTATAAGTTAAATCCGTTATTTTCGTTCAAAAATCCGTATCTTCTTATTTTTACGTAAACTAATACTTGAGAAAAAATATATGTTATATAACTCTCCGATACGGTCATTTTGACACCTCACTTGCGACATTCTGATGTAGATTGCATCCGTAATAAATTGTGGAATAAATACGTCACTAATTGAAAAATAGTTTTAAAAAAAATTGTTTTTGATCTTTTAAAAATTCTAAAAATTACTATAAGCTTTAGAAAAATATTCCCTCTTACAGTAAAACTATTTTTAGCATATATAGCATATATAAAAATTTAGAACGCTTTTCATCACCGTCTTAATCAGTTTAAGTCGTTAACAAATTCCGTTAAATAGGTTAGTTAGTTAATAATGTTTTGATAGGTTGATTTGATGTCTTATAATTAGTTAATAACCATGGAACTGATATCGCCAATCTATTGACGCAGAAAAACGTGCATCACGTTACCATCGCCTGGACACTCACACCCACGTCAAGGCAAGTATTTTTAGTAATGAATTACAAATCTGGTCGTTCCAACTTAGTGCTAAATCTGATGTACTTGTCAATTTCTGGTAGCCCATTTAACTTGTTCTCAATTTTGTTGCTTTCTAATTTAAATGGACTAGTCATATCAATGTTGATCATTTGGAACAATTTTCCACATGCTTGTAACTAAATTGGACTGCTTTTACAGTTTTACTATCTGCATGTTAACAAGATAAATCAATTGGGAAAAACGAGTATGTTACAAACACACATGTGATAACCATCGATTACAGATGGGGTGAAACCATCGAATACAGATGGGGGTAAAGCCATCGAATACAGATGGGGTGAAACTTGGTCAATGACTAAACAGTACACTTGGGTGGGGTTGGTTCTTGTAGTAGAGTCTGTAATTGTTGCTTGAACACCTTACGGCTACCTCCAAAACCACACTAACGGAGGCAAGCAGCTTGACCATATTCCAGGTTGGAATGGCAAGAAGCGTCACGGTAAGCCCCCGATGATAGGGTGTATCGAGAACATTACTTTCTCAGACATGGACTTATCACGTGCACAAACAATCAAATACTCAACATACAACTGTTTTACTTTACTTATAACTTCTTTACTTTTAACTGCAAAAATATCCATGCATGCTCATACTTTACTTTTCTGCACTTATTATTCATAACTGTGTACTAACGCTCTTTTGTCCTCTTATAGTTGTTCCTCGTTTCATTACTTTAAATATCTTGCCGAGCTTATCGCTGACATATATTTCAATGTTATATGAAATATATGTTAGGTTTAGAGACAGAGTAACTTGAGGACCCTACTTTTGAGGATCCCATCTTAGAGGTGAACACCACTGATCAGATTTACGAAGACATTGAGATCCTCCCCGCGGAAGGCTAAAGCGGAACGTTTATATTTCAGTTTATTATTTGTATTGTTATTTTTAGGTGTGTTTGCTTTCAGCAGATTGTACGGCCATGCTAGGCCTTAACTGTTTGTGTATTTGCTTTGGACGCTGGTAATGTAATGTAATAAATATTTGTGCTGTTTCTGAGAAACTCGCGTGCAGGGACCTGCCTTCGCTAATTAAACGCTTAGTGTGCTTAAGTCAAAGAAGAGAGAAAAAAATAATCACCCCTTCTTTGCTTTAAGCACATGCGGACCCGCTCGCGTCCTCGTCCCCAAGTATACTGGGAAGCGGGGCGTGACAGTCTCACATCTGAGGACTCCACATTACACACAAGGGCTTATAGTGGAACCAATTAATCCGAACGCACAACAGAAACAATTTGATTGTTTTTGTTGCGTTGGAAAATAAAGAATTTTACGAGTCTTTGACGGAGAGTAATTTTCGTAATAGCATAAATTCAATTCAAGGCGCAAAACGGTTCGGTTTCCTTGTCGTGTGGGGAGAGTAAATTGCCTCTTTTCAGCTGAGCCTAAAATACTTAGGATTACGTGTTTTTCTCGGTGGGATTACGCGTTGAGTAAATAAGATTTTCATTCCCGAGATCCCTAGCATTACTATAGGATTACGGACTTAATACTCATCAATTTGATCGGTCGTTTTTCACTATAATGGACCGTGAATGCCGTGAATGCCCTGGAGAAGCGTATGAAATCGGATGACTACAGGCTGATGCAGTCGCCTCCCGAATATGCTTCTCCCCCTGGTCTGCGAAGAGAAGAATGGCCCCCCTGGCCTTTACGCCCTAGTTGGCTGCTCTGGGTCAATTAGGTTGGCGGTGCATGGCTACCGTCTCTCTGAGGCACAAGCACTCCCTTCTGTTCTTTTCGATCTCTTGGCTCGCAGCCAAATTGGCCAAATCTGACTGTGGATGAAGCAGATCATAATTGTCCCTTTCCTCCTGCAGATTTCCAAGTTTGGCTGCGAGACAAGAGATCGAAAAGAACAGGAGGGAGTGCTTGTGCCTCAGAGGGACGATAGCCATGCACCGCCAACCTATGTGACCCAGGGCAGCCATCCAGTGTGCAAAGGCCAGGGGGGGCATTCTTCTCTTCGCAGACCAGGGATAGGAGCATATTCGGGAGGCGACTGCATCAGCCTGTAGTCCTCCGATTTCATACGCTTCTCTAGGGCATTCACGGTCCATTTAGTGTGAAATTGACCATTCAAATTGATGAGTATACTCCGTTATCCTATAGCGAGCCCTAATGCCTGCTCCTTGCGATAGAAATGGACGATGGAATTCAACCAGTTCTCTTTTCACGTAAAGCTAAATGGTTGATGTTGGAAACTTATGCAATGGTGGTAATAAATGCAACGAAGGGCTATCGTCCATTTATAATCAGGCATGCCCGATGAATGCCTTCCATATGTGAGCATTTCGCCTTCCACTCCTCGACTATACACTCCATATCCATCTCCTCTTTATAAACTCCATCCAAACCATCAAACCCTTCATCATTTCACTATACCTCGTCTATGACACACAAACACTCCCTCCTGTCCTTTCCGATCGCGAAGATAAACAGCTCATTCTATTTGTTATGCAACCATTTGGTGTTGTTCGACGCCTCATGTGAATCGGAGTTCCTCTCGGTGTCTTTGAAACGGCTACATACCTGATTGCATGTTACAACGATGCATGCTATGACTACACTCATATCCAGCCGATGATGGCAGAAAATCGGCAACGACGGTAATAAACGGAACGAAGATGGTCGCCCGATGAACTCGCGGAAGTTGACGGGGAAGCACGCAGATCACACCGACAATCACATGTTTCAGTTTGTAAGAGCATAGGCTAATGAATCAGTTTGGATCTGTATCAGTATGTACATCAATATATTTGAATGGCTGGGTCATTTTCAAAATAACATCAACTAGAATATGTATGAGATTTAATTTAAACTTTAGCTAAACGCGCACAACGGGGTTAATTCTGCCGGTTGTGCGCGTTTAAGTATGATGAAATTTGGAATGTGATTGATTCACTGCGCTGGTGCGAGGTGGAATTAAAATTATAGCATCTCACAAATATGCTCAAAGCGGAAAACGGTCAAATTTATTCCCGTGGGGGCGTTGAGCAAATTTGTCATCGACTTTAGCTAAACGCGCACAACGGGCATAATTCTGCTGGTTGTGCGTGTTTAAGTATGATGAAATTTGGAATTTGATTGATTCACTGCGGTGGCGCGCAGTGGGATTAACATTATAGCATCTCACAAATATGCTCAAAGCGCAAAACGGGCAAATTTATTCCCCTGGGGGCGTTGAGCAAATTTGTCATCGACGCAACTTTTGCGTAACGCACACAACCGGCATAATTCTTCATGTTGTGCACTTTGTGCTATTATGTTAACCATTACAGATTTGCTGAACGCGCACATCGGTTCAAAGTGAACACCTGGCGTTACTTGTTGTGCGCTTTGAGCAATTATTAAAACCATTAAAAATTTGCTCACCACGCACAACGGCCATAAATTTATTGGTACTGAGCATTGATCAATTATGTAAGCGGCTATAAATTTTTCCACCTCACTTGCCACCGGTCATACATTCTTGGGAAAATCACATGTCTGGTATCAATCAGCTATATATTCAGGAGCAGTATTTTGTATATGCACGAGCACCCCTCTGTAGCTTGTCGGGGTCTTCGATGTAGCCACACAGTAAAACTCTACTGTAGCAGTCACATCCTCATTGACCTATCTGCGTTGTGCGCATTAAGCAATTCCCGTTTTCCATGCGTTTTGCGCGGTGATCAATTATAATAGTTTCTCTCTTCTGTATTATTTAGCCCGGGGTGCGTGTCGAATAAAATGTATTAAAATATCTTAGTGGAGAGTAGTATTGTTGGGAGTAAGTTTCCTATTAGCATCAATGTTGATCAAGGCGAAAAATCGTTGAGTTTCCTTGTTATGCGCGGAGAGTAATTAACCTATTTTGATCCAGATGCTAAAATAATTGGGATTACGCGATTTTCGAGTTGGTATTACGCGGTTTGCGCGTTGAGTAAATAATTGTTGATTCCCGAGATCCATTGCATTACTGTTGGATCAAGGACTTATTATACGCTTCATTTTGATTGCTCCAATTCCCCAATAAAAATGGCGGGCAAGGAGCACTCATCTTCTCACAACTTCATCTACTTTCTTCCATCATCTTCTTCTTTATTTGCCCACACAACCTTCGTATGGAAACAGTAAGTCCTTCAGCTGTTCGTGCATGCTTGATATAGATATCAGATATGGACGATAGTATTCATTCAGCTGTTCGTCCATTTATAATCAGGCATTCCCGAAAAAGGGTTTCCATATGACCGTCCCCGACACTGGGCACCCAGGTCAGCCGCCCAAGAAGTACTGGTCAGGGGGATATCACCAGCACATTGTGTCAAGTATGATACATACTTGACAGCCGGTTACAACAACGCGTGCAATGACGACACTCCTATCATGTTTCACGGTTGCCGACAGTCGGCAACGACAATAATAAACGTAACGACGATGGTCGCCCGAGGTAACTAGATGGTTATAGATTGTTATGGTCGCCTCCCCCAAGCTTTTAACTGATGACTAATTTTTTTCATCTCCCTTGCTTCGCCCAAATTCTGAACTAAACCCTAACCCTAGATCCATCTACATCTGTCCGATCGAGTTTGCTTGCAGTTATGCAATCGATTGATCTGCGCGTCCTTCTTTTTTGTTGAAAGGTATCGATCACAGTTCATTTTTTTGCTTTTAGCGATCGAGGATCATCTCATCCTTCCTAAGATCATCGAAATTTATCCGCTCCTTCGGAATACCCTTCAAGATTGAAGCGCGAACAACGTCCTCGGGCCCAGGAAGTATCGAAATTACTGTAACCATTGATCCAGACGTTCTAGAATGCTTCGTTGGATGCGAGCCTTTGCGCCCGCCTATGTTCCAGGTTCAAAAATCCATGTTTTTTTAACTTATTGAAACTTCAATAAGTTAAAAAAACATGGATTTTTGAACCTGGAACATAGGCGGGCGCAAATGCTCGCATCCAACGAAGCATTCTAGAACGTCTGGATCAATGGTTACAGTAATTTCACCATATTCCCACTCGATTGTTCTTCATTTTCTTCTTCAATTTGGATGCGAGCCAATAGATCGAAAACAAAAGGAGGGAGTGCTTGTGCCTCAGAGGGACGGTAGCCATGCACCGCCAACCTATGTGACCAAGGGCCGTCATCCAGGCTTAATCATATGTATCAGTTTGTAAGAGCATAGGCTAATGAATCAGTTTGGATCTGTATCAGTATGTACATCAATATATTTGAATGGCTGTGTCATTTTCAAAATGTCATCAATTGGAATATGTATGAGATTTAATCTAAAATTTTGCAAGCAGTTTCTGAATTCTATTGAATATGCCTTCAGATTGAAAAGGTATCAGATTTATTTTTAAAGTTTGCATGTAGTTTCTGAGTCAGAGTGAATAAGTATCCGGTTTAATCTACAATGTTTTCAGATTGAACAAGTATAATAAGACTTAAATCTAAAAGTTTGGATGTAGGCTTGATTGGGATTCAGATTAAGTATGATGAAATTTGGAATTTGATTGATTCACTGCGGTGGCGCGCAGTGGGATTAAAATTATAGCATCTCACAAATATGCTTAAAGCGCAAAACGGGAAAATTTATTCCCGTGGGCGCGTTGAGCAAATTTGTAATCGACGCAACTTTTGCGTAACGCGCACAACCGGCATAATTATGCATGTTGTGCGCTTTGCGCTATTATGTTAACCATTACAAATTTGCTGAACGCGCACATCGGCTCAAAGTGAACACCTGGCGTTACTTGTTGTGCACTTTGAGCAATTATTTAAACCATTAAAAATTTGCTCACCGTGCACAATGGCCATAAATTTATTGGTACTAAGCGATGAGCAATTATGTAAGCGGCTATAAATTTTTCCAGCTCACTTGCCACCGGTCATACATTCTTGGGAAAATCACATGTCTGGTATCAATCAGCTGTAGATTCAGGAGCAGTATTTTGTATATGCACGAGCACCCCTCTGTAGCTTGACGGGGTCTTCGATGTAGCCACACATTAAAACTCTACTGCAGCAGTCACATCCTCATTGACCTATCTGCGTTGTGCGCATTGAGCAATTCCCGTTTTCCATGCGTTTTGCGCGGTGATCAATTATAATAGTTTCTCTCTTCTGTATTATTTAGCCCGGGGTGCGTGTCGAATAAAATGTATTAAAAAATCTAAGTGCAGAGTAGTATTGTTGGGAGTAATTTTCCTATTAGCATCAATGTTGATCAAGGCGAAAAATCGTTGAGTTTCCATGTTATGCGCGGAGAGTAATTAACCTATTTTGATCCAGATGCTAAAATAATTGGGATTACGTGATTTTCGCGTTGGTATTACGCGGTTTGCGCGTTGAGTAAATAATTGTTGATTCCCGAGATCCATTGCATTACTGTAGGATCAAGGACTTATCATACGCTTCATTTTGATTGCTCCAATTCCATATAGCAACTCCAACCCAAATCTCTAAAAACCCCCCTTCAAAATGGAATATCTCTAAAAGATGCTATTTTTGAGGATGGGCAACTCCAACCCACCATCTTCAAATCCTATTTTCTCTTTGTTTAAGCTTTACTAATGAAAAATATTTATCATTAAAATGGGTTAATCTAATACATTATTTCTGCATGAAAGAAAACTATAAATAATATTATTCTTCAATGTTAATTTTTTTTAAATTTTAAGTATTTAGTATTTCTTGTAAGATTGTAAATACTTTAAATTTGCTCGAAAAATATCCAATATTGGTCTCATGTAGTAGGTATAATTGAGATATTTCCATCGGTACTAAAATTATTAAATTTGGTCACGTGATTTGTAAAATACATTAGTAATAAATAGCCGTTACCAAGCTATGACGGTAATAAACGCAACGAAGGGCTGAAATAAATTAGCCGTTGTGCGCGTCGTGCGCGGTGGTTAAAAGTCATAGTGTGAATCAATATCCATCCACTGTACACGCACGGTCTCACATCTGAGGACTCCCATTACACACAAGGGCTTATAGTGGAACCAATTAACCCGCACGCACAACAGAAACAATTTGATTGTTTTTGTTGCGCTAGAAAATAAATAATTTTTCGAGTCTTTGACGGAGAGTAATTCAAGGCGCAAAACGGTTCAGTTTCCTTGTCATGTGGGGAGAGTAAATTGCCTCTTTTTCAGCTGAGCCTAAAATACTTAGGATTACGCGTTTTTCTCGGTGGGATTACGCGTTGAGTAAATAAGATGTTCATTCCCGAGATCCCTAGCATTACTGTAGGATAAATAGATCATTGGCGGTGCATGGCTAAATCTGACTGTGGATGAAGCAGATCATAATTGTCCCTTTCCTCCTGCAGATTTCCAATTTTGGCTGCGAGACAAGAGATCGAAAAGAACAGGAGGGAGTGCTTGTGCCTCAGAGGGATGGTAGCCATGCACCACCAACCTATGTGACCCAGGGCAGCCATCCAGTGCGCAAAGGCCGGGGGGCATTCTTCTCTTCGCAGACCAGGGAGAGGAGCATATTCGGGAGGCGACTGCATCAGCCTGTAGTACTCCGATTTCATACGCTTCTCCAGGGCATTCACGGTCCATTTAGTGTGAAATTGACCATTCAAATTGATGAGTATACTCCGTTATCCTACAGCGAGCCCTAATGCCTGTTGCTTGCGATAGAAATGGACGATGGAATTCAACCAGTTCTCTTTTCTCGTAAAGCAAAATGGTTGATGTTGGAAACTTACGCAATGGGGGTAATAAACGCAACGAAGGGCTATCGTCCATTTATAATCAAGCATGCCCGATGAATGCCTTCCATATCTAAACTCCATTTACAGGGCTGTGAGAAAGCGAATGTTGATGGATTGTCTCAGAATGCAGAAGCTGGAACCTGTGCGGAAACACAAAAGGCATGGTTGTCTCAGATTTCTAGAAAATCAAATGATGTGAAGAGTCACACATCCATTTCCTCGTCTGAACAGATGATGTTGATGATGCTAGAGAAGTAAAGCGACAGAAATTACAAAACGAGCAGGGAAGTGACTGTAATGACACGCCAATGACGGCATGTCGCGCCTTTGAACTATTTGAATTGGAAAATGTTTTGAACTATTTGAGTCTTTGGATTATTATCGGAGGAAGCCATCTTATGAACACTTTTCCTTGTGTATGCGTGTGCGGAGGCCCATGTCCAGTAGTGCATATATCATATTGGTATCTTATATTGGTCTCTTACAGGCGGTGAAGATCTTCTTTGGATTAAGCTTTTACTTCACCGATCAGTTCGAGCCTCCTTAAAGGGGCTTCCTTGAAAAGGTGGTTCTAGCTGCCGGTCGAACCGTCCTGAAGAATGTTGACCTGGTGATGGACGCGTCAAATGCCAGTGTGTTCTCCGTAGGATCCGCCTTCATTGTCTACAATGAAGACCCTCCACCTACTGCGCCTTAGCAGATCTTGAGGAGGTTGTAACGAAGAGATGCGACGAGGTTGGGGCCGCATGCAGTGTTTAGTATTCTCTTACTGGAACACATCGCCGCATGCAGTTCTGAATCTGAGCTTGTAAGTTGTTCAAAGACTAGCGGTGTTTAATATTTTGATCTGTTGGTGTTGTTCGACGCCTCATATGAATCGGAGTTCCTCTCGGTGTCTTTGAAACGGCTACATACCTGACTGCATGTTACAACGACGCATGCTATGACTACACTCATATCCAGCCGATGATGGCAGAAAATCGGCAACGACGGTAATAAACGGAACGAAGATGGTCGCCCGATGAACTCGCGGAAGTTGACGGGGAAGCACGTAGATCACACCGACAATCACATGTTTCAGTTTGTAAGAGCATAGGCTAATGAATCAGTTTGGATCTGTATCAGTATGTACATCAAGATATTTGAATGATTGGGTCATTTTCAAAATAACATCAACTAGAATATGTATGTGATTTAATTTAAACTTTAGCTAAACGCGCACAACGGGGTTAATTCTGCTGGTTGTGCGCGTTTAAGTATGATGAAATTTGGAATGTGATTGATTCACTGCGCTGGTGCGAGGTGGAATTAAAATTATAGCATCTCACAAATATGCTCCAAGCGCAAAACGGTCAAATTTATTCCCGTGGGGGCGTTGAGCAAATTTGTCGTCGACGCAACTATAGCTTAACGCGCACAACGGGCATAATTCTGCATGTTGTGCGCTTTGCGCAATTATGTTAGCCATAACAAATTTTCTGAACGTGCACAACGGCTCAAAGAGAACAACTGGCGTTACTTGTTGTGCGCTTTGAGCAATTTTTTAAACCATTAAAAATTTGCTCACCGCGCACAATGGCCATTAATTTATTGGTACTGACTACTGAGCGTTGAGCAATTATGTAAGAGGCTATAAATTTTTCCAGCTCACTTGCCACCGGTCATACATTCTTGGGAAAATCACTTGTCTGGTATCAATCAGCTGTAGATTCAGGAGCAGTATTTTGTATATGCACGAGCACCCCTCTGTATCTTGACGGGGTCTTCGATGTAGCCACACAGTAAAACTCTACTGCAGCAGTCACATCCTCATTGACCTCTCTGCGTTGTGCGCATTGAGCAATTCCCGTTTTCCATGCGTTTTGTGCGGTGATCAATTATAATAGTTACTCTCTTCTGTATTATTTAGCCCGGGGTGCGTGTCGAATAAAATGTATTAAAAAATCTTAGTGGAGAGTAGTATTGTTGGGAGTAATTTTCCTATTAGCATCAATGTTGATCAAGGCGAAAAATCTTTGAGTTTCATTGTTATGCGCGGAGAGTAATTAACCTATTTTGATCCAGATGCTAAAATAATTGGGATTACGTGATTTTCGCGTTGGTATTACGCGGTTTGCGCATTGAGTAAATAATTGTTGATTCCCGAGATCCATTGCATTACTGTAGGATCAATGACTTATTATACGCTTCATTTTGATTGCTCCAATTCCCCTATAAAAATAGCGGACAAGGAGCACTCATCTTCTCACAACTTCATCTACTTTCTTCCATCATCTTCTTCTTTATTTGCCCACACAACCTTCGTATGGAAACAGTAAGTCCTTCAGCTGTTCATGCATGCTTGATATAGATATCAGATATGGACGATAGCATTCATTCAGATGTTCGTCCATTTATAATCAGGCATGCCCGAAAAAGGGTTTCCAGATGTGAGGATTTCGCCTTCCACCATGCCCGTGACTCTGTGGTGTCTCTTGCCGAAGATGAAAGAACTCACCCTCAGAATGCACCCCTGCACAACAACCACGTTTTCAATCATGTCATGCTTGCTGAATAGCTGCCCGAACCTGGAGGATCTAGTCATTGGAGTAAGTACAAATTTGCTAATTATTTCCTCTGAATAATTCAAAACTACGTATGTATGTATGATGGCATTAAGCATTCTGTTTTGTTACCAGGATGAAATGTTTGATTTTCCAGACCCGGAAGCTTCAATGCTAGAATACTGGGATCAGCAGATGCCTTCGGATTGCATGACAAATACGCTGAGCACGGTAACTGTAAACGTGGAGGATGTACATCGCAAGGGCTCTCATCCAATGAAGCATTCTATGCCCTTGGGATCGATGGTTACTGGAATTTCACCTTTTTTCGTATTCCGACGAGATTCTTCGTCATTTTCTTCTTCAATTTGGATGCGAGGGAAGAGATCGAAAAGAACAGGAGGGAGTGCTTGTGGCTCAGAGGGACGGTAGCAATGCATCGCCAACCTATGTGACCAAGGGCCGCCATCCAGGCTTAATCATATGTATCAGTTTGTAAGAGTATAGGCTAATGAATCAGTTTGGATCTGTATCAGTATGTACATCAATATATTTGAATGGCTGTGTCATTTTCAAAATGTCATCAATTGGAATATGTATGAGATTTAATCTAAAATTTTGCAAGCATTTTCTGAATTCTATTGAATATGCCTTCAGATTGAAAAGGTATCAGATTTATTTTTAAAGTTTGCATGTAGTTTCTGAGTCAGAGTGAATAAGTATCCGGTTTAATCTACAATGTTTTCAGATTGAACAAGTATAATAAGACTTAAATCTAAAAGTTTGGATGTATGCTTGATTGGGATTCAGATTAAGTATGATGTTATTTGGAATGTGATTGATTCACTGCGGTGGCGCGCAGTGGAATTAAAATTATAGCATCTCACAAATATGCTCAAAGCGCAAAACCGGCTAATTTATTTCCGTGGGGGCGTTGAGCAAATTTGTCATCGACGCAACTTTAGCTTAACACGCACAACGGTCATAACTCTGGCGGTTGTGCGCGTTAAACAATTGTCCATAAAATACCTTAGATGCTCAAAGTGAACACATGTCTTTGCTTGTTCTGCTGTGCTTTGCGCAATTATGTTAACCATTAAAAATTTGTTCAACGCGCACAACGACTCAATTGGCCATAAATTTGTTTGTTCTGAGCTTTGTGCAATTATTTTTGCGGCTATTAATTTTTCCAGCTCACATCCCACCGGTCGGTCAAACATTCTTGAGAAATGCACATGTCTGGTATCAATCAGCCGTAGATTGACGAGCAGTCTTTTGTATATTCACGAGAACCCCTCCTGTAGCATGACGGGGTCTTCGATGTAGCCACACATTAACTCTACTTCGGTCGCATCCTCATAAACCAATACAATTCGCGGCCATGCGTTGTGTGTTGTGTGCCTTGAGCAATTCCAGTTTTCCATGCGTTTTGCGCGGTGAGCAATTCTGATTGTTAGTTTGTTACTCGCTTCTGTATTATTTAGCACGGTGTGTGCATCGAATAAAATGTATTAAAAAGGATTAGTGGAGATTAGTATTGTGGGGAGTAATTTTCCAATTGGCATCATTGTTGATCAAGGCGAAAAACCGTTGAGTTTCCTTGTTTTGCGCGGAGTGTAATTAACCTATTTTGTTTCCTTATTATACTCTTCATATTGATTGGTCCAATTTCCCCTATAAATGGCGGACAAGGAGCCCTCATCTTCTCACAACTTCCTCTACTTTCTTATATCATCTTCTTCTTTTTGCCCACACAATCTGTCTGGAAACAATAAGGTCTTCTTATGTTCGAGCATGATGCATGAGGTAGAAATGGACGAGATGGAGATGGATAAAGGGTGTAAAGATGAGATGGTCTTCTACTGTTCGGGCCTGATGCTTGAGATAGAAATGGACGATAGAATTCAACCAGTACTTGTTTCACGCAAAGATAAATGGTTGATGTTGGAAACTGCAACGACGGTAATAAACGCACCGAAGGGCTATCGTCCATTTATAATCAAGCATGCACGTGGAACGGCCATCTCCTCTTTACACTATCTCCTCCTCCATCCCCTTCATCTTTGTACTATAGACCTCCTACTGTCCTTTCCGATCTCGAAGATGAAAATCGCATTCTATTTATAACGCAACCATGTGTTGGTGTTCACCGCCTCTTGGGAATCGGAGTTCTTTTCGGTGTCTTTGAACCGGCGTCATACTTGACAGCCGGGTATAACGACGCCTGGAATGACGACACTCCTATCCGGGCTACGGTGGCAGAAAGTTGGCAAACACGTCCATAAACTCAACGAAGATGGTCGCTTCGTTGCGTTAGTTAATGTCGTTACCGACTTTCGGCAACTGTAGGCAGGTTAGGAGTGTCGTCATTACAGGCGTCATTGTAGGGTGAAGCACACAGATCACGCCGACAATTTATCCCGTAAAAAGCCCCTTCATTGCAAACATCTTACGAAGACAATCATATGTATCAGTTTGTAAAGAGCATGGGGTAATGAATATGTTTTGTTCTGTATCAGTATGTACATCCATATAGTTGAATGGCTGGGTCATTTTGAAAATGTCATCAATTGGAATATGTATGAGATATAATCTAAAAATTTTCAATCAGTTTACGAAGTCGATTGAATATGTAGCCGATTTAATCTAAAATGTCTTCAGATTGATTATGTATCAAAGATAATCTAAAAGTTTGCATGTAAACAAGTTAATTTTCTCATAGACGGAATTTAACAACTTGCTTGGACGGACATTTTCGCGTTCTTTACAATACGTCGATAAAGACGCCAGTGGTTGAAGGCAGGCCGTTGGATGGCGGGCTGGGGTGCCGTTCCACATTACTGTAAACTGCATCAGGATGTTTGACGGGAGGTCGAGGAGTGGAAGGCAGGCCGTTGGATGGGGGTCGAGGGTTTCGTTCCAATTTACTATAAACTGCACCAGGATGTGCGACGGGGGGTCAAGGAGTGGAAGGCATGCCGTTGGATGGCGGGCTGGGGTTTCGTTCCACTTCAGGATGTGTGACGGGAGGTCGATGAGTGGAAGGCAGACCGTTGGATGGCGAAGGGACCCGTTTTCTGGGAACGGTGGTGCCCAGTGGGGTGATTGGCATGGCGATGCCTTCAGCGGTGATTTGGACCGACACCCCGCGGGCGGCGACGCCTCCACCGGTGGTGGAGGTAGTCACGGAGTAGGCGCTGGAGGGGAGGAGCGGTCCGCCCTAAGTCCCCTGGCGTTAGTTCTCCAAGGAAAGTCGGGGAGTGGAAGGCGGGCCGCTCCATGTGTAAGAGGAATAACTCGTCGGTGATCTGCCTGTGAAAGGAAGAATTCGTCAGGACGGAGAGGTCCGGTATCAATGGAGGGCCTATCCAATGATCGGGCCAACATGAGGTTTCTTTTGAGAGGGGAGAAATGTCTAGAGGCAAATCGTCCCTAACGCCCTGGGTTTGTGAGGAGAGATCGAATACGGGGGCGTCTCGCCCCCTTCCAAACTTCATGGTAAGGCTTTTCTTTCTTTGCTTTGAGCAATTATGTCTCAGCGTTGAGCAATTAAGTAAGCGGCTACAAAACCACTCATACCTCAGAATTACTCACCGCACACAACCACTCTTACTCACCGCACACAACCACTCTTACTCAGAATAAGCTCACCGCACACAACCACTCAAAACTCAGAATTGCTCAGCACACAAATCCACTCAAAACTCAAAATTGCTCATCGCACAGAACCACTCAAACTCAGAAGTGCTCACCGCACACAACCTCTCAAAAATCAGAATTGCTCAGAGAACAAAACCACTCAAACCTCAGAATTGCTCACCGCACATAACCAATTTTGTCCCAGTGAGGGTGAACTGTGATCACTCCTTATTTTACACCTTTTTCCCGCATGTTTGCATGCCATTTAGATCGCCCAAATCATGTTTTTCACGATATATCGACGATATTGCGATGCTTTTCACGATTTGTTGTTTTTGTCGCATTTCAGGTGATTTGGCGCGATTTAGAGTGATCTCGAGATGCGCTTACTCCAGAGGGTCACCGACGACCTCCCCGAGGGGTATTTTGCTGTCGGAGAGGAGCGGAAGAAGAACGGACGTCGCAGGAGCGACGAGGAGGCCAAAATAAGCAGATTGGGCATGTTTAGTGTCCCACTCGGCCGAGTGGAGGAGCCACTCGGCTGACCAGCGAGACACCGCTCGGCCGACCAGATCAGACACGATTTACCTGTGCACTCGGCCGAGCGACGGAGACCACATCGGCCGAGTGAAGACATCACGTCTGCCCGAGTGGCGCCCAGACGAAGCCCTTTAAAAATCTCCAAGTTTCTGTTTTTCGGCTGCCTGAGCTTCAGAAGACCCACTCGGCCGAGTGGAGAATCCTGTCCGCTCGAGTACAATGAAGCCATCGACCGAGTGACGACAACTCACTCGGCCGAGCCGCCCCCGAAGTAGAGACCCCTGAAGGCCCCGACTTACTGGAAAATTACAGGGTTTCTCACTCGGTCGAGCGACCTTTGTCACTCGGCCGAGTGCGACGCGCTGCCTGTAGCGAAAATTGCGGAAAACAGGCTGCGCAGGGGTATTTTGGTCACAGTTTTTGGACGATTTAGGGGGCTATTTAACCCCTGTTTTTACCCTAGTTTTGGAGAGCTTCTCCTTAGATTTTTTGCAGCTTTTTAGATTAGCTTTTTAGTTTTATTCTTGAGATTGGAGAGGAGAAAAAGTTTGATTTTTGTTGGATTAATTGAAGAACTCCATTGGTTTGTCTTTCTCTTCTCTAAAAATTCTATTTTTATTGCATATCTCAATATTGTGATGAATTCTATTGCTTATTTCATTGATTATTTTTGTGATCTTGCTATGAATTGTGAGTAGTCGCCACGTCTTGGGGCGTGGGGATGAACCCTACAAGCCCAACTTCATATTTGTGATGAATTAGTAGAAATCTTGCTAGAATTGATATCTAGGGATTAGGTTGGGATCAATTTACTACGGTTAGCTAGGAGTTCATACCGATCGGGATTTGCAAGAGATTGGATCCCGATTCGATAGGAAACCCTAGAAATCCGAATTGGGTTGGAATCGAATTTCCGTAGTATCGGTTTGCAAGAGATTGGACCGATACTAGGGTTTCCGGTTGCAATTCCGTGCCAATACCCGTTTGCAAGAGATTGGACGGGTAGGAACTATCCCAATCTAGATCGCGAGCCGAGTTTGCAAGAGATTGGGCTCGGTGCGCGATTGGACGATGATGTTGATCCTAATGCTAGCTTTCCTAGGCTAGGGTTTGCAACAGATTGGACCCAAACCTAGGATAGCTATAGACCGGCAACAGCGCGAGAGCGTGAGCTTGGTTCTACATTCAGTTGCAACTAGTCCATCCAAAATCTCAATCTAGCAATTTTGAAACCGACGAACCACATTTATGAGATACGGTGAGTAGCGGGGATTCCCCATTCCCTAGACGTTCTTTATTTGATTTGATATTTCCGCACTTTGTCTGACGATTGTGACAGGATCGCCAAAGGCAAATCTTTCTTCTTGAATAGCCAGGGTGATTGGAACAAGCACGGTCATTCGTCCTCCCTGTGTTCGATATCCCGCTCGCTGCTACACCGTGCACTTGCGGTAAAACTACAACCGTTCTTCCGGGTGTACGCCCGGAATCGATCAAGTTTTTGGCGCCGTTGCCGGGGAGGCGATTGCGTTTGATCTTACCACCCCTAGCTACTTCTTTTTTTTTATTTTTCACTATTATCACTATTATTTCCATTTTTTTTATTTTTACCTAACCCTTCCACGGTCCTAATCATCTCTTTGAAACTCTGTTTTCCCTGTGCATGTACACGAGATCTACGGCGGACCCTGAAGCTATATTGTTTGATCCAGAGATCGAACGTACCGCACGGAGACTTACAGCGGAAAGGAGACAAAATCCGGAAGGGCGGTTTATGACCAACCCGGAAACTCCTGAACAATTGGCGGCAAGGATGGCGAGGCTAATTTCTATTCGAGATAGGCTTCGGCCTAAGACCTCTTCTACTACCTCATCCATTGCCATGCCGGGGTTGGCGGCTGACAAGAGCTTCGAGCTAAAGACTGGACTAGTGGTTCTGATGCAGCAGGATCCATTTCATGGGAATGCCCATGAAAATCCCCACTACCACATCCAATCGTTCTTGTCGAAGTGCGCCACATTCCAGATGCCGGGGGTCTCCATCGATGCCATCAGACTGCGTCTCTTCCCTTTCACGCTAAAGGACAAGGCACTATACTGGTTGAGGACGCAAGCTGAGGGTGTCTTCACCACTTGGGACGAGTTGGCGAGTGCATTTATTGACAAGTTCTATCCGCCATCCAAGACGGTGAAGATCCGGAGCGCTCTCATGTCCTTCAAGCAAGGACCACAGGAGACGCTATATGAAGCTTGGGAGCGTTTTAAGGATTTGCAGCATCAATGCCCGCATCATAGCATTGAAGACTGGGAGTTAGTTCATAGCTTCTACAACGGTCTCCAACCGGGGACCAAACAAATTATTGATGCCGCGGCGAATGGTGCTATCTTGTCAAAGACTCCAGAGGAAGCTACAGCCCTAATTGAGGAGATGGCCTCAAATAATCAACAATGGGGCGATGAGCGAGGACACTCTACGTCCTCCTTAAAGCCAACTAGCATCTACGAGGCGAAGGCCGTAGCGGAGCTTACGAGCAAGTTTGATTCTCTCCACAAGGTAGTGGAGAGATTGGAGAAGTTTATCACGGAGCCCCAAGGAGCCCCTTCTACCTCCGCTCCAACGAACCAAATGTGTGATTGGCAAGACCAATCTCAAACCATGTACTCGGGAGGAGAGCAAGGAGAAGGATCCTTGGAGCAAGTACAATATGTTGCGGGGAACCAAGGATATTGGGCCAATCCGGCCGCAAGAAATCATCCTGGATTCTCTTACGCCAACAATGAAGGAGCTTTGAACCCGCCACAACCGCCACCTCAACAAGCCCGACCACCACTACCACCCCAACAACAAAACTATCCACCGAGGGGGCCTACTCAACAAAATTTTCAACCAAAGCAACAAGTTCCACCATATAGGCCGCCCGGATACAATCAAAGGTGGAGGAATCAAAATCAAAACCCTCCACAAGCTCAACAACGATCCGACTTCGAAGCTAGAGTGGAGGCGTTTATGGTCGAGCAAAATAAGGTCAATGCTAGCTTGAAGGCGGGGCAAGACTCTCTTAATACCGTTGTGGCTCAAATATCGGAGCAATTAGCGTTGCTAAATCGAAACACTCAACGATTGCCGGCGCAACCCGAGCAAAACCCACGGAGCAACACTGGCCACATCAATGCCGTAGTCGCCGTTACCACTAGAGGCGGAAAGGATACCACCCCCGCCATGATTCCTACCGAGGAGCCCGTGGAGGAAAGCTTGGATCCCATTGAGCCGGTAGTTGAAGATGATAAGGAGAAAGAGCCACAAGAAAAGGAGAAATCTAGAGCGGAACAATTGATCGAGGAGAGGCGCTTCATGCCACCGGTCCCATTCCCCCAAAGGCTCGCTAGAGCGAAAATGGAGAAAAGGCTAGCGAAGTTTCTCGAGTATCTAAGAGGAGTTAGCCTCAATATTCCCTTCCTCGACGCCATCGTGGAGATCCCCACATATGCTAAATTCTTAAAGGACTTGATCTCGGGGAGAAAGAGGAAGGAGAAGATCATGCTAGCCGAGGAGGGCTCTTGGTTCACCAAGAGAGAGAAGGAGCCGGCAAAATTTAAAGATCCGGGGAGTTTTCGGATTCCTTGCACCTTGGGTGGCGTTCCTCTTCAAAAGGCGTTGGTTGATCTAGGGGCTAGTGTGAGCCTCATGCCTCTCTCCATGTTCTTAAGGCTAAACACCGGGACAACGTTGAAACCCACCGACATGCGCATTCAATTAGCCGATGGACGGATAACAAGGCCGGTGGGAATCGCCGAAGACATCCCGCTACAAGTCCCGGGGGGAATATGCTTGCCATGTGACTTCGTGATCATGGACGTTAAGGAGGAGGGAGATACTTCATTGATACTTGGACGCCCGTTCCTCGCCACCGTTGGAGTGATTGTCGACGTGCGCGAAGGTACCCTAACTTTAAATGTCGGCAACATCGAGGTGGAGCTTCACATTCCTAAGGCTATGAAGCACATGCCTTACCACGAGGAGCTTGATTACATGGACCTCCTTGATGAGGTAATTGAGGAGGCGATCCCCCACTCTATTGGCGCTCTATTCGATGAAGATTTCGAGGAAGGCCCGGATTTAGGCCAAAATGAGAAGAAAGATGATTCCCCCGACCTCTCCGCTGAAGATGATGAAGGCGACGCTGATGTCGCAAGGATTCGAGAGCTCTGTAAGCTCTCGAAATTAAAGTCTCCAAAGAAAGCTCCTCCGGTACGGAAATCGGCATCACCGGTGAAGCCGTTGACCGGAGCAAATGCTAGCTTGGGGGAGCCTCCCCCCAACACTATTCGAGATGGGAGACCACCGAGGGAGAACACGCCGCCACGTCCAAATCCAAGCGCGCTCCCCGGAAAGTTTGATGGGTGCATCTCATATGCACCAAACATCCCGCATTGATTGAAAATTATAGGGGGTCGAGCTCACGACCTTAAACGAGCGCTTGTCGGGAGGAAACCCGACGGTTTTCGCTTTATTTTCACTTTTTCTTCATTTTCGTTTTAGAAATTTTTAGTGTTTTGAGTCGGTCGCCCAAAAATTTTGTGATAACGTGTCCTATTTTTTCTTGACAGGAGAGGAGATAGGTAGATCCATCATGAGGAGGATGAACGCGCCAATGAGGAGCACCCCAAGAAGGCGCTCGACGCTTAGGAGGAAGATGGAATCGACTGGAGGAAGAAAGACGGAGTTTAGAGCCCAAACGAAGACAAACAGCAGAACACAAGGCTCACTCGGCCGAGTATACTAGTCACTCGGCCGAGTACATAAGTTCGTCCGGCCGAGCCGCTCACGAACGAGGGAAGTCTACTGTACCCAACTCTCTGTTTATTTTCCTGATTTCAATATAACTGCTACTCGGCCGAGTATATATTCCCACTCGGCCGAGTAAAACGGATACACTCCTAGGGCGAGTCTTACCGAGTAGCTTGAGCCACTCGGCCGAATGGACTTACTCCACTCGGCCAAGGCTGGTAAGGCCACTCGGCCGAAGCGTAAGCGAGGAGAAATTTTCATTGATCTCGCTCGGCCGAGTGGACTAGTCACTCGGCCGAGTCGTAACTTTTATTATATAAGGGGCGATGGGGGGCACATTTTTCGAAACGCAAAAAAAACCCCCAAAACAGCCCGACCCTTCAGCTCCCCTCGCCCGATACCCCTCGCTCGCACCCTCACTCGCCCGACCAGTCCGCTCGCGCCGCCGCTCGGCCTGCCACCGCCGGCCGAGCACCCGCCGACGCCTCGCCCGAGTCGCCGCCGGCGGCCGCCGCTCCGATCGCCTCCGGTACCCCCTATTTCGCCTTTTTCGCCTCTTTTTGAGTATTTTTTGAGGATCCATGTGTTAAACGACCCCCAAACCCAAATCAATTCCTAAATCTATCTATGATACCCTTAATGCTCCATACGTTTTGATTATTACCCGCTGATATCTCCATTTCACGCGCAGGTTGTTTTTCGTAGCTTAGGGGAGCCCAGGGGAGCTTCTCGGGACTGATTTGAGCTTCATGGAGGCGCTGACTTCGCACGCTTCCATTGCTGAGCACTCGCGGCGTGTCTGGGTATACTCCTTCCACTCTTTTACACACACCGCACTTTTTACACTTTTCGGCGCGCTCGGGGCCGATATGCCGCCCCGGACACGGGCGCGGTCGAAGAGAGCTTCCGCCAAGCGGAAGCGGTCGGATGATGCCGGCCCCTCCCACGAGTTGGAGGACTCTCCTCCACCGTCTCCCACACACGCCGTCCACCCAGCACAGCCTGCAGGCCCCTCACACCCCGCACAGCCTGCAGTGCACCCACAGCCCGCACAGCCTCTCCCTGCCGCTGCAAAGCCACCACCTCCGGCTCCACTGGTCGGGCCGCTTGGGATTACGTTCCGAGACGACGCACACCGCGCCGTCTTCGACCGTATCTCCCAGCGCTCGATCGTACCCTCTAGGTTTGCACACCTCACTGACCTAGGATGCCTGGGGGTACTGGAGGGGATGCTCACGTTGTACGACAACGTGGGCTGGCGAGATTTCTTCCAGGTGTCGGCGGACACGTTCACCCACCTGACACTTGAGGTTCTGAGTTCGATCGCCCGGACCGACGAGGGATGCTCGTTTCGGTTCATGGATCGAGAGTGCCAGGTCACTCTCGATATGATATGGGCGTTTTTCTCGTGGCCCGCTGTCCCCGGCGCCGATCGCGGTTACGGCCCCACCTATATCCCCCCACCTTCCTTCGACGTCGGTGCCTTCTGGGCCCAGATTACGGGTCTTCACGCTGCCTTTGACCCTAGTAGGGCCAAGGCCTCGGCCATTGTCCATCCCTGCCTCCGCATTGCTCAGCGCCTTATGGCGACGACCTTTTTGGCCAGATATGAGCCGGGCACGATGTCTACGCCAGAGCTCTACATGCTCTACACGATGACACGTCCCAGAGCTCTATCTAGGGATGGCGATGAGCTTGTCCCCACCGTCGTGATCGATATCGCGGCTTGGTTTTTGGACCGCATCATCGTATCGGTGGGCGCTCGCTCACCGATATGCTGCGGCGGCCTGATCACCTTGCTTGCTCTTATGACCAGCGAGGACTTCCCCGACGACTTGCGACGCGTCCCGGGCCCCACTTCTCTGTCGATAGATGTTATGTCCCGGATGAAGATGCTTCGTCCGCATGGTGAGCGTCACTGGGTCTGGTTGCACGGCCCTTACGGGGCCGATTACATGATTCTCCCGAGCCCTGCTCGGACTCAAATTGCACCAGCCCACGTTGACTGGCTCCCTGCGATGGATGTTCTCATCCCCGCTGCTTACGTGCTCGAGGCCGAGGAGGCCGAGCAGGACCACGCTGCCCCTGTAGACCCTGTTGCACACCCTGCCGAGCCTGCTGCCCCTGTTGACCCTGTGGCCACTCAGCCCATACCTGACGTTTCCGTTGCTCCTGACACCTCTGTCGGTGTCGAGAGCACCTCAGCTGAGCCCACTTCCACCACCTCCACCACTTCCGAGGTTGTCACCACCACTCCCACCTCCACCACTGGCCCTCTGTCCGTCGAGCCTCTTTGCTCCGCACTCCCCGAGCGCCCATCGACCTTTGTTGAGAGTGGAGAGCCCTCGTTTGCCGCGGCCGTGGAGACCATGGCTAGCATGATCTCCGCTGGGGTTGCGCCTTTTGGTCCACACACTTCCACCCCAGCGGTAGTCACCTCTGTCTCCACCCCTGCTGTATTTTCCGAGAGCGTTGTGGCGTCTGTCCACACTTTTGTGCCACCGACCTCTCTGGCCGCCTCGCTGCCATTTTTGCACTCTTCTTTCGCTGCTGCTGCCTCCACTTCTCACCTGTCTGTGCCCCAGCCTCACACTGAGGCCAGGCCCACATTTGCGAGTGCAGCACCTTTCGTACCCTTCCCCGCTGAGCCCGTCACATACGCGACCCGAATACGCCAGCCACGCCCTGCACAGCCCCGCCCAGTGCGTCCCTCTGCACCACCTCCCCCTGACACTGTACTTCAGAGCGTTCGTGCTCTAGAGGGGGCGGTGAGTGGCCTCAGAGGCGACCTTAGGACCCTGTCCTCCACCGTCTCTGCGATGGCTGGCCGCTTCGAGCTGCTACCGCAGATCCATTACTGTCTCACCCAGGTTCTGGAGCGTCTCCCGCGTGTACCCCCACCCACCCAGCAGGTTCCCGCCCACACTTCCACACACACCCAACCTGCTACCACTTCCACACCCACACCCGCTCAGCGACCTGTCCAGCCACCACCACCACCGCCGCCTCAGGACGGAGACGGTGCAGCACCACCTTCCTAGGCACCCTTGATGCCATCGATTCCTTTTGCCGTTGTGCTGCCCGTTTCTGCTGGGTCCTGATGCCTTTTTGTCCACCCCCCTCCCCTCACTTATTTTGGGATTCTCTTTTTGATCATATCTTTATATATCTTTTTTGGGAGAGAGGGAGAGTTTTTGGCGCCACTTATATATCTGTATCACTCCTATCTGCGCATGCATCATGTCCGCATCTTATTTTCATTTCTTTATTTTTCTTTTTATTTTCATTTTTCATGCATGCATCCTCACATTCCCCTCGCACTTCTTGTCTCTCGGTGTGCCACACTTTGCACATTGAGGACACTGTGCCATTTAGCTTGGGGGAGTGAGTTCTCACGTTCTTTTTCGATTTGCCACCTTTATTTTTAGTTTTTCACACCATTCTTCGCTTTTGCACTTATCTTTTATCATCTTTCTTTTGTTTTGCCATGTATCACGTTTTTCTTATTTTTTCTGTGTGCCGCATTATAAATAGTTCTTTTTTTCCCTTTATCTTTATTTCTTTTTCATCTCATGCTAGAGATGACTTTTCTGTGATGATGATGACGTTGGATTTAGCTTACTCTATATGCATGCTATATTTGTCATGTCTTAGACTTTATTTCTGATATCATATGCTATGACTTGCCTTGCATCTAGAGATAGTAACCCACACTTTTGCCACATGAAAATGGATGAAGTTCTATTATTAGTTGAGTCTGAATATTCATATGTATGCTATCACAGAAAACACACCAAGATTCACGCATTGAATGCTTATATCTGGAGTACTGATTTCTTTTTCCTATATCACTTCTATATGCATGAATTGTACACTTCACTTCAGGATGATTGAATGATGTTAGCTATGATAAATCTGGATTAGTTAGCTTTTTTGTGATCGAAACTGAGTAGATTAGATTACCCTGCTGAAGTTGTCGTGCATGTCTTATAGAGTGAACCGAGAGTTATATCTATTTCTTTCTCCACAAATCTTGAACATCATTTCTCTACTTTTAAAATCATTGGTGAATCTCCCCGTAGCAATTCTATTTTATGGCATTTCCCCCGCTACTAATTCCTAGCTCCAAATCTCTTACTCTCTAAAAAAAGAAAAGAAAAAATATAAAAGAGAGAAGAACATTCTTGTATATCATTATCTCTCTTCGAGTTGGGATCGTTGTGTATGTATGCTATATCTTAAAAAACAAAAAAACAAAAAAAAAGAGAAAAGAGGAAAAATCCTCAATAAAAGATCCCATCTCACTTTCTTTCTTTCTTCTTTCTTCTTATTACCTTTGGAGCTATACAAAAATGGGGATGCGAATATTTTTTATGCCACCACGCTTATAGATAAGCTTGGGGGAGGGGATACATTGATGTGTGTGAGAGTGACTACTTGACGTTGCACGACAACCTATGCTAAGTAATATTCTATACTCGGTGAGATTATTTCTAGCTTTACGAAATCCAGAAATCTAAGCCTAGCGTTCATTTCATGAAATCCATACTTTTCTATTCTCTCTATTCTATTGTGTGATACTCTTATACTCCTGATAGAAAGCATTCAGTTGAAGAGTGTGTGATCTGTGATTTGTATACCGCTTTAAATGATTCAGACGATGTTAATTTTAGAATTATTCCATTTTTCATGATTATATCGTTGTTCGTGGGTTTTCCGTTTCTATTTGCACTATTATACTATGATATCAGAATAAAATCTTTTGACATGAGTTTTTCATTCGGTGCATGCTATATGGGTAAGTGAAACCCCCGTCCTGAGAAAATGATCTAGTAGCCTACCTCTTCGCTTCTCTCTCTCTTCTTTATTTTCATTTCGTTTTCCATTCTTCTCCGTTTTTCAATTTTCATTTTTTCGCCATTTTCGTTTTCCAAATTCCACCGGGTTCGCCATTTACTTATCTTCCTCGAGGACGAGTAAGAGGCAAGCTTGGGGGATTTTGATCACTCCTTATTTTACACCTTTTTCCCGCATGTTTGCATGCCATTTAGATCGCCCAAATCATGTTTTTCACGATATATCGACGATATTGCGATGCCTTTCACGATTTGTTGTTTTTGTCGCATTTCAGGTGATTTGGCGCGATTTGGAGTGATCTCGAGATGCGCTTACTCCAGAGGGTCACCGACGACCTCCCCGAGGGGTATTTTGCTGTCGGAGAGGAGCGGAAGAAGAACGGACGTCGCAGGAGCGACGAGGAGGCCAAAATAAGCAGATTGGGCATGTTTAGTGTCCCACTCGGCCGAGTGGAGGAGCCACTCGGCCGACCAGCGAGACACCGCTCGGCGGACCAGATCAGACACGATTTACCTGTGCACTCGGCCGAGCGACGGAGACCACATCGGCCGAGTGAAGACATCACGTCCGCCCGAGTGGCGCCCAGACGAAGCCCTTCAAAAATCTCCAAGTTTCTGTTTTTCGGCTGCCTGAGCTTCAGAAGACCCACTCGGCCGAGTGGAGAATCCTGTCCGCCCGAGTACAATGAAGCCATCGGCCGAGTGACAACAACTCACTCGGCCGAGCCGCCCCCGAAGTAGAGACCCCTGAAGGCCCCGACTTACTGGAAAATTACAGGGTTTCTCACTCGATCGAGCGACCTTTGTCACTCGGCCGAGTGCGACGCGCTGCCTGTAGCGAAAATTGCGGAAAACAGGCTGCGCAGGGGTATTTTGGTCACAGTTTTTGGACGATTTTGGGGGCTATTTAACCCCTGTTTTTACCCTAGTTTTGGAGAGCTTCTCCTTAGATTTTTTGCAGCTTTTTAGATTAGCTTTTTAGTTTTATTCTTGAGATTGGAGGGGAGAAAAAGTTTGATTTTTGTTGGATTAATTGAAGAACTCCATTGGTTTGTCTTTCTCTTCTCTAAAAATTCTATTTTTATTGCATATCTCAATATTGTGATGAATTCTATTGCTTATTTCATTGATTATTTTTGTGATCTTGCTATGAATTGTGAGTAGTCGCCACGTCTTGGGGCGTGGGGATGAACCCTACAAGCCCAACTTCATATTTGTGATGAATTAGTAGAAATCTTGCTAGAATTGATATCTAGGGATTAGGTTGGGATCAATTTACTACGGTTAGCTAGGAGTTCATACCGATCGGGATTTGCAAGAGATTGGATCCCGATTCGATAGGAAACCCTAGAAATCCGAATTGGGTTGGAATCGAATTTCCGTAGTATTGGTTTGCAAGAGATTGGACCGATACTAGGGTTTCCAGTTGCAATTCCGTGCCAATACCCGTTTGGAAGAGATTGGACGGGTAGGAACTATCCCAATCTAGATCGCGAGCCGAGTTTGCAAGAGATTGGGCTCGGTGCGCGATTGGACGATGATGTTGATCCTAATGCTAGCTTTCCTAGGCTAGGGTTTGCAAGAGATTGGACCCAAACCTAGGATAGCTATAGACCGGCAACAGCGCGAGAGCGTGAGCTTGGTTCTACATTCAGTTGCAACTAGTCCATCCAAAATCTCAATCTAGCAATTTTGAAACCGACGAACCACATTTATGAGATACGGTGAGTAGCGGGGATTCCCCATTCCCTAGACGTTCTTTATTTGATTTGATATTTCCGCACTTTGTCTGACGATTGTGACAGGATCGCCAAAGGCAAATCTTTCTTCTTGAATAGCCAGGGTGATTGGAACAAGCACGGTCATTCGTCCTCCCTGTGTTCGATATCCCGCTCGCTGCTACACCGTGCACTTGCGGTAAAACTACAACCGTTCTTCCGGGTGTACGCCCGGAATCGATCAAACTGCCACAAAGTTCTCCACTGGGTCACAGTTGCTCTTGGTTTTGAGGACATTTGTGTCATTTTTCGGGTCAAAGGTCTCCCTGAGAGCTTTCAAATCGCTCTAGCTACATCAATTCTCTCCCATCGTAATTAAAGTCTCTTCATATGTCTGATATCAATCCGCTGTAGATGAGCAGTCTTTTGTATATTCACGAGAACCCCTCTGTAGCATGACGGGGTCTTCGATGTAGCCACACATTAACTCTACTTCTTCTCATCAATACAATTCGCTGTCATGCGTTCTGCGTTTTGCGCATTGAGCAATTCTCGTTTTCTATGCGTTCTGCACGGTGAGCAATTTTGATGGTTACTCGCTTCTGTATTATTTAGCCCAGTGTGCGCGGCGAATAAAATGTATTAAAAAATCTTAGTGGAGAGTAGTATTGTTGAGAGTAATTTTCCTATTATGTGATAAAGGAGAAAAACCGTAGGGTTTCATGGTTTTGCGCGGAGAGTAATTAACCTATTTTTTCCACATTCTAAAATAATTTAGGGAGCCCCTTTGGAGATGCTCTAAATGTTGATTCCCGAGATCCATTGCATTACTGTAGGATCACGGACTTTTTATACGCTTCATTATGATTGGTCCAATTTCCCCTATAAATGACGGACAACGAGCACTCATCTTCTCTAAAATTCGTCTACTTTCTTCTATCATCTTCTTTATTTGCCCACACAACCTCCGTATGGAAACAATAAGTCCTTCAACTGTTCGTGCATGCTTGATATAGATATGGACGATAGCATTCATCCAGTACTCTTTTCACGTAAAGGTAAATGGTTCATGCTGGAAACTTATGCAACGAAGGGCTATCATCCATTTATAATCAAGCATCCTCGACAATGCTGGGGGGTGTTGCAACTGCGTTGAGAAAATTTGTCCAAAACATCACTATGAAAAATGTGTACGATGATCATACCATATTCTTTTGGGGTGATATTGGCTATGATGTCTCACATGTTTCAGGAAAGCTGATGGGTGTTGTACCATGTAAGATTGTTATTCCCTCCTATTATGAATTGTGGCTATGTATTTGTTTTACGTGTCTTGCTATACACTCCATATCCATCACCATCTCCTATTTATACACTCCATCTCCTCCATCAAACCCTTCATCGTTTCACTATACATCATCTTTGACGCACAGACACTCCATCCTATCCTTTTCGATCTCTTACACTCCCAAACACAACTTCTTATGCAACCCTGTGTTGTTTTACATCGTCTCCGGTAACGGAGTTCCAATCGATGTCTTTTGTCCTGACTTCTGGTTACAACGACGACAGCAATGACGGTAATAAGCGAAACGGTCTGCCGACTTTCGAATTCACGGGGTCTCCTACAAAGGACAAAGTGCCACGTCATTGCACACATCAGGTATGACAATCATCTTGAGCAGATCAGGGCAGAAATTCGGCAACTGCAACGTAGATGTGGAGCGGATTGCCCGTGTGGTAAATCACCACAGGGGGGATCGGCGTTCCAGGCGTTGTGTTTGACACGGCTACATACTTGACTGCAGGTTACAACGACGCAACACTCATATCCAACTATCCAAGGACGTTAATAAACGCAACGAAGATGGGCGCCTGATGAACTTACGGAAGTTGAAGGGGGAATCACGCAGATCACGCGCCACTTCATTGCAAACATCTGCGAAGACAATCAAATGTATCAGTTTGTAAGAGTAAAGGGATATGTATCAGTTTGGATCTGTATCTGTACGTACTTCAGTATGTTAGATTGGGTTGGTCATTTTGGAAAGGTCACCATTTGAATATGTATCAACGTTAATCTAAAGGTTTGCATGCAGTTTCTGAATCAGATTGACTAGGTATCAGATTTAATATAAAATGTCTTCAGAATGAATAAGTATCGGTCTTAATCACAATTAGGTAAAGTTTCTAAGTGAAGTTTGACTGTTGGCAAGTTGCGGAATCACAATTTTAATATGATGAAAATTGGAGTGTGAATGATTGACCTTTGGAACAAAAATTACAGCATCCAACAAATATGCTCAAAGCGCACAACGGGCAAAATTAGTCCGTGCGGGGCGCGTTGAGCAAAAGCGCTATCGTCGCAACTTTGCTCAACGCGCACACCGGACATAAGGCTACTAGGTGTGTGCGCGTTTAACAATTGTTGATAAACTACCTTTTATATGCTCAAAAAGCGAACACCTGGCTTTCCTTTTTGCCCGTTGTGCACGTTGTTTTGCCCGTTGTGCGCGTAATTTTGCCCGTTGTGCGCGTTGTTTTCCCGTTGTGCTCGTAATTTTGCCCGAGCCTAAGGGCATAATTTTGCCCGTTTTACGCGTTGGGATATTTTTTTTAGTGGCTACAATTTATCCCAACGCGCAAAACTTAGGCATGCATTAATCATTATTGAGCAGAACATCCGGCTGGTAGCAATCCGCTGTATATTAACGATCCCTGCTCTGTATGTTAACCAACACTGCTCTGTAGACTCGAGGGGTCTCTTAGTAAGACCAAAGGTTCCAATATATCGCCGTTGTGCGCTGTGAGCATTTCTGTTAACCATTAAAAATTTGCACGGTGCGAGCAGTAATAAATGTGGATATATCAGCAAATTTTATTGAGTGGACGAGTAGGAGTTTTTTTCGCACTAACAAAATTGCTCACCGCGTACATCCGGTCAAAATTATTTGTTCTGATCGTGGTGAATGGTGAGCAATTGTAGTAACCGCTAACAAATTGGCTAATAAAGGCGCTCAACGGGTAAAACTTATCAATGGGAGTTTGTGGTAAGCAATTTTGTCAGAAAATAACATATATGATACAATAACCATACTCTCACTTGGACTATTTGACACACTAACAATGACACATTCTCATCGCATAACAATTTGGAACAAAGGTTGATGTTATTAAAAATACCCAGAGCGCAAAACCGGCACTAATATTGCTAGTTCTGCGCGTTGAGCAATTTTGTAGGTAAAGACATAATTACTCAAAGCGCAAAACGGGCAATATTACTGCAGTGTTGCGCTCGGTGTAATTGGTATGATACACAACATCAATCCATACCGATGATGACATTTGCACATTTCAGAAGCCATGATAAAATTTCATCCTACAAAGTGGTCCATTTTTATACCAAAAAAACTTATTACATTGATAAACGTTTTATCTTACAGATACTAAAAAGCATCAGCGGTAGCAATATCCGTACCTTTTACCCTATCAACGAATGACTGCATCCTCTGCTCATAACCTGCCGGCCATCCATCGGCCACAGCATCATGCGATCTTGTCCACACAACTGAAGTCGGAGGGACGTCACCTGTTGGTCCAAGTTGAAGGATAACAAAGTGATTTCTGTTCACATGACCCAACGTTATGTGGAGTCTGGAGGCTCGGTTTATTGGAGGACTTCTCAATGGAAAAAATGTCACACACATATCACGTGCAATCAAATGTACTACACAGTTGTAGCATGAGGCAATGACATCTCCCATGTCTGGCATCTGCAACCAATTATCCTTTCCTACACGTTCATCAGTAATAAAATAGTTCACTGCCTTCAAATTATAATTATATGAAACCTCACTCATAACACGCCTGTACAAGACGCTGTATATCCGCATCTCACGGAGCAAATCAGCTCTGACAGTCCGCTAATCGGATTGTTCCAAGCCCAACTGAACTGCCACAGCCCTGTACCCACAGTTGCCATCTGAAACCACGTCTATGCAGCCCACTATGAGGGATTGTAGCTTGTGATGAAAATCCAAATAATATGGTATAAGGAAGTTGGCAGGCAAATCATCAACATAATCATCATGGGGAAACGAAGGTTTCGGCTTCTTTATTTGAAGTTTCAGACGCCTACTACTTTCCTTCGAAGGCCGCCTCTTCAATTTAGGCTTCTCCTTCGCCGCCGATGTTTGCTCCGCAATTGAATGCAACCGTGGAGCCTTAACAGGCTTCCTCATAACTGTAGGCATCTACGTCACATCCGAAAAATGATCAGAAATCTCATCAACCAGGGGAGAAAGTTGTTTAAGCATGTCATCCATCTCCTCGTGCTCATCAAAATACGAGGCCACAGCCGTCTCCTCCTCCCTCCCAGTAGTCTGAGCATCCACATTATGATCCCCCATCTCCACCGTCGCCCCCAACTCCAACGTAAGCTCAGTTTGCATCAACCTAGCATCCTCTATCTTCTCATCCTCCACATCCTCCACATTCACCTCATCCTCCTACGTCTCCTCATTCTCCCCAGCTGCATTCTCCCCCTCATCCATCTCAGCAGTCTGGTTAGCCACATTACGTTCCACCATCCCCGCCGTATCCACCAACTTCCCAGTATGCTCCTCAGCAATCAAATCAGTGCCACTTCCTTATCATCCTCCTCCTCGTTCGCCTTCTCATCCACCAGTACCTCCTCAGCATTCTGCACCTCCACGTTAAGGGCAACCGTCTCCTCCGTCTACACCATCTCCCTAATAACATAATCTTCTACAGTCAACTCAGCAGCCACTGCATTCTCAGCCTCATCATCCCCATAAACATCATGCACCCTCGGCTCCACATTCTCATCCGCTGCATTAACCTCATCCTCCTCCGCAGCATTCTGCTCCTGCCCACTCAGAGCCAACTTCTCAGCAGCCTGCTCCATCGCATTACGATCCACCTCATCATCCTGCCAATAAGCAGCCAATGCAGTCGCCTCCTCAGCCTCATCCACCTTCTCCTCATCTCCCTTCTGCTCCTCCTCAACATTATCCACATGCACCACAAGCTCATCACCCACAATTCTACACGGTGATGCTAACTCCTTCAACATGTTTACCATACCCACACTCTGCCCCCTTAATAATCGGGAACGTGCATTATAAATTGATTTGATTGGTGTTTCATTGAAGGATTTAGTTTCCTTCAGGCCTTTCAAAATTGCTGACGGCGGCACCTTTCTATTTGCCAAGTCTCGCAATGCTTCCACCTCTTTTCCCTGCAACATCCCATCGTCGGAATGGCCCGCGACATAATTAGCAGCTTGATGGTTGTGCCTTCCATCAACGAACGTTAAACTCCACTCACCGCCATCGCCCACCTCATTACCACGCAATTTGAACGGGCATCCATACTTGTTGGTTCTAACTGGCCGGTTGCTCTTTCGTACTGGTCGGTGTCCCCTGTAGTTCCCGCTTCTTGCACATGCATAGTAGGCAGCGGGAGTCCTATTGGACGATTTACTCATACTCGACGCACTGGTAACAATCACATGCCCCTGTTGTCGTCCGACGCTCTTTATCCACTGAAAGAGCTCGTCTCTATTTTTAAAACGTTGAATCGTTGTAAATTCGGCTGTATAATCCATATACACATGTATCAAACAATTCATACAACTAATTGGACCGGGAACCAAACATTAGTTACATTATTGACGTAAAGATAAGTCAATATTACCTCGGAATTTTTTAGCATCTCCATCAATCTCAACTGTATCTGCAGGCAAGTAAAAACCAAAAATTTCTCCTTCTATTTCTACACATTGTAATTGTAATAAGAATATCAAATAAAATGTACTTAACATTGTATACTTACCAAATCCCGATTTCGACAAATTTAGGTTGAAAACCCCTAAATCGATTGCTATCGCTTCACCGATTTGTTTGAACGCAGCAGTTGACACTGTGATGTAAATGTCGAGCCCAGTAATAAAAATCAAATCTTTGGAATTTCCGTCTGTGCGCCTTGAGCAATCTACGAAAAAATTGTCGTTTGATATTCCGCCTTGAGCAATCTGTGGAAGGTTATGGCTGTGAGCGGTGAGCAGAATTTATCAAGGGGTGAAAGAGGGTCCTAACGGGTCAAAACAGGTAAAAATTTTAACCCGTTGTGCGCTTCGAGTAAATTCGGTGGTTTAGTTGGCTTATTTTACTCAGCGCACACAACGGTTATATTTTTACACGATTTGAACCGTTTTGCGCGCTGAGTAATCTTACATGGATTGTCAGGATTGACATTAGTAACGGTAATCGTTATTAATCGCGACGCTGAGAACGATTTTGCCCGTGGTGCGCGCTGAGGAGTTCTAAATTTTGTTTTTATTATTTATTATATTGGATTACTCATATTCTTATGCCGATGTTAACAACATTATTGATACGTATAAAATAATATAATACCAACGTGATAACTATCATTAGTTGTATTAATTAACACCCTTAAGAAAATCTGGATAGATTGCGTGCGTTATTAAGCATTCAAAATCCAGTATATATCAGTTTGTACCCGTTCACCAAAAAGTTAGTCAGAGGCAAACTTGATTAGTAGGTCTATCGTTGAGCATAACTTATAGATACGATACACCACAGCACGTCATATAGATGATAACATTTGCACATTTAGGCAGACATGATAAAATTTCATGCTACCAATCTGTCAATATGAAATAAACAATCCATAGTAAAATGATACAATGTTTTATCCTACAATATTTCAATAACGTCAACGGTTGCAATATCGTGACCAAATACTATTGACTGGAATTGATGCATCATATCCTCATAAGTAGCCGGCCATCCGGCTGACACATCGGAACGGTATCTTAGCCACATACTTGAAGTCGGAGGGACAGGACCATATGGGGCAAGTTTAACAATAACGAAGTGATTATTGTTCACATGACCCAACGTTATGTGGCGTCTGGATGATAGGGGTACTGGAGGAGTTATTAAAGGAAAATATGTCACACACTGATGAGGTGCAAGAATATGTACTACACAGTCGTAGCATGAGGCAATGACATGTGCCATTTCTGGCATCTGCATCCACCATTTAGCTTTTGGACAGTCTAACAAATGGCCCAGTGCCACTACATTCTTTTTAAATTCCACGGCACCCATAAGTTGCCGGTACAAGCCGTCGTGGTTCTGCATCTCTTCTTGCAAGTCATATTTCACCTGCCTCCATTCGTCCTCACCCAGTCCCAACTGAGCTGCCACAGCCATATACCCACAGTTTCCGTCTGCTTTCACATCTACGACATGCACTATAAGGGGTCGTAGACACTCATGAAAAGCGTTCCAATAAGGTATTATTATGTCGGCAGCCAAGTCCTTGTCACTATCATCATGTGAAATCGATTGTTTCGGCTTCTTTATTGTACGTTTCCACAATGGTCTACTTCTTCCCTTACCCGGCTTACACGTCAATGTAGACGTATCCGTTATCTCAGCATGCTGCTTAGCAATCTCCACTACCAGGGTAGAAATTTGCAGACGTAGAACCTCATGCTCCTTCTCAAAGGCCTTAGCCATTGCATTCTCATCATCATCATCCTCCTCCTCAGCAGTCTGCTTCGCCTCATTACGATCCACCTTATCATCCTCCCCACCCATCTTCCCAGTATGATACTCCTCCTGCAACTCAGCAGGCACTGCATTCTCCCAAAACGCCACCCCCACCTTCTGATCCTCCCCCTCATTATTCACAGCCTTCACATTCTCAACACCCACAATTTTATCAGCTGATGCTAACTCCTTCAACTGGTTTACAATACCAACCTTCTTCCCCCGTTGTAACCGGTTTCGTGCATTATAAATTGCTTTGATTGAGGTTGCACTGAAGTTTTTATTTGCCTTCAGTACTTTCAAAATTTCAGCTGGCCGAACCTGGCTATTTGCCAAGTCACGCACTGTTTCCATCTCCATTCCCTGCAACGTCCCGTCATCGGAATGGCCATCGACATATTTAGCTGCTTCATGGTTGTGCCTGCCACAAACGACTGTTAACTTCCACTCCTCAACGCCCACGCCCACCATATAACCACGCAATGAGAAAGGACATGAACACTTCTTGGTTTTAACAGGCTGGTTGGTCTTTTTTAGCTTTCGGTGTCCCCGATACTCACCGCTTCTTTCACACGCAAAGTACACAGCATGATGCCCTTTGGCCGTTTTACTTAATCTCCCCGAACGTGTAACAATCACATGCCCATGACTTAACCCGACGTTTTGTATCCACTGAAACAGCTCTTTTCTATCCTTGAACAGTTGATTGGTGGTAAAGTCGGTTGTAAAATCCATAATATCATGTATCAAACAATTCATAACCTGATCCTCAAAGATTTAATGCATTATTGCCGAGAAGATAAATCAATATTACCTTGGATTTTTGTACCAACTTCATCAACCTCAACCGTGGATGAATGCATGTAAAATCAAAATAAGAAAGGCAGATAAACTGTACTTAAAAGTATAGACGTACCAAAGAGTCGATGTTGATAAATTTAGGTCAAAAACCCCTAAATCAATTTCTCTCGATTCAGCTCTTTGTTTGATCTCACCAGTTGACTAAGTGATGTATCCTTCGAGCAATTAAATAAAAATCAAATCTTTTGGATTTCGGTCTGGGCGACTGGAGCGATCTTTGAAAATACTTGCCGTTTGAAATTCCGCCGTGAGCAATCTGTGTAATTGTCTGTCAATTCGCTGCGAGCAGAAGGTATCACGGGACAATTTCGGGTCCTACCGGGTCATATCGGGTCTACAATAATTTACCCGTTGTGCTGGTTGAGTAAACAAGTCTAGTTTGAAATATTACTAGCAAATAACCCGTCCACATGTGCCCGTGGACTTGACCAAAACGGTTGTGTGCGGTGAGCAATTACGGGTTTTGAGTGGTTGTGTGCGCTGAGCAATTCCGAGTTTTGCGTGGTTGTGTGCGCTGAGCAATTCCGTGTTTTGATTGGTTGTGAGCGGTGAGCAATTCCGAGTTTTGCATGGTTGTGTGCGCTGAGCAATTCCGTGTTTTGAGTGGTTGTGGGCGGTGAGCAATTCCTAGTTTTGCGTGGTGGTGTGCAGTGAGCAATTCTGAGTTTTGCGTGGTTGTGTGCGGTGGGAAAACAGCTAGACGGTTCACAGAGGAGAACTTTTACATTTTTGCCCTCCCAGTGTTCGCGATGAGTAATTTACACTATGAACCAATATTTTTACGCATCCGTATATACAAAGGCATCATAACAGCTTCTATATGCGATCAGTTTTGTGACCTAAGGCGGGAAAAGCTAACGAGATAGGGTTTGATCAACAGAAATTATTCTAATTCACTGATCTATATAGACTATAAGAGTTCCTGCTTATATCAAACGAAGGTCCTTAAGGTAGAGCAAAAGATTTGTGTCATTGGGTTGGGGTGCCCTAAAATAGTCGACTGCGGACGCATTGCATCGTAAAGTTGGTAAGCCATTAATTAATGCTAATTAATTTGGTATTTATTAATAATTTCAGAAATTGATTGCTGCAATGTACATTTGGTACATGATTGCGTTGAAATTACGAAGATTGAGATGGACTCGGTACACATTGAGGGGATCTGGGATGAAGCGGACAAAGAAGCAAAGGTTTGAAATTATTTTGCTTTGTTAACTGACTAATTTACTAGAAAATAAAGAAAACATTTTGTGACTATATTGGTATCTGGTACTTAATTCAGCATATTGTTGAAGGCTCAGAGGTTAATGAAGATTATACAAATCAGTTCACAACAAATAAAATTTTCCCCAGCATAGAAGAGCTTGGTAAATGGGTAAAAGGGGTCGGTGTGAAAACCGGGAATTTGGTTGTTACAAAATCATCAAATATGAGTACAAAGGGCAATAGGGTCCCAACTTATTATTTTTGTTGTGAAAGAAGTGGGACATATCGGCCACACAGGCCGGATATATCGGCCACAAAATCAACTCGAAGCAAGAAGTGTTCATGTCCCTTCTACTTGAGGGCTAATGGTGTGGCAACAGATAAGTGGATTTTGACAGTTGTACGTGGCAATCACAACCATAAACACGCAATGTACATCGAGCGACATCCAGATGAGAGGAGGTTCGGAGGGGGGGAGATGGCCACGGTGAGAGACTTGTCAAATAGTTTGCTTAGGCCAAGGAAAATCTTGAAATACCTGAAGGAAAAGGATAATGCAACATCTACGACAATCAACACTATTTATAAAGCCAGACAGAGGATGAAGGCAGGGGAAATGGCCTGGAGAGCAGAAATGCAGCTATTCCTTAATCTAGTGACACATCGTAATTACATTGTGTATCATGAAGTGGACGAAGTGACAAATACAGTGAGGACTATATTTTGGGCACATCCGCAGTCTGTTGAGTTATTACGAAAATTTCCAGAGATTCTGGTTATGGACTACGCGTTGAAGACCAACCGCAACAGGCCACCATTGATGGAGATGTATGTGGTGACGTCCACAGATAATCAGTTCGCAGCTGCATTTTGTTACACGGAGGCCGTACGTGAGGAGAACTACTTGTGGGCCTTGGGGAAGTTGCGCTCTTTGCTACATGGATACAGGATGCCACGTGTAATTTTGACAGCACTGGAGCCAGCATTTATGAATGCCATTGGCCATGAATTTCCCCTTGCAGTGCACCAATTATGTAGAATGCACATATCCAAAAATATTGCCAAAAATTGTCAGCCCTCTTTTGAAGATCAAGAAAAATGGTTAGGTTTCATCTCTAGTTGGAATTTATTGGTGGGGGCACACAAGGAGGAGGAGTATGTTGCTAAACTGAAGGCATTGGAGACCGAGTACAAAGATTACACAAGGGTCGTGAGCTATGTGAAGACATCTTGGTTAGACAAGTACAAGGAGAAGTTTATTTCTGTATGGACAGATGGCAATCTGCACTTTGGAAATGTCAGTACCAACAGAGCGCAGACCAAAAGAGCCCAGATTGAACATTCTAAGCTTAAAAAGGCATTGGGTTCATCGGCCTTCAGTTTATCCGCTTCTTGGCCAACCATACATGAATCATTAGAGGGGTAGCATATCGAGATCAAGGCATCATTCGAGAAATCTAAGATCATGTTGCAACATAATGTGCATGGGTTCTTGTTCAGGGAGCTGATAGGATTTACAGCCGCTGTGGCGTTGAAGATAATGTCTATGGAAGCTGATAAATCTGACCCTATGGGAACGGACCAATGCACAGGTGATTGTCTAGCTAGAATGATTTATGGTGTACCATATGCCAATGAGATTGGCGAATTCACAAGGGAAAATCGCCCCATTCCCTTAGATGCCGTAAATTCTCATTGGAAGCAGCTAGACATGGAGGCTAAGACGGAATTGATGTCTGAAGAAGATGGGCTTATACATGCTGAATTAGAGCGCATACACAAGCTCTATGCTCAACTTGATGGGCCGATGAAGCAGGAGTTGTTAATTAAGTTGAAGGAGCTAGCTACCCCGACGACAAATCTGATTACAGAGCCGCAAGTTAATGTCGTGTTCAATGGAAGAAGAAAAAGGTATAATAATTTGACAAATGAAGATACAGCCACCCCCATTCATCCTGCTCATTTTGATCATGTCTTAGCCGATGCGGCTAGTTGCTCTGCTCAAATTCCAACTGAAGTCTCATCGAAACAAGAAAGCGTCGGCCGTGTCCAGCCGAGACGGTCCCAAAGGATCAAAAATACGTCTGCCCCAACAATTCCTCCTCAACTTGCTAGAAAGAAACCAACTGTCAAAGCCGCGACATCTGGCAGTATGACTGTGGTTTCTGCTACAGCTTCATTTGCCTCAGCAAATTATGAAGCTAAGGACGCTAGAGCCGTTCAAGGAGGCATACCTTATCTTGATCAATTCCCCGCTGCAATCGCCAAATATATATCGAACGTCACAGATGTGAAGCCAGATGGGAACTATGGTTACATGGCTATATCTTCACATCTAGGGATGGGAGAGGACCAGTGGAAGGTGGTCAGAAGAGAGTTGATTCTAGAGCTGCGTGACCACTATGATGTGTACTCAAATGTGATGGGTGAGGAAAGTGCACAAAAACATGTAGTGTCAATTAACTATATGGGTGACCACCCCCGATGCAATATTGGATGACATTCCCTGAAGTTGGACATATAATCTCAAGTCGTTATAACTGTGTAATACATCTGCTGTCAATGAAACAATGTCTTTCATTTTTTCCGTTAAGATCAAGACCAGACCAAGGTACGAAACGTGGTCCCTTCACCATAGGTTTTGTAAATAATAATCACTTTTTAAAGATTCAACTTAAAGATAGAAGCCCGGTCCCACCGGTAATAAGGCATTGGAAGGCTAACCGCCTGCCTGCGGCCAAAGGATGGGTGGAAGGCCTTGAAGAGAGGATGCGACAATTCGAGACATTAATCTGTAAATATGTAGGTAAATCTCCCACTGTACTTACTGTATCATCATATGGTTGAATGTAAAATTTTGTGCAAATGTAGTGTCTGAGTTTATAATGAAAGAATATACTGAAATTTTTGGGATTTTTGTACAAAATTTATGGGATTTCTGCACAACGGGAACTCAACGTGCCATCATGTCTTTGCTTGTTGTGCGCATTGAACATTTATGTTATGGGATACAGTTGCTAAATTCACACTACTGGCATAATTTTGTCCGTTGTGCGCTTTGAGCAATTTATGTTACATCATTAAAAATTTGCTCACCGCGCACAACGGACATAAAGGAGAATGCTAAGAGTTGGACTCATAATTGTGTGCTTTGGTATGTTATTGATGTTGAAGACCGTATACTGCATTAATTGTGTTATTTATATTGCATGAAGTGATTTCCACCTCTGTGTATTCTTGAATCTTTGTCTCCTTGACGATGGTCAACTTGAATTTATGGCATAAGTCCAATATCCCAAGTTCTTTTAAAGGAAAACTCTATACGTAACAATCTCGATGCATGTAGAGGCTATGTGAATGCTGCAGAAAATGACTCCAATGAAACACACTGACAAATCAGATTCATACATATACAACAGGTAAAAGGTGGGACCGGTGTGAGCAATGAGAAACAATTGTATATCTGGTACACTGTGATGCTAAGCTCAATTCCAACGCAGTTCACGTGCACTAAGGATATTCCCGGGCAACTTCGATATTTCACACCATCCTTGTCCATTTCTGTGATGGATGTATGCTAATAGTTTTAATAGCCACAAGAAATTAAGCAATCGGTGTACGAAGATCGCTAATGGTTGGCAAACAGATATTTATACTAACAAGCGGTAAAAGACTGCACCAGACGGTGTTCATTGCCAATTGAATGTTCGGGGTTCATTACTAACGCATAAACCATCACATGTTCACCTCTCAAAATATAAAAAACATTTGGTGTACTAAGATGCCACGATTCACACAGACGCCTCGCTGGAGGGCGCGTTGGTAGCCAAACCGTCTTACGTTTGGGCCGATCCTCCACCGGACTCCCGACCAGATCGCTGACGCTTCCTCGTCTCAGCCTCATGCCTCACGTCTGCAATCGAGTTTGGAAGAAGCGAGTTTCTCTCCAACTCGGCTATACGAGCCAGGAGACTGCTCTTTTCTACGTACCATCGCTCTTCGGAGCTCTTCCGAACCGCTGACATAGAGGCCGCCTGATCTTTAGCTTTCGCAACCTCCCACTCCGCCTGAGATCTGCGGTCTCTCTCTTTCATCAGCTGCTCCTTCAAATCCTTAAGTTGAGATTCGAATGAAACCGCCTTTTTCCGCTCGGCAATCAACAATTGCACCACTCGGCAACGCAATTCCGCCCCGATAATTCTGCAGGGAATCATGGATAAGTAAGACTGTAAGAGTAAGGCAACAACACAATGAGACGACATTAGTAATTAACCTGGTAACTGCCATAAACGATTAAGTTAGCGAGCCTTTCAATGTCAATTTGACCCAGGACACTTTGGTCAGTGGGAAGGATGGAGTTCTCCACCAGCCGACTGGCCACCCCCCTATCCACCAATGCAGACTCGTCGTCCCAGACGGGGAAGAAGGGTCGGTGACGGTTCCCCCTAGTACCTTCTGATGGAACGTCAGTGGGCGGATTCAACAGCAATGCCCCCTCGTACGCCGGGGGGGACATAGCCTGCTGAAACGAGACCTCCCCATGGCCACGTATCCCTTAGAGGAGTCTCAGGCAACTGCGGCCGCACATCCCCCCTGTCATGAAGGGAACGGTTAACATCTACGTCACCGTCTCTTCTTCCCTCTGAAGACTGGCCTTGCAAAGTTTCTTCGTCACACTGACACGATTTCTCAGCCATATCTGCAGTGAAGGCACAAATCAAGGCGAATTGTGATATATCCCCAAATTTGGTGGGATAAATATCCTCCACTTGACCGGACGCATGGCGGGGTTTTCTGGGGTCTTCGCGGGGGTTTTTTTGCGGTCTGCTACATTAATACTCCGAGTTTGGCGGTAACTCAAATTTTTTACCGGGTCTGGCATTATGGGTGGCCACCTTGATTCTTGACTCTCTCGCTCTTCCGTTTGTTATTACAAGTATAAATAAACGGAGGATTAATTACTGAGCGTGCAAAACAGGACAAAATTTGAACCGTTGTGCACGGTGAGCAAACATAATTTAGTCACGCGCAGTATATGCGTAAATGAGGGATAGTTGTGTGCGGTCGAATATTTGGATTTATTATACGAATTTTCCTCATCGCGCACAAATGGCATTACTGTATACAGTTGTGTGAGGAGATATATTAAACGACTAAAATGTTTTACTTGTCACAATGGATACAAATATTCGCTGATATGGCGCTTACGAGAAAAACTTTTCGCAAACAAAGTACCAGCAAATTCGGCAGATGGATGAGTAGATGACCGGTTGAATTCTTGTTTGTGGTCCCACCAACCTCTCACCTCATCCACCCCATCCATCTCTACGTACCATCGCTTTTCGTCTTATTAATAGTAACACATAAAAGTGGAGCCCACAGAGGGAAAGAGATAGAGTTTTTCAACGCAGCATAGCGGAACGACGCGAAACCTACTGCAAATTTCCCAGTTAACAACATTCGAACGCGAAGGTACACATATTGTTTAGCGGGCCCACAATATATTCTTGACACCCCACTATCCAACCCCATTGAATCTAGTTGGTAGGGGATATTTTAACTAAATATGGTAGATGATGTGACATTTAATTGGGTATTTTTTCCCATATTTAGTTAACGTGAATTAAGCTATATTCGACGACTCCATACAAGTCTAAGCGGAAGTTGGTTAGTTATATCATCTCCAACCACACTGCAACAACAAGCCAAATATGGCGTTTTCCCTCCATCAACCGCCCTGCAAAACTCGTATCATTTTCCCGGTTTGCTACAGGGCCATCCAAATTTGGAGAGTCAATGTAGCAACCTCCGATGTATAAAAAAACAGTGTAGCAAACTACATCCAGTTTTTGTATGTCTGTTTATTAGACTATACCTAGCACATTCATTATGATTCGGTTTGTTTATTTCGATCCCCCTATGGCATTATCCAAAAGGCGGGAGTAAAATAACAACAATCGTGCCAAATAAGAGTCTAAATATATATAAAATCGAAAAAAATCATAAAACCACATTATAAACTTCGGTGATAAGTGGAATGAAAGTCCAATATCAACATTGAGATACACGAAGGAAAACTAACGTCTCAAATCACAACACATATAGAATATAGCATACATGGAGACCATATCACAAAATTCACACATATATGATCAACAAATATATTGCGGAATTAAAATTAAACCCAAATAAGAAACAAATGCAAACGCAATTATGTTTCAAGGGTTCGGATTACCCAAGTAACTTCCCGCCTTGTTCCCGGTTATCCTACGTCCCTTCCACCCGGATACCTCCGGATACTCGAGTTATAACCCTAACTTGAGGTTGCCTTTAAACCCACTTGTAGCAACCCTACAAGTGAAATCGAATACAATCGATGTCCTTCACTCCCACAACTTGGGAGTAAGCAAACCGCTCTCGCAAACCTAGCACAAAACCAAATAACGAAAGTTATGAAATTATGAAAGCAACACTTACAATCCCATATGCCTTGAAGTAGAACTTGAAGGAGAAGTGTGTTGTGTGTTGAAGACTCTCTTAGAAGAGAGGAGAAAGCCCTTTCTCTTGACTGCACCTATTACCTTGACGATCACTACCGTTTGAATACACATCGCTACTGCCTTTGCACCGGCTCCATTATATCAGTTCTCGCCTGTTAATCATGAATCCCTGTCAATAGAGAGGACTACTGCCGTAAAGGTGGAGACTGCGGTAATAGATCGGGTGCCAAGCGGCTCAAGGCTGGACAGATATATGTGCACCTCATGGGCATTTACTTTCCGTTTGAATACACATTGCTCCTGCCTTTGCACCGGCTCCATTATATCAGTTCCCGCCTGTTAATCATGAATCCCTATCAATAGAGAGGACTACTGTCGTAAAGGTGGAGCCCGAGGTAATAGATCGGGTGTCAAGCCGCTCAAGGCTGGACACATATACGTGCACCTCATGGGCATTTACTTTCTGTTTGAATACACATCGCTCCTGCCTTTGCACCGGCTCCATTATATCAGTTTCCGCCTGATAATCATGAATCCCTGTCAATAGAGAGGACTACTGCCGTAAAGGTGGAGCCCGAGGTAATAGATCGGGTGCCAAGCCGCTCAAGGCTGGACAGATATACATGCACCTCATGGGCATTTACGTTCCGTTTGAATACACATCGCTCCTGCCTTTGCACCGGCTCCATTACATCAGTTCCCGCCTGTTAATCATGAATCCCTGTCAATAGAGAGGACTACTCCCGTAAAGGTGGAGCCCGAGGTAATAGATCGGGTGTCAAGCCACTCAAGGCTGGACAGATATACGTGCACCTCATGGGCATTTACGTTCCGTTTAAATACACATCACTCCTGCCTTTGCACCGGCTCCATTATATCAGTTCCCGCCTGTTAATCATGAATCCCTGTCAATAGAGAGGACTACTGTCGTAAAGGTGGAGCCCGAGGTAATAGATCGGGTGTCAAGCGGCTCAAGGCTGGACAGATATACGTGCACCTCATGGGCATTTACTTTCCGTTTGAATACACATCGCTCCTGCCTTTGCACCGACTCCATTATATCAGTTCCCGCCTAATAATCATGAATCCCTGTCAATAGAGAGGACTACGGCCGTAAAGGTGGAGCCCGAGGTAATAGATCGGGTGCCAATCGGCGGCTCAAGGCTGGACAGATATACGTGCACCTCATGGGCATTTACTTTCCGTTTGAATACACATCGCTCCTGCCTTTGCACCGGCTCTATTATATCAGTTCCCGCCTGTTAATCATGAATCCATGTCAATAGAGAGGACTACAGCCGAAAAGGTGGCGCCCGAGGTAATAGATCGGGTGCCAAGCAGCTCAAGGCTGAACAGATATACGTGCACCTCATGACATTTACGTTCCGTTTGAATACACATCGCTCCTGCCTTTGCACCGGCTCCATTATATCAGTTCCCGCCTGATAATCAAGAATCCCTGTCAATAGAGAGGACTACTGCCGTAAAGGTAGAGCCCGAGGTAATAGATCGGGTGCCAATCGACGGCTCAAGGCTGGACAGATATACGTGCACCTCATGGGCATTTACGTTCCGTTTGAATACACATCGCTCCTGCCTTTGCACCGGCTCCATTATATCAGTTCCCGCCTGTTAATCATGAATCCCAGTCAATAGAGAGGACTACTGCCGTAAAGGTGGAGCCCGAGGTAATAGATTGGGTGCCAAGCTGCTCAAGACTGGACAGATATACATGCACCTCATGGGCATTTACGTTCCGTTTGAATACACATCGCTCCTGCCTTTGCACCGGCTCCATTATATCAGTTCCCGCCTGATAATCATGAATCCCTGTTAATAGAGAGGACTACTGCCGTAAAGGTGGAGCTTGAGGTAATAGATCGGGTGCCAAGCCGCTCAAGGCTGGAAAGATATACGTGCACCTCATGGTCATTTACTTTCCGTTTGAATACACATCGCTCCTGCCTTTGCACCGACTCCATTATATCAGTTCCCGCCTGATAATCATGAATCCCTGTCAATAGAGAGGACTACTACCGTAAAGGTGGAGCCCGAGGTAATAGATCGGGTGCCAATCGGTGGCTCAAGGCTGGACAGATATATGTGCACCTCATGGGCATTTACTTTCCGTTTGAATACACATCGCTCCTGCCTTTGCACCGGCTCCATTATATCAGTTCCCGCCTGATAATCATGAATCCCTGTCAATAGAGAGGACTACTGCCGTAAAGGTGGAGCCCGAGGTAATAGATCGGGTGCCAATCGGTGGCTCAAGGCTGGACAGATATACATGCACCTCATGGGCATTTACTTTCCATTTGAATACACATCGCTCCTGCCTTTGCACCAGCTCCATTATATCAGTTCCCACCTGTTAATCATGAATCCCTGTCAAAATAGAGGACTACTGCCGTAAAGGTGGAGCCCGAGGTAATAGATCGGGTGCCAAGCTGCTCAAGGCTGGACAGATATACGTGCACCTCATGGTCATTTACATTCCGTTTGAATACACATCGCTCCTGCCTTTGCACCGGCTCCATTATATCAGTTCCCGCCTGATAATCATGAATCCATGTCAATAGAGAGGACTACTGCCGTAAAGGTGGAGCCCGAGGTAATAGATCGGGTGCCAAGCGGCTCAAGGCTGGACATATATACGTGCATCTCATGGGCATTTACGTTCCGTTTGAATACACATCGCTCCTGCCTTTGCACCGACTCCATTATATCAGTTCCCGCCTGATAATCATGAATCCATGTCAATAGAGAGGACTACTGTCGTAAAGGTGGAGCCCGAGGTAATAGATCGGGTGCCAAGCCACTCAAGGCTGGACAGATATATGTGCACCTCATGGGCATTTACTTTCTGTTTGAATACACATCGCTCCTGCCTTTGCACCGGCTCCATTATATCAGTTCCCGCCTGATAATCATGAATCCCTGTCAATAGAGAGGACTACTGTCGTAAAGGTGGAGCCCAAGGTAATAGATCGGGTGCCAAACCGCTCAAGGTTGGACAGATATTTGTGCACCTCATGGGCATTTACGTTCCGTTTGAATACACATCTCTCCTGCCTTTGCACCGGCTCCATTATATCAGTTCCCGCCTGATAATCATGAATCCCTGTCAATAGAGAGGCCTACTGCCGTAATGGTGGAGCCCGAGGTAATAGATTAGGTGCCAAGCCGCTCAAGGCTGGATAGATATATGTGCACCTCATGGGCATTTACTTTTTGTTTGAATACATATCGCTCCTGCCTTTGCACCGGCTCCATTATATCAGTTCCCGCCTGATAATCATGAATCCCTGTCAATAGAGAGGACTACTGCCGTAAAGGTGGAGCCCGAGGTAATAGATCGGGTGCCAAGCCGCTCAAGGCTGGACAGATATACGTGCACCACATGGGCATTTACTTTCCGTTTGAATACACATCGCTCCTGCCTTTGCACCGGCTCCATTATATCAGTTTCCGCCTGTTAATCATGAATCCATGTCAATAGAGAGGACTACTGCCGTAAAGGTGGAGCCCGAGGTAATAGATCGGGTGTCAAGCCACTCAAGGCTGGACAGATATACGTGCACCTCATGGGCATTTACGTTCCGTTTGAATACACATCGCTCCTGCCTTTGCACCGGCTCCATTATATCAGTTCCCGCCTGTTAATCATGAATCCCTGTCAATAGAGAGGACTACTGCCGTAAAGGTGGAGTCCGAGGTAATAGATTGGGTGCCAATCGGTGGCTCAAGGATGGACAGATATACGTGCACCTCATGGGCATTTACGTTCCGTTTGAATACACTTCGCTCCTGCCTTTGCACCGGCTCCATTATATCAGTTCCCACCTGTTAATCATGAATCCCTGTCAATAGAGAGGACTACTGCCGTAAAGGTGGAGCCCGAGGTAATAGATCAGGTGCCAAGCCGCTCAAGGCTGGACAGATATACGTGCACCTCATGGGCATTTACGTTCCGTTTGAATACACATCGCTCCTGCCTTTGCACCTGCTCCATTATATCAGTTCCCGCCTGATAATCATGAATCCCTGTCAGTAGAGAGGACTACTGCCGTAAAGGTGGAGCCCGAGGTAATAGATCGGGTGACAATCAGCTCAAGACTGGACAGATATACGTGCACCTCATGGGCATTTACTTTCCGTTTGAATACACATCGCTCATGCCTTTGCACCGGCTCCATTATATCAGTTCCCGCCTGTTAATCATGAATCACTGTCAATAGAGATGACTACTGCCGTAAAGGTGGAGCCCGAGGTAATAGATCGGGTGCCAAGCCGCTCAAGGCTGGATAGATATACGTGCACCTCATGGGCATTTACTTTCCGTTTGAATACACATCGCTTCTGAACGTGATGTGGCTACTAAACAATAGATATTTATAGATAGGTTGCGAGACACAATCGGTATGCCACGTAATGATGAAAGTACAACCGCCACCTCGTACAATCTCATTTTGGAGGTACGTAATGATGAAAGTAAATGATTCTGCTTTCTTCTCAACAATGTTCACGTGTGAAAAATGGAGAATGAGTCAAGTAGAACCTCGGTTTCCGTGTAAACCCTTCATTACAATTTTTTTGGCCATCCGAACGGATGCTTTACCCCAGCCGTCTGATGAGATCGTTTTAGTCAGTTCCACTTCCATATGTAATCCAGCGGCTGAGATTAAAATAACCAATCGTTATATATATGTGGAATCAGTAGACCAGGGGTTTCACGGAAAATTTCATTCCTCTTCCCTTTGGTCTGTCGTTCCGTTTTCTTCTTCATCTCAACACTCTCGCATTTCGTACTCGGGTTTCTTCATGCCGCCAAAACGATCTCGTGAGTCGACTTCTTCTGACTCTTGGGGAGTTAGTGATGATGATTCACCGTCACCTGAACACGATGATCCCCTTCCCTCATCGTTCCCGGCCAATAGACCCATTCTGCGTGATTCGCTTTCGCTTGGTCCAACTCAAGGTGAACACAATGTGCTGTTGCCTCCTCCTGGGTTTCCTACTTTACATGCAGGTTCATCAGTTCCATCTCCGGCTGAAAAAGCCCCACTCGAGGACAACAGTAACGGCCTCCTCTCTATGGTTGGGATGTCTCGCCGTTAGGACTCTGTTCTGCACAACCTCCTTAGCAAACTCGAGGAGCTTACTACGTCTGTCTCTGTACTTACAGATGAACAACGTCAGCTTAAGGATATACTCATAGGAAATGTAAGCCCCGCATCTGCTGCTTCATCCTCCTCCCATCAGCCGGTGAACTTTACTCATAGATTAGGAGAAATTGAAACCCATCTCTCCAACACCAATCTGGCGATCTCACTTCTGCGTAGCGACTTCGACACTATGATGCTCATAATGTCGAACATACAAGAGAAGATGGAGACTCTGGTGCCCTCTCCTAGAGACATCCGTACTGTTGCCCCACCATCACCACCACCTCCTCTGCCTCCGCCTCCAGGTTTTTGAGGTGGCCGGGCCTTTGGCACACAAGCCTTTCTCTTGTCTTATAATGTATTTTTGATCATCGACGGAGAAGAGTGTTTGTGGGTAGATATTCTTTGGTGTTTTATGTCATTATGTACGAAATGTAGTTTCAAATTTGTTGTGGTATGTACATTATAACATATAAATGTTGTAGTATGATAGAATTCACACCTTAATACACTGTCATTTAATTTGATACAATTGCATGACATTACGAAATTGATATATGTGATATATACATCGATGCTTACTTGAATCAATGTCCGAAATTGAAATTACCTATTTAAAAACTTTTTACTGATATATGATTTACCCAGCGCGCACAACGGGCATAAATTGTGACCGTCCTGATATACGTTGTGATAAAACATTTACGTTTGCACACAATTACTCAGCGCGCACAACGGTCACATAATGTGTTTGACCGATGTGCGGGCTGTGAGCATACCCGTATCTGATTATCCATAATTACTCAGTTCACACAACTGCACGTAATTGTGACCTTTTTGCGCGCGGAGCCAAACTATTCTATATTACAATTGAGGGAAGCTTTTGAATTTGTCCTATGTGGCAGTGTCATGTCAAGTTTTGGGGGGAAATATCTTGGATTGAGAAAATATGTTGGGAATACACAAAAGCATTGTAGAGAAATTAGTTGGGAGAATACAAAAGCTTTTCTTTTTTGAAATTGGTAGCATTAGCACTTAAGTCTTAATATATCCACATTGAAGCAAATAGATCGGGTCGGTTGATTGATGGGTGTAGATACATACTCCTTCCCCTTTTGTATTTAGGTCCTGTCCTTTTGGCATCTGTATTTAAGACACGCACACCCGACGCTGACGACACGCACACCCACACTTTCCTCTCCTTCCCAGTTTCACGTGTTAACCGCTATCGTGTTCATATGGAATTATTTTTGCTCCGTGCACAATTTGCATGGGAAATTTCTAGTATACATATAAGTGAAAAGACAACACATATAGTACTGTTTACAGAATAAGACACCATATATCTTTGTGAATGATACTCATCTGTCACGCTGTTGGATTTGATGGTGTCCCATTTTGTAACGTCCCATTATGAGTAATATTGTACAAACATAAATAATTTGCTCAACTTGCACAACAGCCATTATTTTCCCCGTTGTGCGCGTTGAGCAATTTTGTTATTGGCCATCAAGTTTGCTCAACGCGCACCGTAAAGGCCAAACCTTCTTGGGAACATCATCTGGCTGGTAACAATATGTTGTAGATTCACTCGTATTTATGTCCAATACAATATCACGCACAGTGACTCTACTGTAGTCTATCGTCCTCACCAATGGGCCAGTCCTATTCGTCTATAAATAGCCTCTCTTCCCACTAGACCTTGTCAACCACTGCACTTCTTGATGATAGTATTCTAACTGATTCTATCTGTTTCTACTTCATACACTATTTTTTCTTCACAATGCTAAATATATCCCGTTGTTCATCACTGCTTCGTCTTCAACACACAAAGATGAACAATATACTACAGGCAATTGACGTGTACTGGAAGATGTTATTTGCTCCTTCATATGTTCTACTACAGCAGCGGATTCTTCTGAGAAGAAGCAACCGTGATATATTTTTATATCAGTGCCTAAACGTAAAGTTGCATGTCTTTATACCCTATTTTTTACTTAAATATGCTTTTTATCGTTCATAATTGATGCTTCTTCAACGCATACAGTGGCATGCGCTGAAGAATCCAGATCAGCCAACTTCGTTAAAGGAGTGGCTACTTATACTGTTATGGACGATCTGGATGCTAGTGATGATGGTGCGTGCTATTGGAGCTGATCATAAATGACATCTTGCTTGAGCTGTTCAGCATGACTATCTGAACAGTTTTGCGTAGTGGGATTCAATGTACCATTAGGATATTCCCGTGATTGAATTTCATACCAGTTCCAAACTGTGAAGTTGCAAAATGTTTAGCTGTAGTTACAACTTTGTTGTGTAATGTACAAAATAATGTATAAATGTTGTAGTATATTGGAATTCAGACCCTAATACAATGTCATTTTATTTGATACAATTACAGGACAATACAAAAATGATATAGGTGATATATATGTCCGACACTGATATTACTGAGCAAAATTGTTTACCAAACTATAAATTACATTTATGCATTATGTACATTATAAAGCATAATGCTATAGTTTGTTAGAATTCAAACCTTAATACTATGTCATTTAATTTGATACAATTACAGGACAATACAAAATTGATATAAGGTGATATATACATTAATGCTTACTTGAATCAATGTCCGACATAGATATTACTGATCAAACATTGTTCACCGAACTATAAATTCCCCAGGGCGCACAATAGGCTCATGCTATATGTTGTGATAAACTATTTACGTGTGCACACAGTTACTAGCATGCACAACGTTCACATCGATTTGTTTGACCGCTGTGCGCGTTGAGCAACACCGTATCTGGTTATCCACAATTACTCAAATCACACAACTGGACGTAGATGTGACCCTTTTGCTCGCAGAGCCAAACTGTATGCAATTAAACACAATAGACCATTGCACACATCAGTCAGATGCCATGACCGTTGTGCGTGCTGAGCAAAACTGTATTACATGCTCCATTACCCACAGTTAATCATCCCGTCATATGGGCAACATAAGGTAAGGTTGCGAGCACTGATCAAATTACACTCACCTGGGCGCGTTGAGCAAAACGGTCGTAACGAATAATTACTCTGCGCGCAAAACGTTCAATAAAAAATCCCAAAATATAAAAGAAACACAAAATCGGGGGAGAATTAAATAGCTAATTGTTACATGCACCTCAAGAAATGACGTGCATATAAAAGTTTGTGCAATTTTTTGCTATTTGAAGGAGAAAGAGAGTGTGATTAAGACTATTGAAGTGACAAAATTACTTATTAAGTCTGAAATTATTTAAAAAATCAAAATTGAAGCAAATTTGATGCGCAGCAGTTGATTGATGGGTGTAAAGACATTTAAGTGATAAGACCACACATATCCTACTGTTTACATAATAGGACAACAAAAATATCTACATTTCTTTGATTTGTTAAAAAAATATACATTTTGTATATATAATACAGCGCGCACAACGGATCAAAATACACCCAGCTGTGCGCGTTGAGCAAAATGGACGTAACGAATAATTACTCTGCGCGCACAACATTCAATACAAAATCCCCATAATTAATAACTTCAGCGCGCACAACGTTCAATAAAAAATCCCAATAATAAAGAAGAAAAATAAAATTGGGGGAGAATTAATTAATGTTCAGACAGTTGATTAATTAATGTTCAAAAAAAATCCCCATTGAAGCAAATCTAATGCGCAGCAGTTGATTGATGGGTGTAAAGACATTTAAGTGATAAGACAACACATATCAGACAGTTTACAGAATAAGACAGCAAAAATATCTACATTTCTTTAATTTATTAAAATTTGATCCTTAGTGCGGGGTATATAAAAAGGTATACATTTAGTAAATATAATACAGCGCGCACAACGGATCAAAATACACCCAGCTGTGCGCGTTGAGCAAAATGGTCGTAACGAATAATTCGTCTGCGCGCACAACGTTCAATACAAAATTCCCATAATTAATTACATCAGCGCACACAACGTTCAATACATTTAAGTGATAAGACAACACATATCCGACTGTTTGCAGAATAAGACAGCAAAAAGATATACATTTCTTTGATTTGTTTAAATTTGTCCCTTAGTGCGGGGTATATAAAAAGGTATACATTTAGAATATATAATACAGCGCGCACAACGGGACAAAATACACCCATTTGTGCGCGTTCAGCAAAACGGTCGTAATGAATAATTACTCTGTGCGCACAACGTTCATTACAAAATCCCCATAATTAATAACTTCAGCGCGCACAACGTTCCATAAAAAATCCTAATAATAAATAAGAAACACAAAATTTTGGGAGATTAATTATTGTTCAGACTGACATGCCAGAAAAAAAATCAAAATTGATGCAAATATAATGGCAGTAGTTGATTGATGGGTGTAAGGAAATTTAAGTGATATGACCACATATTCGACAGTTTACAGAATAAGACAGCAAAATATTCACATTTCTTTGATTTGTTAAAATTTGAGTATTAGTGCGCACCGTGCGGGGTATTTAAAAAGGTATACATTTTGGATATATAATACAGCGCGCACAACGGAACAAAATACACACAGCTGTGCGTGTTGAGTAAAACGGTCGTAACGAATAATTCCTCTGCGCGCACAACGTTCAATACAAAATTCCCATAATTAATATCTTCAGCGCACACAATGTTCAATAAAAATCCCAATAATAAAGAAAACACAAAATTGGGTAAGAATTAATTAATGTTCAGACTGACATGCCAGATAAAAAAATCAAAATTGATGCAAATATAATGCGGAGCAGTTGATTGATGAGTATAAAGACATTTACGTGATAAGACAACACATATCCGACAGGTTACAGAATAAGACAGCAAAAATATTCACATTTCTTTTTTTTGTTTAAATTTGAGTCTTAGTGCGGATTTTGCGGGGTATTTAAAAAGGTATACATTTTGCTTATATAATACAGCGCGCACGACGGATTAAAATACACCCAGCTGTGCGCGTTGAGCAAAACAGTCGTAACGAATAATTACTCTGCGCGCTCAAAGTTCAATACAAAATTCCCATAATTAATTACTTCAGCGTGCACAACGTTCAATAAAAAATCCAAATACTAAAGAAAACACAAAATTGAGGGAGAATTAAATAATGTTCAGACTGATGGGTGTACAGACATTTAAGTGATAAGAAACACATATCTTACTGTTTACAGAATAAGACAACTTATATCTATGTGTATGATACTCATGGGTCACGCTGTTTGATTTGAGGTGGTCACATCGCTATAAATGGATTTATGAGTAATATTGTATAAACATAAATAATTTGCTCAACTCGCACAACTGCCGTATTGTTATCCGTTTTACGCGTTGAGCAATTTTCTTAGGGCAATCAATTTTGTAGCGGCAATTTCTGTAGCCCATAGTAACCCAACTGTAGTCTCAGCCTCATCCATGCGGACCATACCCAGTCCAATTCGTCTATATAAAGTGATTCACTTCCCTTTAGACATCGTCAACAACTACTCCTCTCGATGACAGTGTTCTATATGGTTATACCTATACAATAAATTTTCTTTTACATGCTAAATTTTTGTTCTTTCTAATGAATGCTTCGTCTACGACACACAAAGATGGCCAGCCAATAAACTTGCGGCAATTGCCGTGATGCTGAAATTGAATTCGTCACATTTATATGGGCATTAAAGATGGAGTTTGCTACTTCAGCTATCATCAACGATGGTGTTGGCTCCTTCAGAAGAAGCACACGATGTTTTCGAATGCTTCACATGGCCATCAGCCTGAAGGTGCCACCAAGGTATCGGCTCTCAAACTGCGCAATCTTCTCCGAAACTGTGCATCCTCATTTCTATCCATGCTAAGAAGAATTTCTTACGTGTGCCATTATTGCATTTCATACCAGTGCTAAAATGTGAAGAATCTCTATTGGAGCTTCTTATAACTGCAATATCCACAGGAGACACGGTCACGGCATGAGAACTTGTTGTATGAGCAAAACTGTATTCCATTGCTCAAAGTTAATCAGCCCGCCCTGCGGCCAAAAGTAGTGACCTTTGTGTCCACTAAGCAAAAATATTTACTATACTGTGATTTGTCACAGTTACTGTCTTCTGATATGATGCTGTATGTTTTTTGGAAAAACTTGGACAAGCACCGCAACAGTATCGGTGTATTTAGATTTTTCTCTTTGCTAATCGAAACCAGATGTTTTTTTGCCGTTGTGCACGTTGAGTATAAAAAGGTATACCTTCAAGCAATTTTTCTCTTCCCGCACCACCGCAGTCGAATACTATTTGGAACAAGGTCTGGCTGGTATCCATCTACCATATATTCACGAGCACGAACTGTTACTCTACGGTGTTTCCATCCTCGTACTTGGTCAGTCCAACTCGTCTGTATATGGTTTCCATACCCACCAGACCTCATCAACCACTACCCCAGGTGAATAAAGATCCTTTATCTGATTCTCTCTGATTCTTCTAATACAATGTTTTTTCTTCAAATTTGTAATTTTGTTGTTGTTCATGAGTGCGTCGTCTACAGCACACAAAGATGGCCAATATACTAGCGGCAAGTGACGTGATGCAGAAATTGAATACATCACCTTTATATGGCGGCGAAAATGTTCTTTTGCTCCTCTTCGCATGATCTGTTCATCTTCATTGGAAACCTCACATGAAGGCAAAGATGTTCTTGCAACCATTACAGCTTCATTCTCGTCCATGCCAACTTGCATATATTCTTTGACCCTTCGTAAGTTCCGTTCAGATTCATTGCATACATAACTGCTTGATGATAACAATGGTTCTATCTTATATCTATCTAAGTCTAATTATATTTACTTTTTTATTCTATCTTTTCCTAGGGGAGTTTGTACTTGCTGGTATCCCTCCTGCTCCCAAGGGTGTTCGAAGTGTCATTGTTTGCCTTGAGATAGATGCCGACGGTATTTTGAATGCCTCTGCAGAGGAAAGTACGTGTGCAGAAAAATAAGATCACTATCACTAACGATAAGTGCCAGGTAGACCCAGGAGGAGATTGAAAGGATGTTCCTTTAGTCAAAGAAGTATAAAGCAGAAGATGCATCGAACAAGAGAACGACGGAGATGGTGTGTTATGTTCATTGGAATGCATAAATGTTGTAGTATGTTGAAATTCAGACCTTAATACAATGTCATTTAATGTGATACATTTGCAGCCCATTACACAGACCTTAATACAATGTCATTTAATGTGATACATTTGCAGCCCATTACAAACTTGTGATTGGTGACATATACATTGATGCTTACTTAAATCAAATTCCAACAATGAAATTTAATGGGAAAAATTAGTGAAAGTAATATACTAAGATTTACACAGCGCGCACAACTGGCAAACGGCGTGAACGTTGTGCACGTTTAGAAATTTTGATTGAGGCCAACGATTATGCTCATCGCTCAGCACGTCAGTGGATCTTTATTTGGGAACAGCATCTGTGTAATACATACTATAAATACCCGAGGTACAAGATTATTCTGTATATTCACGAGAAATCGTCTGTTGACTTTTATTTAGTAGAAGTGCTACTTTTGTTTATACCAGCTTCCATTTACCCCTGGACACTAATTAATCATCCCAGATAATTGCTCAGCGTGCACAACTTGTAACAGAAATGAAAGTTGTTCTCGCTAAGCAACGCTTTCTACAATTACCGAGTTTTGCTCGTCGCGTACAACGGTGTTATTTAACAATCCGTTGTGCGCTCGGAGATAAACTGTATACAATAACACAGTACACACAATTACTCATCGCGATCATATACGGAAGGTCATTCTCCCACCAGTCTCGTCCTCGGTGACGGGGCCGTGTCGGCCGTCCAACAGGGTTCCCGGGTGTCGACCTGGAATCAGGGGGAGATGAAGTAAACGCTCTCACTCGGTGTCTGTTGCAAAAATTCCCTTCATTAAATTCTGAAAAAATTACATATGACTCGCTCGCGAGCAGCAGTCTTACAAAAGTAACGATTCGCAAAATTTAGGAAGACGACGCACCGTCGGCTGTAAAGAGGTCCTTTATCTCTCTCGCCACCCTTTCCATCGTGGCGGTGGCCCGAGCTTTGAAAGCGTCGACCTCTTGCTCCTTCTCGAGAAGCTTGGCCTGAAGGTCAGCAACCTCCTTCCTTGATGCCTCAAGATCAGCTCAAAGTTGAGATCGCTCTCTACGCCACTGATCTTCCAACTGCTTCTTGGCGCTTGACAAGGCGGCGAGGCTAGATGTCGCCTCCGAGGCCACCCAATCCGACTTGCCCTTGGCGGCCATTATCTTCCCCAAATCTTCCTCCAGCTTCTTCACCTGAGCTCTGAGCTCAGAAGCCTCGTTCTCGGCATCCGCCACCCGGAGCTGCCACTCGACCAGTTCGCGAGCCCTGCGGCACAGACCTGCCCCGAAAATGGTCACCTGCAGATGGTGATAATCAGCAAAACCAGAAGGGGAAGCAAAATTCGAAATGCACATTGGCAACGAACCTGAAGGCCACTGCGAACGAAGCAGTTGGCCATCGTCTCAAGGTCGACCCCATTCAGGAAATCGACATCCCTTGGCAGAGTGATATTCTCCGCCAGATGAGCCCCCGTCCCAAAGTCCAGGAGGGCCGACTCGGCCGTCCCCATGATGTACAATGGCTGATAGGTCTCCCCGTGAATCTCCCCATGATGGCCAGACCCAATGCGGTTCGACTGCAAAAGGTGGCCGAACTCTGGAGATATGGGGCCGACGGAAGGGACCGAAGGAACAATGTCCTCGTATGGCCACCCGTCGTGTGGCGTTCTGGAGGACGATGCGCCCCCAACTCGAGGATCACAAGGAGCCTCCTTCAAAGACCGCATAGCTTGACTTGAGGAGCATCCAGCCTCCCCCAACTCCAGCATGTGGTTCCCCGATTCCTCCGATTCCTCCGCTTCCTCCTCTTCCCTCTTCCTCCTACGGCCTTCTTCATTGGCCTGCTCCATCGCTGAAGTAACCTCTCTGTATGCTCCTCCCGCCATTTTTGTTTCTGGAAGAAATAATAAGATGATGAGATTTCCTCAGAGCGCAAAAGCCATTGGCCTAACCTCCAATTTCTTTTATTACGGGAACGAATGGACAAGATGAACGACACATGCCAGAATTTTGGCAAAAACATCGGTTGAGATAGGCGAAAGGTTTTGGCGGCATTAATCCAAATTTGATGCTTCGAATGTCGTGCCCTATTAAACGAAATTACCCATCATTCAGCCTCGATCCGCGTTATTACTCGAGAACGAATCACGGGGGCCAATGTTGAACCCGTGTACGGCGCCCGAAAAGGCATAGGGTAATTGCTCATCGCACAAAACGACTCAAACCCTATAATTGCTCTCCGCACACGCCCACTCAAAACTCACAATTGCTCACAGCACACAACCATTTTTTTTCCCATCCACGTTTACATGTGAAAGGGTAAATTTATTATTCGTATCACCGTTGCATAATTGTTAAGAAATTCCATGTCACAACTAGTCCTTACATAAAGTTTGGAAATGGTGCATGTCAGCAGGCAGAGTGTATGTCATGGCATATACATCTACTATAGTAAAGGACGTAACAACTTTACTTATGAACATGTGAAAGCGTGCACGTGCAACAGGCAAGGTGTACAACAATGGATCGACACATACAACAGGCAGAGTGTATGTCAAGACTGAGGTGCATTCAATCATTGAGATACAAAAAAAATCAATTCAAAGTGTCAAATAATACATCTTATGCATATAGTCCTCATCTAAGGGTGTTAGTGTTATGATTTGATGTATGATGAGAGACTTGTACTTTTGCCCTTCTTTTTTCGAGTGAGTTGTGAATATGAAGATGTTGGTGTATGTATAAGATGTATCAATGTATCATTAAAATGGAATATTGTGTTATATTCTCAGTGTTTTTATCTGTGATGGAGTTTTACTTGTACTTCCCTACAAGTGCGTACTACCTGCAGTGTTCTTTCTGCTCTCTTCTTTTATTTCTTTCTACATAAAAACACTCGTATTTTTGGGAATACATGATAAGGTTTTGTACTTATCAGATATCCCGGGGACTGGGTCGCATTGAATGAAGGCCAGTCAAACGAATTCTCCCGCCCATGGGGAGTGGGATTCGAAGTGCCGCCTCTGTGAGACTTTGACACGTGTCCCCTACTAACGGCTTGGATTCGAAGGGACCTTCAGTATAAAGCCTTTCTCCTTTTAAATTCTGCTTTACCCATTGCTCGTTACCCTGATTTTCATCTTTTTTGCTCAGATGGCGGGTCGGGATTTCAGTCAAGACGTTCCTAACGTTCCTCACCATCCGCCCTTGGGCACGGTCGAACCTTTGCCCTTCGTGGCGAATCAGATTGATTCGCCCTCCGGTCTCGACCTCGGAGAGGGGGACGTGGCAGTCGTCGAGCAGGGTTCCCGTGTGTTAACCGGGAATGAGGAGAAGAAGAGACGCTCTCACTCGTGGTCTGAAGGTCCTGAGTGTAAGAAGAAGAGGAGTGAGAGTAGTCCAGCTGTCCTTCCGAGTGACCGCTGCTTCAGGGAGAAACTGCCAGACTCTCTGGTATGGCATATCCAGCATGTCAGACCCTTTTTTCTTCAACGACTGTTTTGTTGATGGCGACATTCATCCCTTCGGTCTTGCAGGTTTCCCTGGTTGCTGTAGATGGTCTTGAGGCGGCCTTGGCGCAGGAGCGCCTGAGGGCTGAGGTGGCTGAGCAATCAGCCATGGATGCCCACCAGTTCAAACTGAGAGTTTCAGAGCTCACCTCGAAGGTGGGATGTTTGACGGAGGCTCTGGCTGTCGCCAAGAGTTCGGCCAAGTATGATGAGGATGCACTGTCCCTCGCGCGGGAGGAGCATAGAAAGGCGAAAGGCGCTCTTTGGGCCGATATAGGCGACCTGCGGGAAGTGGCCCATTGTCGGATCGTAGCTGAGGTCCAGAGGGACTATGGGGATGTCCTGGCTCCGAAGATCACGGAGTCTATCCGTGAGGGATTTCGGGCGTTCTCGGCCATTTTTGCTGCTCAGATCGAGAGGTCCTTCCGGGATGGTTTGGCAGCGTTCGAGGCGCGGGGCCGAAGAATGCTTCCCCTACCTCCGGTTGTCCCTGGTCACCCTACTGGTTCGGGAGAAGACGAATCGCCTGGGGACGCCACTTCGCGAGCTCCTGCATCCTAGGTGGATCGAACCCTTTTTTGTTTCTCCTTGTTGTTCGTTGTACTTGGAGTTATTTTTGATCAATGGAAACAATTTCTCGAATGATTTTTTGACAATTGGCGTGACCTGCTGTAACAGATAAATTATAAGATATGAGATTGACAGCAGCATATAGATTTCTCGAATGATAGGCATCATCCTCATACTCTCATAATTAAAACTTTGGGTATTAATTTTTAGTTTGTACCCGCAGACCTAGGAATTCAAAGCCCCACTAGCTGCATTTTGAACTAAAATACCAGATAAATTATTTTTCATAGATACAGCTTTCAAGAGATTCAGTTTTCAGCACATTTAATGATGGGCTTCATTACATAAATGCTTTTCATACCACTGCCACTTTTTCTTTGGTGATGAGCTTGATGACTGAGCCCACAGGCATGGCCAAAAGGCTGAAGAGGAAATTGACAAAATCTTTGCCTGCTTCAGCGAACAACACTCTCTTCATCCTCTTGTCTATGAAAATCTTCAACCTCAGTTGGGTGGCCATCTTCACTGCTGCAGCAAACCGGTGCTGGTTTGTTTAAGCTATGGTCTCTGGTTGTTTGGGAAGGGGTTGCTTGATATGGTCAGAGTAATATTTGAGCAAGGTTACTTCTTTCTCATGCCTTTCACAGCACTCGAAGTGTTGTGGTTGAATATAATTTGTGGGTATGGAAGCCATTTATAGACGAATTGGACTGCCCTTAGATTAGGATGAGCCTACAGTCGAGTGTAGCATTACTCCTTCCTCATGACTGATAAACATCACTCAAAGTGTAGAGGTTGAAGAGGGCTTGTGCGTAGGGAAGCCATTTTATAGACGAATTAGACTGCCCTTGGATGAGGATGAGTCTACAGAAGAGACCCCGTGAGTCTACAGAAGAGACCCTGTGAGTCTACAAAGCAGTGATCGTGAATGTACATAAGATTTTATTCATCGCACACATCTTCCAAAATTATTTTCTCTACGCGCACAACGGCCATATTCTTGCTGGTTGTGCGCGTTGAGCTATTTTGTTTGCTCAACGCGCACCACCACGGTCATACATGATTGGGAAAAACACTGGCTGCTATCAATCTGCTGTAGATTCACGGGCATTCTTCTGTATAATCACAAGCAATTTGCTGTAGACTCACGGGGTCTCTTGTGTTGCCTCCCAGTAACTCTACTGTAGTCTCATCCTCATCCAATGGCATCCAAAGTCGTCTATAAATGGCTTCCCTTCCCACAAGCCCTCGTCAACCACTACACTTCTTGATGATATTATTCTATCTTATTATATCTGATTCTAGTTATATGATATTTTCTCTACAACATTCTATTTTTTCCTTCATCACTGCTGCGTCCTCAACACTCAAAGATGGACAATATACTAGCGTCTAGTGACGCGATGCAGAAATTGAATACATCACATATATATTGATTCAAAGATGTTCTTTGCTCCTTCATATGTTCTGTTTGTCGTCATTGAAGCTATCACCTTCCATGCACACCCGTTTCTTCACTGCTTGTATATGTTCTTTGATACTTCATTGCAGACATCACTGCTCGATGATAATAAATGTTCTATCTTATTCTAAGTCTACCCGTACAATATTTTTACTTAATTATGCTTTGTTATGTGTTCATCACTGATTCTTCTTCAACGCAGACAGGGGGACAGATGGCCAAGATACAAAGAAGCAAGTGACGCTGATGCAGCTGATGGAGCAGCTCATAAATGGCAACAAAGTTTAAATTTTTTTCATGGTGGGAATCCATGTATCCCTAGTATAGTCTAGTGCTTTAATTGCTTAGTCGGGCAAAAACTGTGATGTTGCAAAATGTTTAGATGTAGTTTCTACTTTGTTGTGTTATGTACATTTGAATGCATAAATGTTGTAGCATGTTGGAATACATATCTTAATACAATGTCATTAAATTTGGCGCAATTGCATCACATTACAAAATTGCGTGATGCTAACTTGAAGTACCCACAATTACTCAGCTCGCACCAACGGCAACAGCATTGAACGTTGTGCGAGCTGAGTACAACTGTCTACGATTACCAACATTTACTCAACGAGCACAACCGTCAAAGTTATTAACCGTTGTGCGCGTGGAGCTTAACTGTTTACAATTACCCATATTACTCAGCGCGCACATCCATAACATTATTGAACGTTGTGTGCGCTTATTAGGAAGCCTGTAAAATTACCAAGTTTTACTCAGCGCGCACAACTGGTAAAAGTTGTAAACGTTGTGCGCGTGGAGCTAAACTGTATACAATTGCCCACCATTACTCATCGCGGACAGCTACATGCCTCATTCTCTTGAATCTTCATTCTCTTGAATCTTCATTCTCTTCATCTCTTCTGCTTCTGCTTCTTACTCCTTAATCCCATTAATTTTCTTGACAATTGTCAGGTTCTGCAGCAACAGAGAAATTATAAGATATGAGATCCGTAGCATCGGATATAGGTCTCGAATGATAGGCATAATCCTCATAGGCTTATAACCAAGACTTAGTGTTTTAATGTTCAATTTGGACCCCCAGCCCTATTAATTCAACTCCACGATGGCTGCATTTTGGACTAAAAATATAGGAGGCTGCCATTTTCAGATGACCATTTTTAAAGAGAACCAGTTTACTTACAACCCATTTACACTGATATGTCCGTGACAGATGCATGTAGTATATTTCTTCCAAGCTGATACAAAATTGTTACCTATAGGATATAAAAATGTCGGCCTTCATATCACAGCCTTGTTAAGTCATCGGGCAAAGATTTTTCCTACAGAGATTATGGAGCAATGATGTTACAATAATTTATACTAGTATATAAAATAGTAACCACCTGTGCTCATATATACCTTATTTCTACCAGCTGTGCTCATACGACAAGTTCTCATGTCATGACCCTTTTCTGCACAAACACTACATGTCCTTGTTCTTGTTTGACTTTGTTCTTGTGAGACTTGTATTCCAGACGGAATCCTTGACGCCACTCGTGGTCGGCCTTGTTGAGTATTGGACTCCCCGGATTTGGTTTTGGATGATGAGCAAACATAAATATATCATGAACTAACAATTTGTGAGCGCAGTTATGGAGATCGTCGCCAAATTCACGAGAACAACAAAAGCGACGTCTCAAGAATTCTCAATGTGCGTGATCGTGTGCCTGGAGCTTCGTTGAAGCTCAAGGAGCAATATTGAAATCAAGAAGAATGAAGATTGAAGCTTTGAAGACGGATCGCTAAGGTTTATTTTATAGTCTTTTAGCTTCGATCTATAGAATGTTAAGCCTTGAGTAATTCTTACATTTCTATCTTCATTTCGCTCATATCGTAGCTCTAGGATCTTAGTACAAGTTCATTCTAACTTCCTCGAAGCGTCGCGCTTCGATTCGGACTTGTTTGTGCATGTTAGTTGGTACAAGAAGAAGTACTGACCGACTAGATGGTGATCTAGTCGGTCAGCAACTCTTCTTGGACCGACTAGTTTGATTCCTTAATTTCTTGGACTTTACTGTTTACAGTTAGTCGGTCTACGTTGACTCACCGACCGACTAGTTTGTGAACTAGTCGGTCAGTGATGCTTCTTTGACCGACTAGTTGTGACTTACTGTTCATACTAAATTTCTCCTAAGCTACTGTTTATCGTTAGTCGGTCTAAGAACGTTTGGTGACCGACTAGTTGTTGATCTAGTCGGTCAACATTTGTTCTTGGACCGACTAAATCATTTGTATTCAGACTATTTGTTTTTGACTCTTAGTCGGTCTAAGTTTATTGACCGACCGACTAGTTGTGAAACTAGTCGGTCAGAAAGTCTTCTTGGACCGACTAGTTATCTAGGTCTGAAATCTTCATCTGTTCACTGTTCACCTCTTAGTCGGTTCATGTTGTCTCACCGACCGACTAGTTGATGAACTAGTCGGTCAGTGGTTGTTCTTTGACCGACTAGTCTGCTTCAGATTTAGATCCGTTGGAGTTTTGAAAGCGACGTTTCTCTCTCCATTTTCCCTTGATCCTTTAAATACCTGAAGGGGTTATTTCATAGGATCAAAAGGCTGCTATTTCAGAGTTCTATTGATTCAAAGAGAAGTTTTCAACTCTCATATTCAAGCTCTCCCATTCTCAAGAATCTCTCACTCACTCTTATTCCTCAAGAGAGATTCATTGATTGTGAGCCTTCCAAGCCAAGGGCTTGATTCTAGGTCATCCATCTCATCCCTAGGCTTCCATTGCTGGTCATCTTCTTGAAGCTAGGGTTTGGTGACTCTTCCTCCATCAAAATCCTCTTTGCCCTAATTTGGTAAGAAATCTCAAGGCATAAGTATTTTGTTGGTAAGCATTTCATTTCAGTTATATTTGAATTGTATACTCTCGGTTGTGAGAGGTTTTGCGTGATCCCGGGTTGTGGGAGTCACGGTCATCAATTATAGGTCGATTGCACTTGTGAGGTTTTCGCAAGTGTTCATATTGGAAATCTTGAGTTAGGGTTTCTAACTCAAGTATCCGGAAGGGATCCGGGTGGTTGGGACGTAGGATCACCGGGAACAAGTCGGGGAGACTTGGGTGGATCCGAACCCATTAATCCATTGTGTTTACGTTTGCATTATTTCTTGATTGTTGTTATTCCGCATTGTTGTTTGTTAATTGCACGATAATTAGGAATAACACTCCTTATTATTTAAAAGTACTATTCACCCCCCCTCTAGTACATGTGCAGTAGCTTCCCAGGGCACAACAATTGGTATCAGAGCCAAGTTCAAAGCTACACATAGCCAAGGTTCAAAGCTATGACGAACAACGACTACAACGTCTTCAGGAACCACGATGGAGCTTCTTCAGTTATGGAAGGACTATCCTCAGTCAGGCCTCCACACTTCAACGGTACCAACTATGGGTACTGGAAATGCCGGATGAAAATTTTCCTCCGGAGCGCTTCACTATGGAGAGCCACCGTGACGGAGTATGTCGAGCCTTCCGAAGAAGATTTTGCGAAATGGACTCCCGCGGAGGTCGCCGTGGAAGTAGCAAATGCCAAGGCAATGAATGCCTTGAATTGTGCGTTGGAGCCCGAGGACTTCAACAAGATATGCACATGTAAGAGTGCATATCAAATATGGAACCAACTCCTCATATTGCACGAAGGATCGAGTACGGTAAAAGATTCTAAACTCGTCGTTGCTAATAAAGAATTTGAGTTGTTTCATATGGAGCAGTGCGAAACCATAAAGGAATATTACGCTCGCTTTGTGGATATATCAAACGACTTGGAAGCTCTTGGGAAGGTCTATACCCAAAAGGAGAAAGTCGCGAAGATTATCGACGGTCTTCCATCATGTTGGCAAAAGCGTACCTTCGCCATCGAGGAAGGTAATGACATGAATAAATATACCGTCGTACAACTAATGGGTACCTTGTTGTCTTACGAGGTACGCAAGGATAGTAAGATCCGAATGAAGGAAAAGATGAAAGCGTACTTGAAGCAAGATGAGCCAAAGAAAAAGGGGATTGCCTTCAAGGCCGCTCCATCTACCGATGATGAAGAATCGGAAGACGAATTGGACATGGAATCCATTGCCCGTATGGCAAGGAAGTTCGATCGATTCCTCCGAGAAGGTATATCTTTGAATAAATCTAAAGTTAGTTCGACTAATGTTTCTACTCCCGTGTGTTATAAATGCAACAAGCCAGGACACATCAAACCGGATTGTCCTCTCTACAAACACAAGGAGAAGGGGAAAGCATCAAAGTACGACAAGTCGAGAAAGTACAAGAAAGGACTTGTTGGAACATTCACCGACTCCGAAGAGGATTCCTCAAGTGGAGAGTCGGATGATGGAAGAGTGGAGAAAGCAAAACTTTGCTTCATGGCTAATGAGGCAAAAGATCGAAAGTCCTCCTTCGATGAAAGCGAGGATGAAAGCGAGGATGGTAGCGAGAATGAAAACGGAGAACCTACTATTGATGAAATGAGGTTAGCAAACCAAGAAATTTGGTCTAAATTTACTAAATTAGTAGATAGATATAATAAGACCAAAAATGAACTTGTTAGCCTCCAAACCTCTCCTAAGTCTACCATCACCAACAATGACACCATTGTTGAGACTCTCGCCAATGAGAAAGCAAGTTTGCTTACTCATAATGGCTTGTTGAGAAATGAGGTGAAGTCCCTCAAATCTCAACTTAAGCATGTTTGTGTTGAGGATTCGGATGAACATGTGATAGCGGATTTGACGTCTCAAAACTCAACTTTGAGTATTGAGAATAAGAATCTCAAATCATGTGTTTATGCACTCACATCGCAAGTATCCACTTTGGATGCTTCTTTGCATTCTCTCAAAGAGAAGTATGAGTGCACGTTAGGCCGTATCAATGATTTCAATAAAGGTAAGGGCCATTTGGATAATATCCTAAATGACTTACTTCCGGCCAAACACCACATTGGCTTGGGGTATAAGATGGGAGACTCATCCAAATCGCCTACCACCTTTGTTAGGCCGACATCCGATGCCTCGACGAGTGGGAGCAAACACCTCATTGGTAGTTCTCCTACCAATGGTGCTTCCACTTCGTACACACCCCCGATTGGAAAGAAACCCACTTTGGGTAGACCTCCAAAGAGGGGTCATGCATTTTTGTACTCACATGCTATGCCACGTAGGAACACACATCCTACTCCACCGGTGCATGCTAATATTAATGATGATTTTTATACTCCGCACCCACGAGCACGTGCTAACACTCATATGAGACACCCACATGCACGTAATCATGCTCATGCACATCCTAATGCTTATGTTCACACATCTAATCCACATGTGAATGCCCTCTCTCATAATCATCCTCATGCATACACATCTCATGCTCCTAGGCCACATGCACCACATAGAAATCAACCTTTTGTGCATGCAACCACTAGGAAGAGGATTCCCAAAATGTACACTATTTGGGGTCCCAAGAACACTAGCGATGATGCTATGAATGTTTATGTGCAATCCTATATTAATGATGTTATTTTGAATAATGATTATGTTGGAAAGTCAAGTTCCTCTTGGACTTGGTTTCCGAAGGGTTAGTTCCTTTAACCCTTCATTGCTTGGTACCATGAGTTTATGATCATGTTATGGGTACCAAGGCATATGTTTATAAAATTGATTTTGATTATGTTAATTTATGGGTTACAATAATTTTTTATTTCGTATTTCAAATTTGTTGTCTAACCCATTGGATCCAAAAGGGTTTTTGGATACCAAAATGAAGTTTTCTAGGTTCAATACACCGTGGGATACCAACCCTACCAACTCCTCAATTTGGGAAGACTTTCATTCAAACGGAGTTGATGGTGCTTAGGTAATGCACCAATGTAGGGGGAGCTTAATGTTGTAAGTATAATATTACATTTGGTATCCATGAGGGTTGAATGCATGCTTGGTTAAAATCTATTTCTTTACATTGGTATCATTTTGTTTCTCCTAGCATGATAGAATTGTGAATGCCATAAATGCTTTGAAATTCATATCTATTTTTGGCATGACATGTTTTTAAAAGTTATAATGATAATTTTCGTATTACTTTTATCACATTGTCACTTCTCATTGCACACTTCACTTAGTTTTGATGTGCTTTTACTTTATGTTCATTTTCGATCGATATTGTATCATCTGATATTCTATGATGTGCACCACTTTTCTGATGGTTCATTCCTTTGTGCACTTTTTATGTATGTCTCTGATATTGATTTCGTCGCTGGACGATTTATTTTGAATCAATAGCTTTAGTTGTATGAAAACATAGAATTGTTTTCCATGCACTAAAATAGCTATAAATGTTGATATTGGAGAGTAAATTCATTTCATCAATAAGTGAATTTACATTTGATATTTTGATGATTTAAGTTTTCGATTTTTGACTATGGTCTCATTGACACGCTTTGATTTTATTCGAATTTTATTTTGGTGTCATATGAAACGTGGTCGTATTCTTAGACTCCCATGCTTAATGGATTATTTGGACATGATTTATTGTCATTGGCTTCCTCCCGCACTTTTTGGATTATGCCAAAGGGGGAGAGATATAATAATGGCATAATAATGGCATGTGCTAAATGATAATTTACCATGAATCTAATTTGATATGTTAGATTCAGGGGGAGTTAAGATATAAAAATGGATTACAAATCCTAAATCTCAAATATTGGATTTCCATTTTTACTTTCCTCGTCTGCTTGATGTATGTGCTTATTATTTCATATGGAACTAATGTGTCATCAATGCAGGGGGAGTAAGTATATTTCATTTAGTTCATTATTTTTGATTATTATTTATGTTGGTTTGTCATCACCAAAAAGGGGGAGAATGTTGAGTATTGGACTCCCCGGATTTGGTTTTGGATGATGAGCAAACATAAATATATCATGAACTAACAATTTGTGAGCGCAGTTATGGAGATCGTCGCCAAATTCACGAGAACAACAAAAGCGACGTCTCAAGACTTCTCAATGTGCGTGATCGTGTGCCTGGAGCTTCGTTGAAGCTCAAGGAGCAATATTGAAGTCAAGAAGAATGAAGATTGAAGCTTTGAAGACGGATCGCTAAGGTTTATTTTATAGTCTTTTAGCTTCGATCTATAGAATGTTAAGCCTTGAGTAATTCTTACATTTCTATCTTCATTTCGCTCATATCGTAGCTCTAGGATCTTAGTACAAGTTCATTCTAACTTCCTCGAAGCGTCGCGCTTCGATTCGGACTTGTTTGTGCATGTTAGTTGGTACAAGAAGAAGTACTGACCGACTAGATGGTGATCTAGTCGGTCAGCAACTCTTCTTGGACCGACTAGTTTGATTCCTTAATTTCTTGGACTTTACTGTTTACAGTTAGTCGGTCTACGTTGACTCATCGACCGACTAGTTTGTGAACTAGTCGGTCAGTGATGCTTCTTTGACCGACTAGTTGTGACTTACTGTTCATACTAAATTTCTCCTAAGCTACTGTTTATCGTTAGTCGGTCTAAGAACGTTTGGTGACCGACTAGTTGTTGATCTAGTCGGTCAACATTTGTTCTTGGACCGACTAAATCATTTGTATTCAGACTATTTGTTTTTGACTCTTAGTCGGTCTAAGTTTATTGACCGACCGACTAGTTGTGAAACTAGTCGGTCAGAAAGTCTTCTTGGACCGACTAGTTATCTAGGTCTGAAATCTTCATCTGTTCACTGTTCACCTCTTAGTCGGTCCATGTTGTCTCACCGACCGACTAGTTGATGAACTAGTCGGTCAGTGGTTGTTCTTTGACCGACTAGTCTGCTTCAGATTTAGATCCGTTGGAGTTTTGAAAGCGATGTTTCTCTCTCCATTTTCCCTTGATCCTTTAAATACCTGAAGGGGTTATTTCATAGGATCAAAAGGCTGCTATTTCAGAGTTCTATTGATTCAAAGAGAAGTTTTCAACTCTCATCTTCAAGCTCTCCCATTCTCAAGAATCTCTCCCTCACTCTTATTCCTCAAGAGAGATTCATTGATTGTGAGCCTTCCAAGCCAAGGGCTTGATTCTAGGTCATCCATCTCATCCCTAGGCTTCCATTGCTGCTCATCTTCTTGAAGCTAGGGTTTGGTGACTCTTCCTCCATCAAAATCCTCTTTGCCCTAATTTGGTAAGAAATCTCAAGGCATAAGTATTTTGTTGGTAAGCATTTCATTTCAGTTATATTTGAATTGTATACTCTCGGTTGTGAGAGGTTTTGCGTGATCCCGGGTTGTGGGAGTCACGGTCATCAATTATAGGTCGATTGCACTTGTGAGGTTTTCGCAAGTGTTCATATTGGAAATCTTGAGTTAGGGTTTCTAACTCAAGTATCCGGAAGGGATCCGGGTGGTTGGGACGTAGGATCACCGGGAACAAGTCGGGGAGACTTGGGTGGATCCGAACCCATTAATCCATTGTGTTTGTGTTTGCATTATTTCTTGATTGTTGTTATTCCGCATTGTTGTTTGTTAATTGCACGATAATTAGGAATAACACTCCTTATTATTTAAAAGTACTATTCAACCCCCCCTCTAGTACATGTGCAGTAGCTTCCCAGGGCACAACAGGCCTTTAATTCTATCTTTTGCAGGATCATGCATAATGACATCCTTTACTCCCACTTCTTGTTTGATAGGTGCACTGGACCCCACCTGTGATCTTGGCTCTTCAGAAGCAGTTTGCGCTTTATTAGTCATATTATGCTGGTCCAAAAAACTGTTTGCCCACCCAAAGACGACATCAAACAGAAGGGGATCTCTTGTTACCGCCTCCACGACTTTATCGAATGATGAACGAAGTCTCCAGGCTTGAAGTGGAGTAATTTGAGTTAGACGCACTCCGTGTACTGTGCTAGTCGACGAGGCCCCAAGACTCATGATGCTATGTCTTGCATTTAGAGTCCACCTGGGTAAAATATATCTCTCAGGGATGGCTTGCATATCATACTTTTGCTTCATCATATATAAAATTTGCGTGCATAGCAAACCTTCAGTCACAGCCCTTGCACACGTACACCTGAACATTCCCTTAGATATATTGCATTGAACATTATGCACGTAGCTCTTTCCATCAATCTGCATAGTTACTCTATACGTGCTCGTATCCCCATCCGTGCTCACCCTTTCGTGCCGACAGTATAAAGTATTTTTGAAACGATTTTGAAAAATGAAAAATATGTTTCTAGTATATACCTTTGTGGCATGAACCTCTAACTCATGCATGCCACTAAATTCTGGTTTGTTCCGCATACAAAAAGTATCTTATCTCTCCTCTTTGTCTCGCTGAAATTTTACATCTTTATCATATTGATCAATGAACTCGTATAATGGAGTCATACAGTTTACGTATCCATCAAAATACGCGTTCATGCTTTCACTCCTTTGGCTGGACGCCATGCCTACACACAAAACAAGAAATGAATACCATGTGCTGAGTTTATTTTGATCATATATTTTTACACCAATCTCTATCGTATTAATATTCATACCCGCAAAGAAAGTATCCAGTAGGTACGCCTTAATCCAATGATGTGCTTTCTCATGCATCGTATGCAACCACTTCCAGGCTTTCATTTCATTTTTTTGTTTTTCTGTCAATGGCTCCTGAAATTCCGTTTGGTACTTCTCCATTAAGATGCGCCAACAATTCTCAGCCTCTTCAACATTTTGACTGTTCTTACACTAGTTTGCATAGTCTTCTTCAAATTCAGGGTTATAAGAAGACCGCAATGAACGTAGATGCTCATCTTCGTGCAGACTGATATGACATATGCAATACCTGTGTTTTGTATTTGGAAAAACTCTTTTGATTGCATTGCATATTGCCGGGTCTTGATCGGTGATGATAGCTCCTGGTGCTTTATCCCACATACATGTTAACCACTGTCCGAATAACCACACAAAGGATTCTTCCTTCTCATCAGCAAGAAGAGCACATCCAAATAAAATAGACTGTTTATGATGATTGACACCTGTAAAAGGTGCAAAAGGCAACATGAATCTATTTGTCTTATACGTGACATCAAATACAACAACATCTCTAAACTGGCTGTATGATGTCCTCGCCCTTCCATCAGCCCAAAATATACTCCTACATACATTCTCTTCATCATGCTCAATAGCATAATAGAACTGAGAGTCTGTAGCTTGCCTTTTAATAAATTGTTCTATTACTCTAATGCATTCCTTCCCAATGTTGTTCTTTCTTTCTACTCTCCCATGATCAATGCATTGTTGCGTAGTAATATTGACATTACTACTACTCGTGGCATTTAGAATCCTTGCAATCTTTGCAGGTCCTACTCCACAGCCACGCATCTGATCAACTAAATTCCTACATGTTCCGTCCATATGCGATCTTTTATGTGACCATAGCATCTGGATCTTCGCTGGGCTTTTTATCAACTCATGATTATGATCATCATTAAAGGAGTTTATGCGTCATACTCCTTCGGTGATTTTATGAACTGTCATTCGAGCCATACAGCCTTCTCTCTCGTTTTTCCTTCGATTAACGTCCCTCCCTATCTCCCTCTTATCTTTTAAGCTTTTATACCCTTCTTTGTTGCACGTATACTTCCTCCTCGTGGTATTGCCATCTTTTCCCTTTCCCGTAGATCCCTTTCGGGTTGCAAAACCTTTCATTGCTGCATATGTATTATAAAATTGATACGCATCTTCTTCTGTTTGAAATGTCATTCCAACATGTGGGCTGCCTTTTTCATTATCACTATGCCTATCCTCTTGATATACGCTGTTTGCACTGTCATTTTCAGCTTCAATCTCATTTGGAATCTCCTGATCATGCGCAAAGGGTTCACTCTCTTCGATTTTCATTTTCTACATTAGAAACAAGTAAAAATATCAGTAATATTGACGCAACATGACTGCTATACATGTCTATCCAAGTATCAGTAGATCATCATCAGCATGTTAGTTGAAACCACACTACTATTACTAATCATGTTAAAACCTTGCGTATTATATCTATTCTTTTTCAATCTGATCTAATTGTTACCATCATATTTGATGACCGGATCAAATCCATCAAAAAATCAAACATATCAACCGTTTTACGCGGTGGGCAATATTATGTACGCCATTCGCTCTATGTTGTTGTGCTATATGAGCTGCTTCGGTAAGTTTTGATGGACATCTCATATTGCTCAACGCGCACAACGGGTGATATGTTTGAAGGGTTGTGCGCGGAGAGTAATTTCCATCGCAACACTTCGCTAGTTTGAAAATTACTCACCGCGCAAAACGAGACAAAAATTTAGCCCGTTGTGCGCGGAGAGGAATTTCAAGCACTAATCATCCAAAGGTTGGAAATTACTCCCCGCGCAAAACCCTTCAAAATTTATCCCGTTGTGCGCGTTGAGCAATATGAGATGTCCAACAAATTAGGGATGACGATCCTTACCTCGATGGGGGAGAGTAACAGGGGAATCAACGAGAGTGTGATGGCCTGGATTTGGGGGCGATCTTAGGCGTGGGCTGTTGAAATCGAAGACCTTGTGCAAAACTGGGGATCTACTCCAGCTTCTGCCTTTTGCGTGGGAGTGAGCAAAAGAATTAGTGGCGATTGCTCCAGCTTCTGCGTTTTGCGCGGGAGTGAGCAAAAGAATTGGTGGCGATTGTATTTTAGTACAAAAGGGCTTAAAGGTAATTTAGTACAGAGGCGCGTTGAAAAGAGCTTAAAAGGCGTTTTGGTAATTGCACCAAAAGGTCAGATATTACCATGATGGCTGATCGGATCAGACGGTCAGGAGGGGTCGAGCACAGGAATCCAATCTGAGCATGAGCGCAGGCGCATTTTACCCACATATATATATATATATATATATATATATATATATATTAAAACTTACAGTTTTTGTGTTTAAACAAGATGTCGCAGTGTTGGCTCGTTTGCAGCGGGGTATGGTGACTGTAGAGTCGGACGGCGGGTGCTGGCGGCGATGGTCGGTGACAATGGTCTGTCAGCAGCAGAGGTGCGGTCAAAGCGATCATACAACGATGGTGGCAGAGCAAAACGGCAAGGTGGCGCTGCCTTTGTTTGTTGTCGGGGTAAGAGAGGGAGGGCCGTGGGTTAGAGTTTTGAAGTAGGAGGGCCGTGGAGGCTGTCGGTGGTCGGAGGAATCACGAGGAAGTGGTGGCATCGGGGTTGGAAGGAAGAGAAAGGAAGAGTTGAGGTGGTTGTTGTTGCCGGTGGAAGACTGGAGAAAGGCAGGGAGAGGGTTTGGGTTTGGCAGTGTTGAGGGTGGTGGTTCCACGGTAGGTGACGCCGTGAGGTTGAGGGGGAGGTGCTGTCATCGTGGCGATGTTGGCGGTGGAGGGAAGGTGCCGCGGTGGGCTTGTGGGTGCTGCAGGTTCTTTGAGGGGCTGGAGGGTTCTGTTTGGGGGTTCGACTGGGGAGGAAGGAGGTGGGATAGGGTTTGCGGTAAGAGGAATATGAAGTTGGTGTTGCGGTGGTGTTAGCTAGCAGAAGAATGTGGTTGCGGTGGTAGGTTAGAGTTTGCTAGGGGAGAGGGTGCGGGTTTTGACTGGGGGAGAGAGATGGAGTTGGTGGCTGAGGGGTTTCTTAGGGTTTATTTTTTTTTGAATTTTTTTGTGAAGTAGTAAATCATGGGAAGAGGGGATCATGGAGCAAATCATGGGGAGGGGATCGTGGAACAAATCATGGGGTTAATTAGTTGTTAAGAATTAAGTAGTATTTATTAAAATTCGATTTAGAAAATTCAATCTCATTAAGATTTCTGAATTAGGAAATCAATTTAGTTAGGATAATTAGATTTCTAAAATTTAGAGTAGATTTAATTACGAAATATCAATATAGTTAAAATATTCAGGTTGTTACGATTTCGCCGCTCAGACTCAACGTAATCCAAGAATAATAAAAATATCAGTATGATCGCGGAGTCGCGAGGATTGCGAATGCAGGGTCCGATCATGCATTCGAGTTATGAAAATTAACAAATAAAATCATATAGAAATTACCCAAATAATCAGTTTATATTAATATACGTACGAAATACGTACGATAAAAATAGGTCGTTACATCTTACCCACCTTATTAAAATTCCGCCCTCAGAATTTCTATCAGCTAGAGTGCGAGGAATAAATAGCGGGGAATAAATAAGGATAGCGCTCACACTTCCTCTTCCGACATTCACGTACCACACTCTCTACTGTATATCCACACCACAAATAAACAGCTATACCATCATGCGTAAACACTCAATTAACATTACTAATACTAATAATAATAATATAGTAATACTACTAATAATACTAATTAATAACCATACTAATAGTAATATTAGCACACACATACAACACCAATTAAATACATTAATGACACACACCAATCATATATTTTTGTACACATATACGCTATATCATAATACACAATTACACCTACATTATTACTAATACACCATGCACTACTATATGTATACAATCATAATCCACAATCATATAGGACTACATATCGTATAAACACACTATTCAATACTACTACATAAGCACAATCATATTCAGTCAAATAACACCCAATAGTTCAATCACTTTACACACTACGTAATACATTATACACATCTTATAATACATATCATTACACATGTATATGCACACACCACACTACTCAGTACACAAAAAAATATACCGGTCCTACTTCTATAGCACTAAGGTCATTACAGTCTACCTACTTTAAAATCAAGTCTGTCCTCAGACTTCCTTGAATATGGTCAACTTAAGAATGGGCAGACCTAGACATTAAGGTCACTCTACCTGAAGCATACATCCATTATAATAACGCAATGTACACTTATTTGCATACACTTACATGCACATATTTACACTATTACATATCCACCTCTTATCTACACAAAGACATAGACATACATATACACTATATGTACACACAAGTATACACAAGCATGGTAATTTACATAAAGCTAACATACTACTACATATACATACATATTCCTAGATACAAACATACAATCGTGTATACCTCATATCATACATATACACACACGCACATATATCACTCCGTAGGGGCAAGCAATACAATATAATATTATAACCCTACTACTATACGTAAGGCACACATATACATACTATATGTATAAATACATATAACTAAGCACATACCTAACCAGGCATGAGCACACGCCCATACACACTAATATATATGTCATACAATAGATATGTACACCCAACTTTAGCACACATATTATCATGCACATTACACCCAACTTGCATATAACCTTACTAGCATAAAAAATACAAACATAGACAGGTACATCTAAGATATATATACACTCATAGTAGATAGCCATACACCAATTTCCAATACACCCAGATATCCCTATATTTATATGTCTATCCACACATACATATAAGTATGACACCTACTACCATATATATAACTATATATATATCACGTATATCACTACATATACATATACAACACAGTAGACAACATAATATGCTAATATACCAAGATGATGCCCACTCATACATGAGTGGGATACAGAGATCCACACACATGGGTCCACATACTACATATATATACACACTCTACAAACATCACGATTAACACAAATAGATCTACTATACATATACCATAAGTAGTATAAAGGAAGGTTAGGCATTACCTGAAATCACTTGTTCCGTAGCTCCAGCCTCTGGGACTGTCATGGTGAATGCCTGACGCCTCGGCTGGTTCTGCCTCACCTATTCAAAAGTCTTCTGTTGTGGAGCCAGAGGTGGTCCATGCCGAGTAGATCCAGAAGGACCAGCAGTCGTCAGATTGTTGTTGCAGCGAGGGTAGTCTCTGGTAGCATGTACAGATGCGCTGCATATCAAGCATAGATTCAACAGAACTCGACAGTCCTTCTTGACATGTCCCATTCGATTGCAGTGAAAGTACACCGTTTGAGATCGATCGTTGGCAGGAGCAGCAAGCCTCTTGAATTGTGCAGTCTGAGCAGGCCAGAGATTGTTTCTGGGTGGCTCAAGCGGACGTCTGCTTCCTCCAGTCTGAAGCGTCTTCTTACGCTTCATAATAAGTTCATGCTTCCTAGCAGCATCCAATACGTCCGATGTGTAGTCAGATTTATCGAAGACATTGAAACCTGAATGTCCAGGTCCAGACCCAGGAGAAACTGATATGCATGGTCTTCAGGATCCTCCACTAGATGTGGAGCGAATCGACTAAGCACAGAGAATTCTGCCTCGTATTCGTCAATGGTACGATTGCATTATTCCATGTTGACGAAGCGTTGTTGCAGTTTCATCTTAGCTGATTGGGGAAAATACTGAGCGTCTAATCGCTATCGAAATATGGTCCAGTTGATGGGCTTGACTAGACGAGCTTCTTCCGCGTCCCACCAGTTTCGTGCAATTCCTATTAGTTGCTTCTTGGCTACTTCCATCCATCCTGCTTGATCAATACGGGAAAGACTCGGGTCGTCTTCCGTACTTCGAGCCCATTCTTCAGCTTCCAATGGGCCTTCTCTTCCAGAGAAGCTCTTTGGGTTCAGCTCCCGAAATTGCTTGGCTCCAAGCTCAGCTCGAGGAGGCAGCGATGCAGGTTGTACAACTTGTTGTCCCTGTTGAATCAGCTGTTGTTGGATCTCCAACATGCCTCTCATGACCCATATGAGCTCGTAGATGTCGGGAGTACCGTTCCCGTTGACTCCATTCCTGTTGCGAATGTTGGGCCTTCCTGCTATACTTCAAACAAACAAAGTAAACATTTGTGTACAAGTTTTTCTAAACGATTTGGTTAGTAATAATACTCGTACTGTTTCTTAATTATCTTGCATAATGCAAGAAGACCTGCATGGGCCACCACTAAAACTTGTCATGCGATGCTTCTCAGTGCACTTGTGATCGAGAACGTGAACGGGTCTGCATGTGCTTAAAGCAAAGAAGAAGTACTTTTTTCTTTTCTTCTTTGACTTAAGCATAATAAGCGTTGTATTTAGTGATTCAGGTCCTTGCACGCAAACACCAAAAACATCACAAATAATGATTACCATTTTATTGTAGCGTTCAAAAACAGAGTACACAAGGAATTAAGGCCTAGCATGGCTGTACATTTCATTTAAGAATGCAACATACCTGAAAACAACATATATAACTAAATAAACAAAGACTGCAATGAAGCTCTAGTCTTCATCAGGGAGGATCTCAGCGTCCTAGTAACTTTGGTCAGTGGCGTCTACCTCCTGATTTGGATCCTCGAATGTAGGGTCCTCAATATACTCTGTCTCTGAACCTAACATATATTTCATAAGTTCATTGAAATATATGTCAGCGAAAGCTCGACAAGATTTTGAAGTAAAGGAAATTATTAACTTAGAGACAGAAACAGACGAGCATTAGAACACAATTATAAAGAACAAGTGCACAACTTAAAGTATGAGCATGCTGCAATAATTAACATGTGATATGCATTTTAAAGGAATTACTACAGTTACAAATTGATTACTTTCAGTTATTTGTGCGCGTGCATAAGTCCATGTCCGAGTAAGTATAGTGTTCTCGATACACCCTATCAACGGGGGTTTACCGTGATGCTTCTTTCCATCCCTTACCTGGAAATGGCCAAGATGCTTGCGTCCATTAGTGTGGTATGGAAGTAGCCGTAATGTGTTCAAGACACACTTACAAACTCTACTACACGAACCAACCCCACCCAAAATGCTAGCATGCAGATAGTAATTTGTTGCAAACGAGCATCATTATTATCACATGTCCATTTAAATCAGGAAGCAACTAGTATAATGAAGGTATGTAGTTCAGCTTCTAAATTTGACAAGCGTAATAAAATGAGATTTCAGCACTAGAGTTGAACAGTTCAATTTTGCAATTCATTTACAATAAAATACTTGCCTGGCCGAGGCAAATTTGGGTTTCCCGGCGATCACGGTGAGAGACGTGATTTATCTGCGTCATTAGATTTATAATATCAAATTAAAAGATTCTAACCAACTATTAAAACTAATATTTATGTACACTGTTTATAAGCTAACATCTATATAATATATATAACTAACATATATATAATCTAACATATATTTATAACTGTAGCGTATATATTATGAAAACTAAGTATATTAAAATATGAACTAACTGTTATGTAATATACATATATATAATAGTATACTGATCATGTACTACTGTTATAAAATGATGTACATAAGATTAATATAACATACTGTTATGTCCTACGTATATATAAAATAATATAATGTACTGTTCATTCACTTTAATTTATTGTTCCACATTATCTAACATTGTTTATATATATATATATATATATATATATAGGAAAATTTTCAAATGAGAACATTTCGCACCGTGCGAAAATGTTTTTATCTTTTTTTTGAAATTTTATTTTTCAAAAATTCTTTTTTCCACCCTCATTATATGTTGTTATACCTCCCTCAAAAAATAATGGTTGAGAAATAATGTCATTTGGCCTTCGATCAAGCCATTTCATCAAATTCGCACGTTTTGAGACCGTTAAATTTGTAACGGGTGGATGAGTGCTCTAATGCCCAACGGGTTCACCCATTATTTTCCCTGGGGTATATAATTGTATGGATTAAACATCAAAAAAAGAATTTTTGAAAAAAAAAATTTCAAAAAAATAAAAAAAAAGTTTTCGCACGGCTTTCGCACGGGATTTTTCGCACCCGAAGATTGCCCTATATATATATATATATATATATATATATATATATATATATATATATATATATATATGCAAAGTAAGTTAGAACTCTATTAATATAAACAAAATATACAAGGTGGTTGACTACCAAATACCAGCCGCAATGACTAGGGGAGAGGGCACAAGCGCCGTCACCCTAGACCATTTTGGATAGCACTAGTAATCGAACCCAAAAGACATAATACAATGGCACATAACCAAGATAACAACCCACTACATCACGGCTCAACACAAAGAACCGTACTAGCAAACTGAGAACCAAAGCCTAAGAACAAAAGCCAAAAACTGTGAAATATCTCGCAGACCCCTCACCCGAAGACAAACAGAGCCGCAAATTCTCAACATGGCTCAACATGGTTCAACATGCGATGCCAAACAGAGCCGCAAATTCTCAACATGGTTCAACCTGGGTCCCAAATACCCCAATTATCTATTGCTTTATATGCATCATTCTCAACATTGTCAATGCTGCGCAGGGCTCTGCATACATCCTCCGAAATAATATCAAACAGTGCCGTCTTCTGCATCCTGCGGTTCTCGAAGACTCGCCTATTACGCTCTCGCCACAGGTGGTAAACAACCGTAGATAGCACAGTCCTAGCAAGCAATCCGAGAGTCCCCTTCTTCACATACTTGTCCAGGAAGTAGCTCCCAATGGCCGGCAATGTGAGCGTAGTTGGACCTGTAGCTCCAAGTTAAAGAAGAGATCTTCGCATTATATAGTTGGAATAAGGACATTCGAAATAAAGATGAGAAATAGTCTCAGGAATGCCATCCAAGCATAGTTCACAACTATTAGAACTGAGATCACACCATTTTTGCATGCGCACCTTCGTCAGGAGTTTGTCTTTGAATGCACGAAGGAGAGTAAGAGACATTTTGGGGATGGACTTACTGAACCATATCAATTTAGAGAGAGGGTACGGGGAACCTCTGTCACGCACAACGTCCCATGCGTCTTTGAACTTGAAAGTAGAACCCTGCTTCCATTCCTAAGTGTCAACTCCGTTGGTTAGAGAAAAGTGTTGGAGTAAATGTTTCATGCTTTGAATTTCAGAATTATCAACCCACGATGAACCATCCCAATAGTCACTGACCCGTCTCCTGCTAGCACCATCTGGAATGCTGCATTGATTCTTCAGAGGACCACTTGGAAGCCAATTGTCATGCCAAAAGAGTGTGTCTTTACCATCACGTACCTTTCTCATAATAATTCGCTGGGATAGATTTCTGCAATGAAGAAGGAACTTCCACGTTCCAGATTGTGAGGCCACCCCTTTTGCAACATAAAACTTAGCAGAATCCTTATATCTATTACGCATATACGAGGCCCAAAGACCTCTGGATTGTAAGAATCTCCATGTTAATTTAATCCCTGAAGCAATGTTTAGATCAGAGAGTAATCTTAATCCAATCCCCCCTTCCTCCTTAGGCATGCAAGAGTCTCTCCAGGCCCAAGATTTTGTAGTTCCCCAGATAAATTTTCTACACATGGATGTAAGGGTACGTAGGACAGTGGTAGGCACTTTATAAACCTGCACCCAGAAGGCAAGCATGCCATAGATGACACTCCTTACTAGCTCAATGCGCCCAGATATAGATAATAAAGAAGAAGTCCACCCACTCAGCCTTTTCCTACACTTGTCAATAAGCCGGCTATACATGCTGGTTTTAGGGTAATTGGGTGACAGAGGTAGGCCCAAATAAGTAGAGATAGTACTTGCCCTCTTAACACCTAAATAGTCTGCCAGCTCTCCAGGATTTTTAACACCCTTGCTAAACATGGAAAGACTCTTCTCCCAATTGATCTCCAATCCTGTGAAATTTCTAAATTCTTCCAGCAAATTTTTAAGACCCCTTAGTGATTTCTGATTACCACGGCAAAAAACCAGAAGGTCATCAGCAAATAACAGGTGTGATATAGATCCAGTTCGTTTCATAGGATGGATGGTACCTTTAGTAATGGCCTTGGCAAGAAGAAGTGAGAAAGCTTCCATTATAATGACAAAGAGGAAAGGGGAGATAGGGTCACCCTGTCTGATTCCTCGGTTTCCACCAAAGTAGCCCACCGGCGAACCATTAACCATAACCGAAAACGATGGAGTAGAAATGCATTCCTTGATCCAGCTGATGAACTTATAACCGAATCCCATCTGATGCAAGATATAATAAACAAACGCTCTGTTAACGCTATCGAAGGCCTTTCAGAGGTCCAATTTCAAGCAGGCTCTGGACCCCATAGGGTTGCTGAAATCTCTGATCTGCTCATGAGCTAGCAGGATACAATCAGAAAGCAATCTCCCATGAATGAAGGCTGATTGGTTAGGTGAAATAAGATCACTGATGATTCTATTTAGTCTGTTGCATATCACCTTACTAATAACTTTATAAATAAAATTGCAACATGCTATAGGCCTGTAATCCCCAAGAGAAGAAGCATTAGAGTTTTTTGGGACCATGGTGAGAAAGGTGTGATTCACCTATTTGAGCAAGGAGGCAGATTTGAAGAAAGACTGGACAGCTTCAACTACATCAGGACCAATAAGATGCCAGTTGTGGTGGAAAAAGAAACCGTTAAACCCATCTGGACCCAGGGCTTTAGTTGGCCCAATTTGAAATACCGCCTCTTTAATTTCATCTGCACTTACACTTCTTTCAAGCCACCTAGCAGTTTCTTCTTTGAGCTTCTTTTTAGGGACCAGATTAGGAAAAACATTCCAATGGTGCTCTTGGTTGTATAGCATCTTATAGAAATTAACAGCCTCAGATTTTATATCATCATAAGATTTGCTCTTAGTTCCATGCACATCGACCAGGTGGGATAAATTATTCTTACTCTGTCTTGCCCTCATAGCATTGTAGAAGAAACTAGAATTTCTATCTCCCAGATCCAACCAGTCATGTCTACTCTTCTGGCGTAGCATTTCTTCTTCCAAGTCCAGTAAATTAGCAAGTTCATTAGATAATCTACGTTCCTTCTCCTGGAGCTCATGGCTAAAATGAATTGCATTCTGATTTCTAACTGCTTCCAGATTACTTCTGCAGGATTGGTAGGTTCCATAACATGATGATCCCTGGCCCATCTACGAAGCTCATTTTTTAGCTGCCGCATTTTCATAACAAGACGAAACATAGGGGTGCCACTATAGAAAGTAGGCCAGTTTGATTTCAGGATTTCCTTAAAACCTGGCAAATGAGTCCAGTGATTGAAAAATTTGAAGGGCTTAGGGTCAGTAAGTACCTGGGGGTGGAGATTGATAATCATAGGAGAATGATCACTGGTGTGAGGATCCAAATATTCCAAGTAGGAATCTGGGAGCTTGTCAATCCATTCTCCATTGCATAGAACCCGATCCAATTGTGCCGCAATACGTGCCGAACCCATACACTTATTGCACCAACTGAGGCGGTTTCCAACACATTTAAGATTACACAATCTACAGTTAGTAAGGGAGTTGTTGAAGTCCAAGAGTTTACTAGTTTCCACCTTGCGTCCCCCAACCTTGTCTTTAGCGTATAAAATGCAATTAAAGTCACCTCCCACTAACCAAGCTTTAGTGTGTAAAGTAGCTGCATCACCCTTAAGCTGGTCCCAAAGAAGCTTCCTATCATGCATTAAGTTACTACCATACACAGCCGTTAGAGCGAACTCAAAACCCCCAACATTGTAACAGCTTAATGTAATATGTTGCATTGACGAAGAGATGACTCCAGCTTGCCATACAACAGGATCAAATCCAGCCACAATACGCCCTCCAGTGTGAGTATGCAAGTTATCAACAATATTCCACCACGTTGGAATGCAAGATTTGGTCTTCACCGTAGCCGAATTTAACTTAGTCTCCAAAAGGACTATGATAGTAGGAGTGATCTTCTTAATTCTATCCCTGAGGTCCCTACGCCTCACAGAATTATTTAGGCCCCTTGTATTCCAAATTAGGATACTTATTGACAGAATAAATATTATTCAAGAGCAGAACCCTACTTCAGTCTGCTACTACGTCGGGCAGGAGTAGCAATTCCCTGCTTCTTAGGCTTTAAGGATTCCTTGTCATTTAGCATTTCAGCATGTTCAGAGAACCATTCAGGATTTTCATAGAGGGGGTTTTCCGGGAGATTATCAGAGTGAGTAGCCTCATTAACATCACAAGCATCTTCATGCCTTTCTGTGAAAGAATCTGTAGAAACTGTAGAGTTATTAATAGGACAGCTGATTGGATCAGGATTAAATAGGCCAGACTCTGGAGGGGGCTGAGTAACCTGGCCGTTGGCTACTTGAAATTGTTGATGCAGACGGGGCTCATCCCCAATGGCCGTGCCATTCCCAGGGCAAGGGGCAGAGGACCCTTTTGGTGACAGAAGTCTGACAAGTTTCAGAATATTTGCAACTCTAATGAAATGTGCACGGGCCCTCATTGATACAGAGTTCAAAGTGTTGGAAGCATTCAACGTTTTCAAAGAGTTCAAAGTGTTGGAAGTATTCAGAGTGTTCAAGGAGTTCAAACCACCAGGAGCATTCAAATCGTTGGAAGTGCTTACTATCACCGCTTGAGCGAGACCATCAGCATCCTGTAGAAGATTGCCTGCAACATTTATTTTTGGAGTAGGGATTGCCAAAACTACTTCAGGATTCCCAAGAGTAGAGGATTGGCCGATCTCATAAGCCTGGCCAGAACTTAGAGCTATACCTTTACCTTTATCACGTAAAGGACATTGCAGGTCAGAGTGTCCGAAGCAGACACATTTACTACAGCGTGGTGGTTATCCCTCATACTTTGCATCAAAAGCCAGACTAGACCCATCGTCAAGTTCCACTTCAACAACATTCGGCAGTGGCCTCTTTGCATCAACCTCGACCAAGTATCGAGCATAGGAGATTCTCTCCAAGTTTGCAGTGGATCGATCCAGGCACAAGGGGGTACCAACAACCGACGCGAGGATGTTGAGTATCTCCATATTCCACATATTAACTGGGACCCCATGCAATTGCAGCCAGATAGGTACAGAAGTTAGAATATCTCTGTCATGACGAATGTTACGGTTCCATAATTTGAGCACAACCAGACGTCCATCAAAGAGCCAAGGGCCTCCATGTAGGATCCTATTGCAATCATCCATGCTCTCAAATTTAAAGTAGAAAAAGCCATTCTCCTTGCTAAAAATACGAACCCTCTTATTGGGTTTCCAGAGCCTCTCCACCCAAGAGAGCATCTGCCCATACAAAGGAGAGTCCCCCAGCACGTACCCAACAAGAGTAGACTTCCAGTTTTCAGCACCCTTCTCCAAGAGTGATTCAGGTACTCTGGCAACACAAGAGCCCTCTTGCCGGATTAAGGGGGGACGAACTTCATACCGATGGATTCACCATACGATCGCTTGTTTGTGCACACATCGGACCAACTCCTCTTAGCTGCAGACGGGTTAATTAAAATTGGCTGAATAGATACCTGAGCTCTGTGCGACATATTGTCGAACACCTTAGCTGCGGGGTTTGCAACACCAGCTCCTCGGTTTGCAACCCCATCTCCGTTGGTTGATCGCCTCCACCGAACTGGGAACTCACCACCTCGCCTCGCAAAAGGAGGTTTAAAACGGAGCTCCTTCCGTCTAGAAACCAGACTCCAACCATCCGCCGCATCCGCCTTCTCAAAGGATGGAGGTGGGATCACATTGCCCGATCGATGGTCGCTAGAATCAGGTGCCCTAGATCTGCCCCTAGCGCCAGGAGGCCGAGAGGAAGTTCGATTGTCAGGAGCCATAGGATGTCCGCCTGAGTTGCCATAGTCGCCACTCCGAGAAAGCCGCATCTCAATTTTTTTATATTGGAAGAATATTGTGCATCTTTATTAATATCATAAGTGTACAAAAATTACTAATGGCAGTGCACAGGGAGGGTGGATGAAGGAGTGGGGAGCGGGCACAAGCGCCGTCATCCACTACCAGCAAACTCCCTCACCCTTTACCTGCCCAGAATAGAAGACAAAACTAGGACCATGGACTAGCAAGTCCTCCTAACCAGCATCTCTAAAATCCCAATTTTCCATAGCTTGCTTTGTCTCCTGGGTATTGGCGTCTAGTTGATGGAGAATATCTCTAGTAGCCGCTGCTATATCTTCAAACAGCACTGTATTTGGTCTCTTGATACCTTCGAAGACCCTTTTATTCCTTTCCTTCCAGATGTGCCAAACCACAACAGATAGCACAGTACTCGCCAATATACCAATAGTCTCATTCTTACCATATCTAGACACGAAGTAATCTCCAACTTTGGCTAAAAGTGGTATTATAGGGTCCAGCACCACCAGTTTGAGTAGACTCCTGAAAAGAATATATTTTGTGTAATCACATTCGAAAAATAGGTGATCGCTAGTTTCAGCCTCCTCCCCTTCACACAGTACACAACCGGTCTCAATCAGAGGGTTCCATTTGTATAAAACATCTTTAATTGCCAATTTCCCAAGGAAAGCTCTTAATAACGTAATGCTCATTTTAGGGACATTAAATTTAGACCATACCAGCAATGAGTAAACGAATGCCGACAGCCGTTGTCGAGTCCCCTCCCAGGAGGCTGCAAATGAGAATTCTCCCTTAGCCGCCCAGTACCATTCATCATCGCCTGAAGATAGAGTGACATTCTGTCACGCCCCGCTTCCCAAAAATATAGAGGCGAAGCGTGAGAAGGTCCGCTCAGACTTGAAGCTACAAAGCTGCAAGTCCGATAAGCGTCAATCAAATTTAAAACTGCAGGTCCTTGCAACGCGAAACGAAACAAAGATAATAATAACGAAAGAGACAAAAGAAACATCTCAGAATATCCATAGCAATAAATCTCAACATCACAGAAAAGCCACCAGGCTAAAAGAAAAGAGTCTAAAAGAGGCCGAGCATGGCCAACAAAAGTACAAAGTACAACAACAAAGTAATGGTGCAAGCACCGACATCTAACAGCAACCTAAAGCAAAAGCAACGCCAACCGTCTCTAAAACTGGTCTCCGGTGTCCACGTACTCCTCGACGAACGTAGGCTCAGTGTCAGCAACTACCTCGTCCTCTACAACTATCTCTGGCTCAGGGTCTAACATGTGACACCCAAAGAGAAAGGGGCACATGTCAGCAAGTCTGGAAGACTTGTGCAAGTGAAACTGAAAGTACAAGTAAGAGCAACCTAGCAGTTCTAGCATGATGCAATGACATGGCAGTTAAAGTATGAGTGCAGCAGGTAAAGTAAAGTAAAGTAAAGTACGAGCATGGCATGGCATGAATGACAAATATTACATGAATCATTCACAAGACAAGTACAAGACAAGGAAAGTAAGCACCTCGTGCACAGAGATTCCGTCTTCTGGCTAGAGGGCGGATCAGACCTCTCCTAAGCTCAGTTGACCGTTTATCCCTACCCCTCCACGTGTGTCGAGCCAGGGCCTTACCCCCGAACGGTAATGCTCGCTTCTGGATCACGAGCCAGGAAGTGTTTTACCTTGCTGGTCTAGGGGTGCACCTAGCCAGTCAAGGGAGTACAAGTACAAGTATTGTAGCGTGTGCTACGAATGTGACATTCAATGCATGGATGACATGTAAGATGCAATACATGGCAGTTAAAAGTGCGTAAAGGTAAGGAAAGTAAACGTGACAGTTTAGTATGCATGAACAACAAGTTTAAAGGGTTGGATCTAGCTTCGTTGTCAAGCTAGATCAATTAGGTGACGGATCTAGTTTCGTTGTCAAACTAGATCAAGTAGGCGTCTAGCCAGCTATCATTTCACTGACTAGTCTCTTTTACGCTAGGAACAAGGAAGTGGCCTAAAAACATGGCCCTACACAAGAGTTGGCAAGTTTCACTTGCCTGCAAGTACGACGTCCGAGCACACCGTCCAATGAGTCCAAAAATCACAATTATCCTACGTGCACAAGTCCACCGGCCTAAAGTCCATATTATTAATCTTGATTAGTGAATTTAAAACATTTAAAATACTTTGAAAATACTGATTTTAGTCTTGATTAGCATGCATTGGGTTTGGGGTCCTAGGGGTGCAAAGCGTTACCTCAACACGACGCGAAAGCTACACCGGCGTCGGGTAGCGACGCCGGGGGTTGGAATAAAAGATCGCGCTCCAAGTCCAGATTCCAATATAGTTTCCTCGCTGGAAAATTCAGAGCATCAACCGGGGCGACGATTCCAGATTCCAAAGCTCGCACGTGCGACGACGGCTACGACGTGCGACGACGTCGTACGCGGCAAGTCGTCGAAGAGAACGCACCTAGGTGGGGCCCACAGTAGTCCTAGGGACCTTTGGGGGACCCACAATAACTCTGGAGAACTTGGGGGGCCCACGGTGGCAAGCGATGCGACGGGTGCGGGGTTGCGACGAGTGGCTCTCGGTCGTACACAGCCGATGCGGGGAGAACTCTCGGTCGTGCGCTGAGAATGCGGGGCTGCGGCGATTTGGGGTGTGCAGCGGCTGCGGGGTGGCTGGGTGCGAGGGTTCTCGTCGGTCAGGTCGATGGGGAGAGTCGGTCGTGCGGGGTGCGGAGCGGGGCGACAAGCGGGGTCGATGCGGGCGCTGTGCTGCGATGCGGGGCTTCTTGGATGCGGGCCAATCCCTCGGTCAGACCGAGGGAACGGAGCGGTGCTGCTGCAGCGTGCGGGCGGCGATGGATGCGGGGTTGGCCTTCGGTCGGAGCGGGGGAACGGGGCCGTTTCCTTCGGTCGTGCGGTGGCTGAACGTCGCAACGTTGCGACGAATCGTCGCAACGTCCAATTTTGGTTTTGGAAGAGGCTAGGGCTAATTTCTTGCGAAAATGGGTCTTCCTAGGGGTTGTTTATATGTAGATGGGTTGACTTGGTCTAGGGCTAAATCTAATAGGATTAGAAGTTTAAAATAATTTAAAATTTGAAATTCAACTTCTCCAACTCACCCAAGGATTTGACTTGGTCCAAATGAGCTGAAAATTGGCTCAAAAATTCTTTAAAACGTTTTAAACTCAAATAAATTTTATTTGGCCGAAAATAATTTATAAATTAATTATTAAAAATAATATAAAACTTGTTAAAAATATAAAAGTGGTCAAATAAACTCCAAAAATTATAAAATAAATATCGTGGTGATCGTGAAGACGAATGTGAGCTAACTAAGAAGACGGATCTTAATTTCGACGTCGGACGACGAGACTAAAAATAGAAACGTCACCCGTCAAGAGTGAGAATCGTCACGTCTCATCGAGTAAGTTTAAATTGTGGAAAAACGACTCGAGAAGTGTCGTTCCAAGATAGTGCCACTATTTAATACTCTCAGAGACGTTCACAACGGCATATCACACAAAAGTATTCACTATCAAATAAAGTCTAAAACAAACACGTGCACGGCCAAAAGCACGTGCACGAAAAGCGTACAACGAAAAGTGGTCGTTACATCCTCCCCACCTTAGAATAAAGTCCGTCCTCGGACTTTCTAATATAGCTAGTCACTCTAGTAACTACCCCAATCAATCCATATAATAATTCAACCAGGTATAGTCATTACAAGTGCTCATGTACGCACTAGGTAGTCAAACATTAATGCTACCAACACGTATATACATTCACGTACGTATACACTTATACCTATTATAGTTAGTCAAATTCATACATGTATTTCAATCAGGTATATAAACATACATCCATTATATAACTGCTACTCACAAAATAATAGTTCAGATACTTATATAGGTATGATCTCATACTAGCAAATACAATCATTGCTCTACCTATATGTAGCCACCTATGCACAAACATCAAGGGTATACTACCCTCTAATATTCATCCAATACAAAACATCTCAACACATATAGTCACACCATACCACTATTAAATCAAATTCACCATATATAATATACACTCACCACTTCTATAATTTCATAATATATATAGTCATTCAAATGCATTCCAATATTTCACCATACATTCACATTACGTACGGTCCTATAACTTTATTTACGACACGCCACATATATCATAGTCATCAATGCCTATAACTAAGCACATACTTACCCGTGCATGGTGCACACCCACACACGCTAATATTTCATTTACGCATACCAATCATACCATTACATTACTAGTACATCTGCACACCTAGTTTTAGCTAGTACACATACGTTCACACGAGCAAGTCCGTAGTAATTAGCTATACCACAAGACCAACACCTATAACTATATACTGGTGTTGCGACCCACAATCATGTGCGTAGCACAAGCAGGCACAAACACTCCTATCACTATACATACATCAAACATTGCTATATTCAACCTACAAACTTACATTCAATATACATAGAGTATACCCACTCAAGCTTGAGTGAGACTCAATACACATATTAGAATATTCTATATACGTAACACTGCATTCATACCTATACCAATACCACTCCAACATATATATATATATATATATGTCTACCAATACGACCATATACATTCCATAGATCAATCACACTTAATATTTAGTCAGGCAATACTCACATATTTAAATCATTTTATATACCATACTAATAACATTACAGACATCAGCACCCACATATTTATAATACACTCCCTAATACATGCATACGTATTCATCGTATAGTCACACACATGTAACACATATATTCATACCATAGCCTACTACCTATAATTAGTATACTAACACATCCATACGTACATAATTAAGATGTGCAATAGTCGTGTATACCTCACGGTATGCACGCATGCAACATCCCGGAAAGCAAGCATTACCAATCAAAATTATAATCCTACTACCATATGCATAACACTTATATACTCAGGCAACAAAACATAATTACTTACATATAAGCACCATATATATCTACCTACGAGCACATACTCACTCGTACTAGTATATAGGTCACTCAATAAGCCTACTCTCTTAACCATACGTACTCTTATTATTATCACTACTAACATACACATAGCTTTACCAATCATTTATTTCAACCATTATAAGTATCTCTAACTACATACACAACTTAGATATTTCAACGTTAACTCTTATATACACAGGCATCCCTAGTATAGTATAGCTATCCACACAAAAATCTATAACTACTAACACACAACAACTTCATACCATCACGAATAACTCCGAGTATATATATATATATCACTCAATAGGCAACATCAATATACTATGGGAATTCTCATTCAAGCCCACGTACACAACTTAGGTACGTGCACTACGACTACCTCACAAGGTCCAAGGGCCTACTAACAATTAAGGGTTGACACAGACATTGACGGTCACTAAAGCCTAAGCAATAGAGGGAGGTCGAGGTCGAGGGCGTGATGAGGGAAGGATCGATAGGCACGAGTTCAGATAGGACGAATACAAGGAGATAGCTTGGGTAGACGAAACATTGACTCAATGGTGATGTTTAGGTTGAGGGAAAGGGAGATGTAGTGATGCTTATATATGAGGGGGAAAAGAAAATGTGGTAAGTAGCACAAGCTAAAATACGTGAAATCTGAAAACTGTTGTTCTTCAAAATTAAAATCCTCGTCTGAAAAGAAATATTTGGGGATCGATAAAACGAGTTGTTCAAAATAAGTTTAGGTCGAATATTCATAATAGGAGAAAATGGTCCATTGGGTTAAAAAAATTTATAAAAGGAAGTAAAATCATTTACACGAATATTAAGGATGTGGTTTAGAAAATTTATACGTCAGTAATTTAATATAATTTTGTCAAAAGTTCTGGGAAGTCGAAGAATGAATTCAAGTAACGGAAAAATTTAAACTCAGGTTAAATGCTTTCAAAACTTTTAGGCTATGGAGAAATTTAAAATAACCAGCATTGAAACTACTTTTAGAGAACCAAGGTTTGCCAAAAATGAGAAACAGAGTTACACAAGGTTCTTAATATACGAGCTCAACAAGTCTGGCACGGATATAAAAATAATTGAAATTCAATTTGGTTGAGAAATTTTTCTAAAAGCGTGTATGGTGAGCGGAAAGAAAATAATAGTAATTTAGCATAAGCATTATCAAGATCGAATAGCAAATCTTTAAAATCAAATCAGGGAGGGTCTAAAGCAGGAAGAGGCTATGAAAATAGTAATTTTGCAAAAATCTGAAGTAGCGAAAACGACGAGCAAGTCTAACTTGCTGAAAGCTGAAATTCCATATGTCTTGAAAGTATATTAAGGTAAACACGGCGTATTCATTCGAATAACACAAATGAGAGGGAAAATTATAAATCGAATTGGGCAGGGCAAAAGTAAAACTAATATATGAAAGAACGACACATTTACATAAGTATGAAAATATAGGCTGGGAAAATACCGTAAGCTAGTATTCAAAAATTCCGACAAACGTTTTAAAATTTTAAATCAATGAAGGAGGGTGAAATATAGGTATATTAAAATTTTGAACAAAATTAAACTTAGTGGAAGAGAAGATTGAAAAACACTTTCAGAAGGTTCAAGTTTTGCAATGGCGATGTTTGAAGATTGACGACGATCGTCATGAGGCGATCTCGTGAATCGAGGCAAGGAAATTGGTCAGGTGATCAAAGCATTCTTACGCCTAGGTTATGGATCAGGAAAGTCTACGGAAACTCCTACGGTCGACCAACTAAAGATTTAGAACTAGGCACTAAGACTTCTAAAGGTTAGACGGTAAAGAAATGCGTTCAGCTTGGGCCGAAATCGATGAACCCAAAAGCGAACGACCGAAGGAAATTCTAGAAGTCTAATATGATCAGGGTTAGACAAGGGCCACTAAGGTAACTCCTACGACGATTAGATCAATTACTGGCAGGGAGTCTAACTATCAATCAGGGGCCTCTAAATAGCAAGCACAGACGTCTAACTAAGCCTTCTTATCACCTAGTGTCCTAAGAAAACAACTAAACTCAGGGCTTATTACTCGGATGTTGCAATTTATTTAATGGACATTCCATTATTATCGTTGTTCCGTTAATTCGCAATTGCAAGACCGGACCTGCATGGGCCACCAACAAAACCTGTCACGCCCCGCTTCCCAAAAATATGGAGGCGAAGCGTGAGAAGGTCCGCTCAGACTTGAAGCTACAAAGCTGCAAGTCCGATAAGCGTCAATCAAATTTAAAACTGCAGGTCCTTGCAACGCGAAACGAAACAAAGATAATAATAACGAAAGAGACAAAAGAAACATCTCAGAATATCCATAGCAATAAATCTCAACATCACAGAAAAGCCACCAGGCTAAAAGAAAAGAGTCTAAAAGAGGCCGAGCATGGCCAACAAAAGTACAAAGTACAACAACAAAGTAATGGTGCAAGCACCGACATCTAACAGCAACCTAAAGCAAAAGCAACGCCAACAGTCTCTAAAACTGGTCTCCGGTGTCCACGTACTCCTCGACGAACGTAGGCTCAGTGTCAGCAACTACCTCGTCCTCTACAACTATCTCTGGCTCAGGGTCTAACATGTGACACCCAAAGAGAAAGGGGCACATGTCAGCAAGTCTGGAAGACTTGTGCAAGTGAAACTGAAAGTACAAGTAAGAGCAACCTAGCAGTTCTAGCATGATGCAATGACATGGCAGTTAAAGTATGAGTGCAGCAGATAAAGTAAAGTAAAGTAAAGTACGAGCATGGCATGGAATGGATGACAAGTATTACATGAATCATTCACAAGACAAGTACAAGACAAGGAAAGTAAGCACCTCGTGCACAGAGATTCCGTCTTCTGGCTAGAGGGCGGATCAGACCTCTCCTAAGCTCAGTTGACCGTTTATCCCTACCCCTCCACGTGTGTCGAGCCAGGGCCTTACCCCCGAACGGTAATGCTCGCTTCTGGATCATGAGCCAGGAAGTGTTTTACCTTGCTGGTCTAGGGGTGCACCTAGCCAGTCAAGGGAGTACAAGTACAAGTATTGTAGCGTGTGCTACGAATGCGACATTCAATGCATGGATGACATGTAAGATGCAATGCATGGCAGTTAAAAGTGCGTAAAGGTAAGGAAAGTAAACGTGACAGTTTAGTATGCATGAACAACAAGTTTAAAGGGTTGGATCTAGCTTCGTTGTCAAGCTAGATCAATTAGGTGACGGATCTAGTTTCATTGTCAAACTAGATCAAGTAGGCGTCTAGCCAGCTATCATTTCACTGACTAGTCTCTTTTACGCTAGGAACAAGGAAGTGGCCTAAAAACATGGCCCTACACAAGAGTTGGCAAGTTTCACTTGCCTGCAAGTACGACGTCTGAGCACACCGTCCAATGAGTCCAAAAATCACAATTATCCTACGTGCACAAGTCCACCGGCCTAAAGTCCATATTATTAATCTTGATTAGTGAATTTAAAACATTTAAAATACTTTGAAAATACTGATTTTAGTCTTGATTAGCATGCATTGGGTTTGGGGTCCTAGGGGTGCAAAGCGTTACCTCAACACGACGTGAAAGCTACACCGGCGTCGGGTAGCGACGCCGGGGGTTGGAATAAAAGATCGTGCTCCAAGTCCAGATTCCAATATAGTTTCCTCGCTGGAAAATTCAGAGCATCAATCGGGGCGACGATTCCAGATTCCAAAGCTCGCACGTGCGACGACGGCTACGACGTACGACGACGTCGTACGCGGCAAGTCGTCGAAGAGAACGCACCTAGGTGGGGCCCACAGTAGTCCTAGGGACCTTTGGGGGACCCACAATAACTCTGGAGAACTTGGGGGGCCCACGGTGGCAAGCGATGCGACGGGTGCGGGGTTGCGACGAGTGGCTCTCGGTCGTACACAGCCGATGCGGGGAGAACTCTCGGTCGTGCGCTGAGAATGCGGGGCTGCGGCGATTTGGGGTGTGCAGCGGCTGCGGGGTGGCTGGGTGCGAGGGTTCTCGTCGGTCAGGTCGATGGGGAGAGTCGGTCGTGCGGGGTGCGGAGCGGGGCGACAAGCGGGGTCGATGCGGGCGCTGTGCTGCGATGCGGGGCTTCTTGGATGCGGGCCAATCCCTCGGTCAGACCGAGGGAACGGAGCGGTGCTGCTGCAGCGTGCGGGCGGCGATGGATGCGGGGTTGGCCTTCGGTCGGAGCGGGGGAACGGGGCCGTTTCCTTCGGTCGTGCGGTGGCTGAACGTCGCAACGTTGCGACGAATCGTCGCAACGTCCAATTTTGGTTTTGGAAGAGGCTAGGGCTAATTTCTTGCGAAAATGGGTCTTCCTAGGGGTTGTTTATATAGTGTAGATGGGTTGACTTGGTCTAGGGCTAAATCTAATAGGATTAGAAGTTTAAAATAATTTAAAATTTGAAATTCAACTTCTCCAACTCACCCAAGGATTTGACTTGGTCCAAATGAGCTGGAAATTGGCTCAAAAATTCTTTAAAACGTTTTAAACTCAAATAAATTTTATTTGGCCGAAAATAATTTATAAATTAATTATTAAAAATAATATAAAACTTGTTAAAAATATAAAAGTGGTCAAATAAACTCCAAAAATTATAAAATAAATATCGTGGTGATCGTGAAGACGAATGTGAGCTAACTAAGAAGACGGATCTTAATTTCGACGTCGGACGACGAGACTAAAAATAGAAACGTCACCCGTCAAGAGTGAGAATCGTCACGTCTCATCGAGTAAGTTTAAATTGTGGAAAAACGACTCAAGAAGTGTCGTTCCAAGATAGTGCCACTATTTAATACTCTCAGAGACGTTCACAACGGCATATCACACAAAAGTATTCACTATCAAATAAAGTCTAAAACAAACACGTGCACGGCCAAAAGCACGTGCACGAAAAGCGTACAACGAAAAGTGGTCGTTACACATTCTGAAGCAAAGGCTGGATGTGTGATATGGCAGGATCATTGGACCAGCCGCTAGGTCCATGCCAATAATCGCTGACCCACCGAGTTATAATCTCAGTTGGAATGTCATGTATATCAGCCAATGGCCCGCAAGGGAGCCAATTGTCTTTCCAAAACAGAGTAGATTTGCCACCCCGTACAATCCTCTTGATGAGGTGTTTAGAAAAAGATCTACTCTTGAGCATAAACTTCCAGGTACCAGAGTGGGTTGCTGTCCCCTTAGCTGAAAAAAATTGGGAAATATCTTTGTAGTTGGAGCACATATAATTTGCCCAAAGCCCCTCAGTGGATAGTAGGCACCATGTAAGTCTCACCCCAGCCGCCATATTCATATCCTTTAGCAGTCTCAATCCCACCCATCCCTCCTTCTTGGGAGTGCAGATGTCCTTCCAAGCCCAAATGCGGAAAGAACCACATATGAATTTCCTACAAGCAGATGTAATAATCCGAAGAACAGTTTTAGGAATACGGTATACCTGTAGCCAGAAATTAATCATGCCATATATGACTGTTCTAACAAGCTCAATGCGGCCTGCTTTAGATAACAAACTTGACGTCCAGCCCATAAGCCTCTTATTACATTTGTCAATCAGTCTCCCAAACATAGATGATTTTGGATATTTTGTAGATAGAGGCAGACCCAGGTAGGCGGTGAAGGCGGTGCCAACCTTAATCCCTAGCACATTGGCTAATGCCATAGGCTCTTTAGTACCTTTACTAAAGATGGCAATACTTTTATCCTAGTTGATCACCAATCCAGTAAAATTAGAAAAATCTTCAAGCAATGATTTTATCCCAGTAAAAGATAGCTTATTCGCCCTGTAGAATAATAGTAGATCATCTGCAAAAAGCAGATGTGATATGGCCCCGCAACGTCTCATGGGATGTATAGTGCCAGAAATAAGGGAATTTTCAATAAGTAATGAGAATGCCTCCATAGTAATAACAAAAAGATATGGGGAGAGGGGGTCCCCCTGCCTGAGACCTCTGTTACCTTCAAAGTATCTGACCGGAGAACCATTAACCATAACTAAGAAAGTTGGAGTAGAAATACACTCAGTAATCCAGGAGATAAATTTCCTTGTAAATCCCATGCGTTGCATGATGTAATACACAAATTCCCGATTTACACTGTCAAACGCCTTGCGTAGATCTAGCTTTAGGCAAGCACTAGAACCCATTTGGTTGCTGAAATCATGAATTTGTTCGTGAGCTAGTAAAGCACTATCTGATAGTAGTCTACCCTTCAAGAAAGCCGACTGGTTAGGAGAAATAAGTTTATGCACCACAATCTTGAGCCTGTTGCATATGATTTTACTGATAGCCTTATATATAACATTGCAACAGGCTATGGGCCTATAGTCCCCCAGGCTACTGGCCGAAGTTTTCTTAGGCACCAGAGTTAGATTAGTGTGAGTACTGGGGTGCATAAGGTTGCCAGTGCGGAAAAACGAGTGAATAGCTTCAGAGATATCATTACCTATCGTACTCCAGCTCTGCTGATAGAAAAAACCATTGAAGCCATCTGGGCCAGGGGATTTATCCACCCCTATTTGGAAAACCGCATCTTTGATTTCATCTTTAGAGAATCTATGCTCAAGCCAAGTAGCCGCCTCCGAAGTTAATATCTTCTTGGTAACAAGCCTCGGAAAAACATTCCAATAGTTTGATTGATGGTAAAGAGAAGCATAATAAGTGGGAGCATTGTTTCTGAGGTCTTCAAAAGCATTGGAATGGGACCCAGAGGCATCAACAAGGTGACCCAGATTATTTAGGCTCTGTCTAGACTTCATAGCATTGGAGAAGAACTTCGTATTTTTATCGACCAAATTAAGCCAGGTTTGTCTGCTCTTTTGGCTCAATATAGCCTCTTCCTCCATAATTAACATGTGAAGATTATTGGAAAGGTCATGTTCTTCCTTTTATAGGGAGATGTCAGTGGAGAGATTTGGTTTGAGTCGGACTTCCTCCAGCTTACGCCTACAATCCAAAATTGAGGTTTTGTGATTGGCCGCCCAGTTCCTTAAAGCCGGCTTCAAGTTCCGCAATTTAATAAAGAGTCTATGCATAGGGGAGCCCACCACCTGTTGCCTCCAAACCGAATCCAGCACTTCCTGGTACCCATCCCGAGTAGCCCATATATTGAAGAACTTGAAAGGTTTCGGGTAAGATATCACCTTAGTGGTCAAATTTACTAGCATGGGAGAATGGTCACTAGTGCTCGGATCCATATACTCAACAAAAGCTTCCGGGAGAACATCTAAAAATTTTGCGGTGCAAAGAACTCGGTCAAGCCGTGCAGAAATTCTGCCTGCGCCAATATGGCGATTACTCCAACTCATTAATGGCCCAATGCTTTTGAGGTCAAGTAAAGCACATTTGTTCAGACAATCATTGAATTCCTCCAATACTTTCATCTCGCAACGTCTCCCGCTTGACTTTTCTCTTGAGTATCTGACACAGTTAAAATCTCCACCTATAAGCCACGCATTGCCATCTACATTTGCAGCATCCTCAACCAATTGTTCCCAAAGATGGATACGTTCGCTTCTCAAATTTGAAGCGTAAATACCTGTTATTACCAACGACAACCCTCCTACATTAGTACAACATAGGGTAATATGTTGTCTTGAGAGATTCTGGACTGCCACATGCCATATAAGATTATCCCAGGCAATCAGAATACGTCCATTAGAGTCCGCTGAGAAATTACCAACAGAAGACCAATCTTTAGGAAAATCTGATTTCCAATTCCCTACCCACTCTTTCAACTTAGTCTCTAGCAATACGACCATGGACGGCTTAAGATTTTGACGTCTTTCTCTTATGTCTCTCCTTCTAACTGAACTGTTGAGACCTCTGGTGTTCCAGACAAAAATAGACATTAATCAAGATGTTGGTTTGGCCTCGCAGAGGCCCCTTCCTTTAACCGTGAACTCTTTCTCAAACCCCCCCAGTTGCCGCAATTGAACATTTGGTATTTTTACCATTCACAGCTTCATTATTAGCTTCAGGAGCTTCCTCTCTAGTGGCGTGTTTGATATGATCTTGTTCCCACTCTGGGTTGACTATAGTTAGTTTATCAGGTATCTTGTCAAACAAAGAATCCTCAGTAGCTTGACTGGCATCTTCGAAATTGCTTTGCACCCTACTTGCTTTGTTGGTGGCCGGTTCCCCATGCATATTAATATCACCCTGGTTCACAGCATTTCTTTCTACTTTCCCATGAGGCAGAACAGCATTATGACTAGCGTTAGGCCTGGGAAGGCTAATATTGGAATGAACATCCCCCTGAGCTTCAGGACTCGTTACTTCCCAGTCTTCAATAATTGGCTCCCTCAGCATTTCCATCTTCCTGGTTACAAGCTTGATTGGATTCATAGCAACCAACACTTCAGAAGAGCCCGAAGTATGAGTAATGGATCCATCAATTTGTTCATTAACCGGTTGTGATGTATCCGAAGGTGTATATGAAACCTGTGACCCCTCACCACTTTGATTATTGCCAGAACCCTGATTATCAATTGGTTGGATTGAAGGGAGCTTCGGTTGATCTGGGCATAGATCATCAGCATGGCCAAAACAGATGCATTTGCTACACCTCGGTGGTTCTCCCTCATATTTAGTATCAATGGTAATGATGGACCCATCATCCAACTCAAGACCCACAGATTTAGGTAGAGGCTTCTGAGCGTCAACGTCAACAAGGCATCTAGCATAAGATAATCAATCTAGTCTTGCAGTTGCTCTGTCTAGACAAAGAGGGGTACCAATCACCGAAGAAGTAATGTTTAAGATATCCTTTGTCCACATGCCTAAAGGAAGGCCATGGAATTGGATCCAAACCGAGACCGTTGAAAGCATGTCACTGTCATGCCTAAAGTAGGACTCCATCTCTGTAGAACAGTCAATCTCCCATCGAATAGACATGGCCCACCATAGAGGACTCGCTCACACTCTTCTGGACAATCAAACCTGAAGTAAAAGAACCCATTCTCTCTACTATAAATCTGAACCCCCTTCTTCAACTTCCACAACCGGTCAACCCAGGCACGGAGTTGTCTGTAATAGGGGACATCCCCGAGGACATACCCTACCAAAGTGTTTTTCCAACGCTCCGCACCCTTCTCAAGCATGATGCCACAACCCTACCAACCCTAACTCCATTCTCCTTAATCACAGGGGGTACGAATGACATGGAAAGGGAGTCATCGTAAGATCTCCTATTAGAACAGACATCATACCAAGAGGGCTTTGGCCCTGCAGTGTTAATGTGAAGAGGAATATTCGGTCTAATATGAATTTTGTCAAATACCTTCTGGGCGTCTAGTGGATGAACACCACTCTGGCATTTGCTGGGTTGATCAGCTTGCCTGTGAACATTGCTTTGATGAAGCTTGGGACGAGAAATACCAGGTTTACTCCCCCCCCCCCCCCCCCCCGCGATGAGCATCAAAGCGGTTGTAATTCCCTACACCACCAAACACAATTTTCTCCTTCCCCTTCCATCTTCTAGAGACAGTTCTCCATTCTCCACCACCTCGCAGATCCGCCTGGTTATTGGCCACCGATGTAATTGGGTTAGCGGATCTCCCAGATCCATCGAGATTTCTCGCATCTAACCCATGAGTCGATTTCCCAGAATCATTTTCAAGGAAGCTTCCTCCCACTCCGCCTCCATTGAGAGCACCCTGTGTCGTTCCGCCTCCATTGAGAGCGTCGCTTGATCCTCTAGGATCTCCAGTATCGCCAGTATCGACCTCTGCCATGAAATTATATTATATATATATATATATAATATATATGATAAAAATTTTAGATAAAAAATGTCGTTCAAGTTCTGCGGTAGGGCGACTATAGGCGATCCTGGAGGAAGTCGGCGGCCCATCATTGTGGAAGATCGGGGGAGGGACGCTCACAAGGCAATCTCCTTCGAGGCTGGTCAAGGATCAGGTGAGAACGTGCAAGCTTCTGATGTTGGCAACGGAGGTTGGTCGCTTGTTGATCGCAAAAAGAAGAAGGATATGGGATCACGAGTGGGTGGCACCAGGAAGTTCGTCTCTGGGGTTATTAGATCTAAGGATCATTATAACATGAATTTCATTCAGAATCCAAGAGGAAATGGTCATGTGCCCTTAGTTCTTCGTCCAACTAATGCTGCGCCGAAGATGTTCGACAGACAGCCGATTAGGCATCCTGTTGACATTTCAAATAACACGAATGTGGTGAGGCAGTCTTGGGTTGATGTGTGCTCTAACATCAGGAAATATGATGCTGATATGGGGATGCCTTATGTGGCCCCTCTCGCCAAAGAGGATGGCACAATTATGGCGATGGTTGCAAAATCCGCCTTGGACAGAGGTGCTGAGCAGTGGAAGTCTACCTTGGTGGGCTATGTGCTAGGTGATGTGCCCTTCTATGGACAGATTTGTGCATGGGTTGAGAGACTTTGGAATTTAAAGAAGCAGGTGAAAGTATATAGCCGCGAAAATGGGTTTTTGGCTTCAAATTTGAAGACGAAGGGGAGTGTCAGAAGATCTTGCACGGTGGTCCTTGGATGTTTGACGGCCGACTTGTTGTTCTACAGTGATGGAGCTCAGCCCTCAAACTCGAGAGAGACATCCTCTCCTCTGTCCCAGTCTGGGTCCATCTTCACGGGGTGCCCCTGGGTATGTGGACTCTAGAAATCTTAAATTGCATTGCATCTGTGATAGGAAAGCCTATATGCTTGGATAGGCTAACAGCCAAGAAGGAACGCCTCTCGTTTGCAAGATGCCTAGTGGAAATTAATGCTAAGAATACTACACCAAAAGTTGTGCTTGTTGGAACTGAAGACGGGACAACTATCTCAATTGATGTGAAAGTAGAAGGTGAACCCCCATGTTGCTCGAAATGCATCTGCTTTGGTCACTCAGACGCTCAGTGCCCTGATAAGGGTGAGCCCCCTTCACTCCAAAATGATGGCAACACAAGGGAAGGTGTGGGCATGGAGAATGTTACTGGAGGAAATAGTGCGAACTCTTTTGGTGCTGCTCCTAATGGTAAGTCCGGATGTGAGAAGCCAATGGTGGAAGTGGCGGTTATTCATGGTCCTACCCTAGCTCAACATGCCACTGCTGAACCCTGTGAAGTGGATGGAGAGACCAACGACTGTATGGGGAGCGGAGCCAACGAGGAGGGGCTCATTGCTGAAATTCAACCTGAGGCTTCTCAGGCACATGTCATAGTGGAGAAGACGGAGGAAACTTTGGCAAAGGGGGGAAAAGACAAAACTCTTCCTACAGCTCACAAGGGATGGCTTACCATTGCAGGACCTGCTCATTCAGGGGGCATATCTGATACAGAACAGGTATCTGCTTCAGGCGAGGTATCTGGGGAACATTCTATTTGCAGGGAACAAAGGCCCCTCCCTTCCTTGATTGGCGAGGCATGGTCTCCGGATATAGACCGGGTGCCTGAGGGGATTGCGATGGACAACCAGAATGGGACTCTGAGGTGGAACGACTTGCAGTAGCTGCTAGGCCGGCCAAGAAGAAGTCTGAAAACCAACCAGTGGCCTCCTCCAGGAAGAGCTCTCGTCTGCAGGAGTGCGGGCTTGGTTGTAAAAGCAATGTTGATCAATGACTGTATACTTTTGGAACACCAGAGGTATGAATAACTTTTTACGAAGGAGAGATTTATGGGATAGTTTGGAGAAACTGAGGCCATCTGCTTTGATACTTGAAGAGACAAAACTCAAGTCTACTAAGGATATTGAACTTATTTTTCCTAAGGATTGGCTCTGTATAAACAACTTCGACCTAGCATCTGGCGGGCATATACTCATGGGGTTTGATCCTACTGTTTGGTCAGCTGTCCCATTGACCATTTCCCCTCAACATATTTATGTAAACTGCAATAATAGGGGGGTTCTCTTGTGTTGTCACTGGAGTCTATGCTCGTAATTCCATGGGAGAGAGGAAAGATTTATGGCGATGCCTCCAAAATGATTGCAGACTGGTAGGTAATACGCCTTGGTTGGTAGGAGGAGACTACAACTGTGTACTTTATGCCCGAGATAAAATAGGAGGAAGGAGGCTGGAGGATATTTGGGTTCGTGATTATTATGATTGCATCAATGCTTGCGAGCTTCAGGAACTAAAAAGTAAGGGGAACAGATGAGTTGGTGTAACAATCGCGAGGGGGCTAGCCGTATTATAGCACAACTAGACAGAGTATTCATTAACTATGAGTGGACCTGTAAGCTTCCAGAATCCTATGTGGAGTATCTGGACCCTCTTACTAGCGATCACTCACCTATGATAGTTCATCTACATAATCAGGTACCCACCACTGCTAAGCCATTTAAATTCTATAATTATTGGTCTTCATGTCCAGGGTTCAAGGATACTATTAGTGCAAATTGGGCTGATATTGTTAGGGGCACCCCCATGTATCGGCTTGTTAAAAAACTGGGGATTCTTAAGCACTATCTCAGGAGCTGGGCTAAAGGGGTTAGAGTTGACAAGTTAGTTGAAAAGTGCAGAAGTGGGTTGGAAGAGATCAGGAGGAACCCGGCCATTCACTATGATATCACCCTACAGGGCTTGGAATCTTGTGCCACAACTGAGCTTTTTCGTGCAATGAAGAATGAGGAGGATATGTATAGGCAAAAAAGTCGCCACAACTGGATTTCCCTTGGTGACTGGAATACCCAATTTTTTTACACTGCGATGAAGGATAGGACTAGCCGGAACAATTTGAGCCATCTTGTTGACACTAATGAGAATTGTAACAGGGTATTTGATGACCTTAAGGTGGAAGCGCCATTGTTTTTTAAGGAGTTATATAACCAAAGAGATTACATGGAGTCCTTCCCAAAGCGTGTTCCTAAACACATCTTGACAGTTGAGTCGGGCACCTGGCTTAGCAGAAGGGTCTCTTGTGAAGAAATAAAAGCTGATGTATTCTAGATCGGGCCGGACAAGGCGCCTGGTCCAGATGGTTACAATGGATACTTCTTCCAACAGAATTGGGATCTAATTGGCGAAGAGGTCACTACGGCTATAAAATCATTCTTCAGTTCTGGTGCACTCCTTAGGCAAGTAAACCACACCTTCCTTACACTCGTCGCAAAGAATTCCAATGCAACGAAACTGGGTGATTATAGGCCTATTGCATGTTGTAATGTCCTCTATAAATTCATAAGTAAAATCATTTGCAACAGGCTTAAGGTTGTGATTCATGAGTTGATATCTCCAAACCATGCCGCTTTTCTAAAAGGGAGACTCATGTCTGACTACACTCTTTTAGCCCATGAACAGATAAGAGACTTCAATAACCCTATGGGGAGTAGATCGTGTCTGAAACTGGATTTGAAAAAGTCTTTTGACAGTGTGAACCGGGAGTTCATTTTCTACTTTATGCAGCAGCTACAATTCCCAACCAAGTTCATTGCCTGGGTCAGAGAATGCATCACAACACCAACCTTCTCTGTTATGGTAAACGGAGCTCCTTGTGGTTATTTTGGAAGCAACAGGGGACTCCGCCAAGGTTAACCCCTATCCCCTTACCTCTTCGTTATTATTATGGAGACCTTCTCTATACTTGTTGATAAAGCCATAAACTCCGGTACGATCCAACCTATGAGGAGATCTGGTTCCATCTCCCACCTACTATTTGCAGACGATCTCGTAGTTTTCTGCAGGGCAAATACTACTTCCTTTTTGGGTATCAAAAATCTGCTAGCAGAGTTTTCTAGTTACACTGGGCTCCATGTAAATTGGGACAAGAGTGCAGGGTTATTCAGCAAGGGTACAAAAAATAAAGGAGATCTGGCGGATTACCTTGGCATTAAAATTGCAAGTACTATCACCACCTACCTTGGATTGCCACTATCTATAAAATATCCTACTACCCCTAATTTTAAGAAATTGGTGGATAAATGCAAAATGAGGATGTGAGGCTGGACAACTTCAAAACTATCAATCACTGGCAGAATAGAACTTGTGAAGTCTGTAATATTCGGCATGGTTGCATTCTGGATGCAAGTGTATCATTTCCCAGTTACTGTTTTGAGAAATATCACGGTAATCTGTAGGAGATTCATTATGGGGAACTCTAGAGCTTGGGCTTGGGAGGATATTTGTAAACCAAAATCAGAAGGAGGGGTAGGGATTAGGAAGTTGGATGAACTGAATACGGCAGCGGGCATCCGCCTAACTTGGAGATACCTAACTTCGGACTCTATCTGGGCAATGCATATGCGAAGGAAATATAGGGTCTCAGGTGGGTTTTTTGCGGCAGAAGGTGATGTTCTACAATCCGACAGTTGGAAGAGGATGCTCAAAGGCCGAAATGTGTCTCAATCTCTCATCAGGAGGAGTGTGCGGGATGGAAGAGCTACTAAGTTCTGGCTAGATAATTGGTTGGAAGGAGGCCCTCTCATTCATCAATTCGAAGTGCCAAATAATGCTATAGACTACAATGTTTCGGATTACTGGACAGTGAACGGCTGGAGTTCTGAGCTGACCCTAGACCGGTTACGCCACCTGCTACGCAATGTCCACCTGCGACCGAGAGCAAACGGCTGGAAATGGATGCCAGGAGATTCGTTCTCCTTCAAGCAGGCTTGGGAAGGGGTTCGTAATAGGGGTACACTTTTCCCTCTATAAATTAATCTGGTATACCAAACATATTCCGAAGATGTTGCTAACTCTCCTCAGAGCTCTTAAAAGCAAATTGCTGACCAGAGACAAGATTGCAAGATGGAATAATAATGCGGTGACAAACTGTGTCTTATGCGATGAAGACAAGGAGGAAAGTATAGACCACTTATTTTTTGATTGCAACTTCTCTAAATACATATTACAAAGGAGTTTTCTGAAGCTTAAAGTTAGAGACAAGATATCTCCATCACTCGTTGAGGTTGGGAAATATATCCTGGCCAAATTTGGGGGGAAGAGCAGTCTTAGTTTGTTGTATAGAACCAGTCTGGCGGCAATGGTCTGGCACATCTGGCGAGAAAGAAACAGAAGGATTTTTGACGATGAAAAGAGATGTAACCCACCCTATTTGAAGAAATTGCTGCAGATATTCGAGTGGCTATGCATGACCAAGATCCAACTACAAAGGAAGAGGCTGCAGTTTTTGCTAACTGGGAAATTAGAGATAATGGTTGAGCTCATTGTTTGCTACTTTCTCTTTTTTATGCAGTGTATTATTACTGTTCTAGAATGGTGGTGGATCTTTTAGTGGGGAGTGACGGCGCTTGTGCCCTATCCTCCCTCTAGGATTTCCACCCACCATAATAGGATAGTCTGTAAATACATACATATCTCAATAAAATCACGCTAACTTTTCAATATATATATATATATATATATATATATATATATATATATATATATATATATATATATATATATATATATATATATATAGACACACACACATATTAAAACTTACAGTTTTTAGGTTTAAACGAGCTATCGAAGCGTTGGCTCATTTACAGCGGGGTACGGTGACTGCAACGCCGGACGGTGGGTGCTGGCGGCGATGGTCGGTAATAGCGGTCCATCAGCAGTGGAGGTGGCGGTCGAGGCGATCGTACGATGGCGGTGGCAGAGTGAAATGGCGAGGTGGCGCTGCCTTTGTTTGTTGTCTGGGTGAGAGAGGAGGGCAGTGGGTTAGAGTTTTGAAGTATGAGGGCCGTGGAGGCTGTCGGTGGTAGGAGGCGTCACGAGGTAGTGGTGGCTGGTTGTGACGGGAGGACACGCACGGAGCACGCCTTCCACTCCCAAGCGTAGGAGCGTCAATGCAATAATAAATAACTGGGTCGTATCACAGGGACAATTCGTTTCATAATCACAATCTCAATTAGTTAAGGACAGCTAAAAGTTTTGGAACAACCAACTAAACTAACAAGTATCGTGCGAGGGATTGTGGTGGTAAGAAAGTCGAGCCAAACCCAAGATAGGTAGGGTGGAGACCAAAGTAGGGAGCTAGTCAAGCAAGGAGAAGTGTGGAATGGGATGTCATTAGGGTTGTGAATTGAGAATATAACCCTATAACTCAATGATGTCCCTTTTGAGGACGTACCATCGGAAAATACTCTTTTGGAGGTGAAAATAAGTGTGAAATGTGATTCAATTGTGGATCACATTTGGGGTCACAATTGGAAGTGATAGCGGTCACGGGTTATGGTTCTTTATGAGTCAATGACATCCCTTTTGGGGAAGCGTCACCAGGGATATCCTTTTGGGAGTTAAAACGATGGGAAAAGGGTAGTGGCTTAAGATTTATGTTTCATGGAAGTTAAGTTGATACTTCTTTTTGAGAAGATCAAACTCATCCTTTGGGATGATCGGCTCTCTAATAAAATCTTTTGGGTTCGCATAAGAGAGTTAATTTAGAAACTTAAATCTATGCCACATAAAAATTAATTAAATCCAAATGAACCAATAATAATCGATCTCACCAAAACCTAATTAATCCCAATTCCACACATTATTGCCTCTAGGCAATCATAATGAAAAGCAAGATGATAAACATTAATGTGCATTCATTACACGCCATCAATTGAATAACTATCAAAAGATTCTCACATTCATTCAACTATCAAAAGATTCTCACATTCATTCAATAATCATTCAAATACACATTCAATTCATTTAGAAACCAATAGCTGCAAAAGAGGGGAAAGAGATAACCAAATGAAGCCCTAAAACCCAAGCTTTCCCCTTCCTTGCTCCTACTCCAAGCTCTCCTAGCCTCCAATGACCTCCAAGCCCTTGCCCTAGCTCTTGGGGAAGAAGAGGACCCCCAAGAACCCTAAAAACGCCAAAAAACAGAAGCTGGCCGAAGCAAAGAACCCAAAATTTTTTACTCAGGCACGAAAAACGCATCAGCCCCCTTAAGACAAGAAACCGGGCTTGTGGGTCGGGCGCTGGCCGCTCGACCCGCGCCCTGCTGACCGCCCGAAAGAAATTTGGGGGCACGCGCTCCGAGCATGCCCCCAGCCTCCGTGCGCGCGCTCAGCTGAGCGGGCCGGCCGCTGGGCCGGCCCGCGAAAGATATTCGTTTTTTTATTTTTTATTTAAAAATAGAACGGCGGCCCGCTCCAAGAGCGGGCCGCAAAACTGAGCGGTTTGTTTTTTTTTTTAATTTCTTTTTTTTCAAAACGAAGCGGCCCGCATGGGTACAGCTGGATCTGGTGCCGTGTGATCGCGCCATGTGGCGCCCCCAAGTAATTCTATTTTCTGGCCTTTTAACCCCTTTTCTCCTCCAAATAATTCACCAAAAATACCCAGAAACCTCAGAAAAATCCCAGAAAATTCTGGAAAATCTCCAAGACTTCCAGAAGTACCTGAAAAATAGGGGAAGGAGAAATTAGTCCATATGATGAGAAAATTAATATAATGACTATTATAAAACACAATATTGGCTTCCAATAATCATATAAAATAATATATTGCTCAAATAATTCTCAAAAATTGTCAATAAGATCACAATAATACCAGGAGCATATGAAAAATAGTAGAAAGCCAATAAGGACGATAAAAACCGTATTTTGTGCCAAGAATGAGAATAAGCTCCTAAAATGATATGAAATGAAAATATACCCAAAAGGAGCAAGTTTAAGTATAATTCTTAGCACAAAATGGGGGTAGTTAGGGGGTATAAATATACACTTTTCACTCCGAATCACACCCCCAACTAGCTTTTTGCTAGTCCCTAGCAAAATATGCAATAAATTCGGATTAAAGTGATAAACATGCACCAAACTCACAATATCCTCATGGCATACCCCCAAATGATGTTTTCAAATGATTTCAAAGCCAATATACTCAATGTATGAAAGTAAATAACAAATGACACTCTCCTCAATCCAATTCAAAGAAAAGTAAGGAAATAAGCATTGTATCTCATTTATCGGGATATATCACAATGTCATTGTTTCTAAATTTCATGGAAATGGCCAAAACAAAAGAAATTCTTCTAAGTGGTGGGAGATGAGATTGCATCACTCATGTTGCTTATTATTTCATTTATTCATTTTTTTTCTTTTTCTTTTCCTTTTTTGTATTCTTTTTGTTTTAGTATGTTTATGTTTTGCATTCACGCAATAATGCTATGAAATGCAAACACGGCCACATTTGCATATACGCGATAATGCTACATAGGCAACTGGATGGAATGATCTCCTAAATCTCATCTTTGGCGTCCTCCCCAATGTTTTGTGGGGCACCAGCTACTCAATTTGATTAGAAAAATCATTCACTTATGTTAATCTTTTTCTCATTCTAACATGAATTATCAACTCATCCACCTACTCCTTAAGAGGAAAACAAAACATACACCAATGGCCACATCCAATCCAACTAAAAACTAAGCCATTCATCTCAATTCATGCAATTACTTACACCAAACTATTCCCGAATTATTTCAAAGAGAGCATCAAAACATAAGAAATCGTTTCATACATGGCATATTAGCATTTGACTCTAAAATGGAAAAGAAATTAAAACACGCCAATCAAACATCGATAAATTTGATACCAAAGTAATAATCCGAAAAAATTGCCTAGCATTAAGCATGTAGGGACTAAGCAAAAGAAATGTGATGGAAGCAAGGATGGAGGCATCAAAATGATATTCTCAAAATGAATGAATGATGATGATGAATGAGAAAATTTTTATTAACATCAAAAAAAAATTTAAAACTACCCAAACCTAGCATCCAACTTCATAGTTCACTTCCCCCAACTAGAAATTAGCATTGTCCTCAATGGTTGAAATGAAACTAGATATTATTCAATGATGCTAGAGGGAAAACACACATACTAAAGCAAACTAAACTAAAAAGTTTATTTTTTTTATTTACACTAAAGAAAGGAAGGAATACACCTTATCAAAAGGCGGATCCCGAATGTATAATGGTGGAGGCAGCTGCTCAATCAAATCCTTTCGTTCCTCAGCCAGCTGCTTTGGAAACGAAGCTCCTCCACTTTCCGTGGATCCCAGCAACACAGCTCCCAGCATCTCCTTAGAATGTGCTCATATGTCCTGCGGGAGACAAGCTGTGTCAATCCAAGGAAAATAAGTAAGACTTCCGATGAAGGAAGTCCAAATAGGGTCGTCATAATAAAAATGAGAATATGAATGTGTATGATGACTTTCTGAATCTACGATTTATGGATATGAAGCATGAGATTCAGAAATGAAGAGAAAAGTGTGATGAGAACTTTCCTGAATGGCGATGCTATCGCCTGGCTGATGCGACTCCTCAAGAGGAGGGTGAAATGGCTGTAGGGGCAACTGTGGAGGAGAAGGCAGCGCATGCTCAATGTAGATCATCTCGCAGTCAAGGTCGCTTTGACGAATCCTCATCATCGAAAGTAATGGCCTTTGCAGTCATCTCTAGATTCTGTGGTCCACCCTGAATATCCTCATCCTGGATGATGAACTGATGTGTGTCCTGAGGTGTCTAAAGTGATGGCTGCTGAACTGAATCTAAAGGGAGGGTGGGCTCGGGCTCCAAAGTAATCTGTAGGCTGTATCACATGCACTCATCCTCCTCAATATCACCGTAGTAAACCATCTCAGCAGTCCATTCAAGATGCTCGCACACCTCCAGCTGTGGTAATGGATCAGACAGGCAATGTGACTTAGGCTCTCTGATGTCTTCTATCTCACTCTCGCCTGGACACATCTCCATCTCATCATCACCACCAACCCAACTAAACTGCATCGTGTCTCCAACGTGGATGACACACACTCCATCATCCATCTCCTCCTGATCCTCAATATATAATCTGTCAATATCCTCTACCTGGCTCTCATGCAACCCATCCTCCTGCTCTGCTCTGTATCCCATGGGGTCGCAAGAAAAAGAGCCCAAAGGTGGCTCCTCAAACTGACACTCGACCTGCTGCTCTGCATCCTGAAATGGAACCAAGGACTGGCCATCATCATCATATCTAAGTGACGGCTCTCCAGATGGCGCAGTATGCTCCCACTCTGCAAGGTCCCTCAAGTACAACCATGCATCATCTGTCATGTAGGCAAAGAACTCTCCACTGCTGCTCATGTGCACAAAGTCACGCGTAGATGGCTGCAACCCTGTGTAGAAAATCCGAAGTAGATCCTCTGCGTTGAAAGCATGGCGTGGACACCCAAGCACTAAACAATCGAACCTCTCCAAAACCTGACAGTAAGTCTCACCGTCAAACAGGACAAAGCTCTCCATGAGCTGCTCAAATGCCTGGCGCATCTGTACCTGATTCCTGTAATAAATAGGAAAGAAAGCTCGATGGAAATCAGTCTGAAAAGAAAGCCATGTAGAAAAAGAATCTCGAGGATAAGCATCAAACCAAACTTTAGCATCATCTCTCAAAGTATATGTAACACTTTAAAATAAATAAAATCTGCACAAGTGTTCTCATCAAACAAATCCCAAAACTCTTGTCTACACCATTTTTCAAACTTTTGCATAAATGAACTAAGATTTTCCAACCCGAAACCGTGAAAGAACGGTGGAAGTTGGGAATCCTCCACATAAGCATCGCTAAAGTTTGAAAATGAATCCATAAAAAAAATTATCCACAAAAGATTTTTGAAATAAAAGAAAGAAAGAAAAATGACTCAAAAAAGTATAAAATAAACAACCAAAAAGAATCAACACTAAGCTGAAAGTACTACACCTAAAGTGTCCAAAACCAACCAAAAATGTGAGTGTGAAAACCGTTGTCCCCAGCAACGGCGCCAATTGGTTGTGACGGGAGGACGCACACGGAGCACGCCTTCCACTCCCAAGCATAGAAGCGTCAATGTAATAATAAATAATCGGTGAGTAATTCGTTTCACAATCACAATCTCAATTAGTTAAGGACAGCTAAAAGTGTTGGAACAACCAACTAAACTAACAAGTATCGTGCGAGGGATTATGGTGGTAAGACGGTCGAGCCAAATCCAAGATAGGTAAGGTGGAGACCAAAGTAGGAAGCTAGTCAACCAAGGAGAAGTGTGTGGAATGAGATGTCATTAGGGTTGTGAATTGAGAAAATAACCCTCTAACTCAATGATGTCCCTTTTAAGGACGCACCATCAGAAAATACTCTTGTGGAGGTGAAAATAAGTGTGAAATGTGATTCAATTGTGGATCTCTTTTGGGATCACAATTGGAAGTGATAGCGGTCACGGGTTATGGTTCTTTATGACTCAATGACATCCCTTTTGGGGAAGCGTCACCGGGGATATCCTTTTGGGAGTTAAAACGATGGGAAAAGGGTAGTGGTTTAAGATTTATGTTTCATGGAAGTTAAGTTGATACTTCTTTTTGAGAAGATCAAACTCATCCTTTTGGGATGATCGACTTTCTAATAAAATCTTTTGGGTTCGCATAAGAGAGTTAATTTAGAAACTTAAATCTATGCCACATAAAAATTAATTAAATCCAAATGAACCAATAATAATCGATCTCACCAAACCCTAATTAATCCCAATTCCACACACACTATTGGCTCTAGGCCATCATAATGAAAAGCAAGATGATAAACATTAATGTGCATTCATTACAAGCCATCAATTGAATAACTATCAAAAGATTCTCACATTCATTCAAGATTCATTCAAATACACATTCAATTCATTTAGAAACCTATAGCTACAAAAGAGGGGAAAGAGATAACCAAATGAAGCCATTAAACCCAAGCTTTCCCCTTCCTTACTCCTCCTCCAAGCTCTCCTAGCCTCCAATGGCCTCCAAGCCCTTGCCCTAGCTCTTGGGGAAGAAGAGGACCCCAAGAACCCTAAAAACTCCAAAAAAACAGAAGCTGGCCGAAGAAAAGAACCCAAAAAATTTTACTCCGGCACGAAAAACGCATCAGCCCCCTTAAGACAAGAAACCGGGCTTGCAGGTCGGGCGCTGGCCGCCCGACCCCCGCCCAGCTGACCGCCCGAAGAAATTTTGGGGGCACGCGTGGAGCCTCCATGCGCGCGCTCAGCTGAGCGGGCCGGCTGCTGGGCCAGCCCGCGAAAGATATTCGATTTTTTATTTTTTAAAAAAAAATAGAACGGCGGCCCGCTCCAAGAGCGGGCCGCAAAACTGGGCCGTTTGTTTTTTAATTTCTTTTTTTCAAAACGAAGCGGCCCGCATGGGAGCAGCTGGATCTGGCGCATGTGGCGCCGTGTGATCGCACCACGTGGCGCCCCCAAGTAATTCTATTTTCTGGCCTTTTAACCACATTTCTCCTCCAAATAATTCACTAAAAATACCCAGAAATCTCAGAAAAATCCAAGAAAATTCTGGAAAATCTTCAAGACTTCCAGGAGTACCTGAAAAATAGGGAAAGGAGAAATTAGTCCATATGATGAGAAAATTAATATAATGACTATTATAAAACACAATATTGACTTCCAATAATCATATAAAATAATCTATTACGCAAATAATTCTCAAAAATTGTCAATAAGATTACAATAATACCATGAGCATATGAAAAATAGTAGGAAGCCAATAAGGACGATAAAACAGTATTTTGTGCCAAGAATGAGAATAAGCTCCTAAAATGATATGAAATGAAAATATACCCAAAAGGAGCAAGTTTAAGTATAATTCTTAGCACAAAATGGGGGTAGTTAGGGGGGTATAAATATACACTTTTCACTCCGTATCAGTGGCGTTGGTGTTGGAAGGAAGAGAAGGGAGGAGTTATGGTGGTTGTTGCTGCCGGCGGAAGACTGGTGAAAGGCAGGGAGAGGGTTTGGGTTTGGTGGTGTTGAGGGTGGTGGTTCCATGGGAGGTGACGCCGTGAGGTTAATGGGAAGGTGCTGGCATCGTGGTGATGTTGGCGATGGATGGTATGTGACATGTGGGCTTGTGGCGGCCACAGGTTCTTTGAGGGGCTGGAGGGGTGTTTTGGGGGTTTTGACTGAGGATGAAGGAGGTGGGAGAGGGTTTGCAATAGGAGGAAGATGAAGGTGGTGTTGTGCTTGTGTTAGCTGACTTGTCTCGAAATGTGCAAGGGCTACTCTCAAGTGTAGGATATCGATCATGTAGTAAACATGGAGAGTCAGGTGTCGAATCCACGGGACAGTCAACTTGCAAACCAAAAGAATCAGTCTCTAAGGAGTAGTAAATCGATGAAAAGAAACCACCTTTCAAAAGTGAGAGAATTGTGATGATGGTTTTTAAGTAAACGTGAACGTAATACTAAAACGTGTACGAAGAGTCGGTCTAAGAAAACAATGAGAGGAGTGTGTGTCAGTTGTGATTTTATTAGGGTATGTGTAATCAATGGTTATCAACATTTTTCTATAACTCAACGTTTCACCCCGCAAGGGTATGAGAAAGTCGGAAAGTATAACGATAAACGATCATTCAAAATGCCATAAATAATCAGTAAATTACTAGCTTCATAAAGAATTTAAATTCATGTGCCCGCAAGGGTCACGGCAATATCATCAAAGATCAAGCCACGAATAAGTCCGCAAAGATCAGATTCGACCCAAGTACATTAACAACGAGAATACTTGAATAATACGTGTAGAATCTAGCAACATTTGTGATTTAACATGCGAAATAAGGCAAAAAGGTGTAGAAAGCAAAAAATTACGACACCCTAACTACATCACAACCAACACACAAAGGTACTAGCCATGCATGAAGAGAAGAAAACTCATATTTATTAGCAAATACATGTTCAAAGACTCAAAATACATGCTAAATACGCAAAATACAAGGTATAACCAGATCTTGCTATAGCCTCCACAGAACCGTAAGAGTCATGACTACTGGCAGTCTACTCAGAGCGTCGGGTACGACATTAACCTTCCCTGGATGATACTGGAGGTCGATGTCGTAATCGACCATTAGCTCTAACCATCTATGCTGCCTCATATTCAACTCCTTCTAGGTGAAGATGTACTTAAGAATTTTGTGGTCAGTGTAGATTTTCACTTTTTCACTCAGTAAGAAATGTCTCCAAATCTTCAGAGCAAAAATGACCGCAGCTAATTCCAGATCATGGGTCGGATAGTTTTTCTCATAAGTCTTTAGTTGTCGGGATGCATATGAAACACATGACCATGCTGGTGCAGTACACATCCATGAACCTTTCCAGATGCATCACAGAAAACTTCAAATCCTCCAGTTATATCTGGTATAGCTAGCACTGGTGCAGTCGTCAGCTTCGTCTTCAATTCTTCAAATGCTTGCTCACAAGTCTCAGACCAGATGTACTTGATATCCTTCCTCATTAGGCGAGTCATAGGCTTGGCAATCTTCGAGAAGTCCTTGATGAATCGACGGTAATAGCCAGCCAATCCAAGAAAACTTCGGATGTCAGAAGCTGATCGAGGGGTCGGCCAATTCATGACTGAAATGGCCTTCTTCGGATCATAGAAATACCCTCTCCTGATACCATATGTCACGGAATGTAATTCGGTCTAGCCAGAATTCACACTTGCTGTACTTGGCATATAACCGATGATGTCGCAAGGTCTCTAATACAATCCGCAGATGCTCGGCATGCTCTTCTTCATTCCTCGAGTAGACCAAGATGTTTTCGATGAAGATCACTACGAACTTATCCAGGAACTCATAGAAAATCAAGTTCATTAGGTTCATGAATACAACAGGGGCATTGGTCACACCGAATGGCATGACAACGAACTCATAGTGCCCATACTTCGTCCGAAATGCTGTCTTCGGGATGTCTTCACTTCTGACCTTTAACTGATGATAACCACTTTAGAGATACAGCTAAGAGAATACTCGCGATCTGCCAAGTTGATCGAAGATGTCGTCAGTACATGGCAGTGGTACTTGTTCTTAATGGTTATTTTATTCAATTCTCGATAATCTACACACATCCTTCTTGACCCATCCTCCTTCTTGACCAAAAGAACTGGCGCACCCCACGGAGATACACTTGGATGTATCAATCCTTTCTGCAACAGGTCGTCGAGTTGTTTCCGAAGTTCTTCCAGTTCAGCAGCAGCCATGCGATAAGGAGCCTTCAAAATAGGTTGAGTGTTCAGCATAAGGTCGATAGTGAATTCCAGAGCTTGATCAGGCGGTAATCCAAAAATATCTTCAGGGAATACGTCTGCAAGTTTCGAACCACTCTAGGCTTATTGGGCTCAACTTGCATTGATGCAATGATTACTTCGTTTGGCTTGGCCCGAAATTTGATAGGTCCAAGTGAACGATCTCTGCTCGTGAATTCAAACACATGATGTTAAGGGATTTCAAACACTACTTTGTTTTTGTGACAGTCGATAGTAGCATAGAAATTTCCTAGACAATCCATGCCAAATATTGCATCAAAGTTTGGCATGTCGACTATCATAAAATCTGCAAATAACTCGTGCCCACAGATCACTACATGGCAAGATCGACAGCCACTAGAGGTTTTAACTACTCCACTCCCGATAGTGATGTTCCAACAATTTGATAGAGGATTTATATGAATAGAATGTTTGTCTACAAATCCTCGGGATATGAAGCAGTGAGTGGCTCCAAAATCAAAAAGAGATAGGGCTGGACGAGAGGCTACTAAGATAACACCTAGTACATAGGAAATATGTCTTAGCTAAAAGATAGGCAAGAAACACATGCATAAACCATAAGCATTATAAAAGAAGGGTTTAAGCATTACCTGATATCACTTGCTCATCAGTCTCAGCCTCTGCGGCTGTCATGGTGAAAACCAGATGCATTGGCTTATTCTGCCTCGCCAGTGCAAAAGCCTTCGGATGTGGAGCCAGATCTGGTCCATGCTGAATAGGTCCAAAAGGCCCAGCAGTCATCGGCTTGTTAGTGGGCTGAGTGTAGTCTCTGGTAGCATGTGCAGATGCTCCACATATTAATCATTGATTCAACAGCTCTCTGCAGTCCTTGTTAAGATGACTAGCCTGCTTGCAATGAAAGCACACCGTCTGAGGTCGATTGTTGGCCGGGGCAGTAGGCCTCTTGAATTGTGCAGCCTGAGTAGGTCGGAGATTGCCTCTGGGTGGCTCCGGTGGACGTCTACTTCCTCCAATTTGAGGCGCCTTCTTATGCTTTACAATGAGCTCATGCTTCATAGCAGCATCTAACACTTCCTGATGTGTAGTCGGATTCGTCGAAGACATTGAAGCTTGAATGTCCAGGTCCAATCCCTGGAGAAATTGATATGCACAGACTTCGGTATCCTCCACCAGATGCGGGAAGAATCGACTAAGCATCGAAAATTCCGGCTCGTATTCGTCAACAGTCCGATTGCCTTGTTCCCGGTTGATGACACGTTGCTGAAGTTCCCTCTTAGCTGATCGAGGAAAATATTGAGCGTCAAATCGCTCTCTAAACATGGTCCAGTTGACGGGCTTGACCAGACGGGCTTCTTCAGTGTCCTACTAGTTTCGTGGATTACCCGTCAGTTGTTTCTTAGCACCTTCTACCCAGCCTGCCTGGTCAATGCGGAAAAGACTCAGGTCGTCTTCAATGCTTTGAGCCCATTCTTCAGCTTCCAATGGACCTTCCCTTCCAAAAAAGCTCTTCGGGTTCAGCTCCTGAAATTGCTTGGCTCCAGGTTCAGTCCGGGGAGGAGGTGATGCAGGTTGTGCAGGCTGTTGACCCTGCTAAATAAGCTGCTGTTGGATCTCCAACATTCCTCTTATGATACCCATGAGTTCATGGATGCCGGGAGCACCTTTTCTGCTAGCTCCATTTTCGGTGCGAGTGTGCGGTCTTCCTGCCATGCTGAAAAAGGACAAGGTAAACATTTGTGTACAAAGTTATACAAACAATTTGGTTAGTGATGATATTCACATTGTTCTGAAATATTTCACAAGGTGCAAGAGGACCTGCATGTGGCCACCACTAAAACTTGTCACGCCCCGCTTCCCATTATACTTGGGAGCGAGGACACGAGCAGGTCCACATGTGCTTAAAGAAAAGAAGAAGTACTTTTTTCTTTCTTCTTTGACTTAAGCACAATAAGCATTGTTTAGCAAAGCAGGTTCATGCACGCGAATTTCTCAGAAGCAGCATAAATAGTCATTACACTTTTAATTCCAGCATTTTTAAAACAAAGTACACAAAGTAATTAAGGCATAGCATGGCCGTACATTTTACTGAAAGTAAACACACCTGAAAAGCAACAAGTACAGCTAATAAAACTGAAATAGAAACAGCTCGCTCTAGTCTTCAGCAGGGAGGATCTCAGCGTCCTCGTAACTCTAATCAGCGTGGTCCACCTCTAAGGTAGGATCCTCAAAAGTAGGGTCCTCGATGTACTCTGTCTCTGAACCTAACATACATTTCATAAATTTATTTGAAATATATGTCAACGATTGTTCGGCAAGATTTTTAAAGTAATGGAATGAGGAATTAACTTGGGAAAGAAACAAAAGAGTGTTAGTACACATTTATGCGTAAACGAAAGCATAAATTAAAGTATGAGCATGCTGAAAGTTGACATGATTTGCATTTCAATAAGGTAAAAGTAGTTGCAAGTTGAGTATTTTCATTTGTCTGTGTTAGTGACTAAGTCCATGTCCGGGTAAATATAATGTTCTCCATGCACCCTATCATCGGAAGTTTACAGTGACGCTTCTTGCCATCCATAACCTGGAAAATGGCCAAAATGCTTGCCTCTATTAGTGTGGTCTAGAGGTAGCCGTAAGGTGGGCAAGCTACGTATATGAAGCCTACTACGATGGACCAACCCCACCCAAAGTGTACTGTTTAGTCATTGACTAATTTTCATCCCATCTGTAATTAATGGTTTTATATATGTGCCTCGGGGGCCCAACATCACATATTATTAAGGGTGACACATATAATGGTATGAAAATGAAACGAAGCATTTTATGGGTATTTTAACATAGCAGAAGTAGTTTTCCCAAATAAGTTTACATGGTGACGTGATGAGTTACAACATCAAAATTGACCAAAAGTTGATGCAATATTTATATTATGAGAGAATCATTTTCAGAGGTTACATGTAATTTTTCTGGATTTTTAAACTGATAATACGAATTTATTGGGATTTAAAAAGCAGTAATGGCATTTATTAGAAATTAGAAAATACGATCTCTAAACTTGTAAAATTGATATCTTCCAATCTACACGTTGGATTATTATGTTATTGCTATCCAAATTTTCCTCTCGACGAGTACTTTTAGAATACGTAGGGTGAAGTATGACCTTTACGTGAAAATCATTACAAACGATTTATTTTGGCGTATAGCAATAAATACGGATAGCTTTAAAAATTTATAAAAAATAGGGTACTTGCCTGATTGGAGCGATCTTAGTGTCAACGTGATCGTATGAATCGTATGAAAGGGACGAATATTTCTGCGTCATTAGATTTTTCATATTAAGCTAAATGTGATTTAGCAATAAAATAATATTATAACTTTATAATGTTTACATTATATAACCTAATGTGTGTTTTTTAAAACAAAGGTGTATAGAAAAAAAACACTCACCCTCGTGTTTCTTGCAGGTGACGCTGGCTTGGCTTGCCACTGGGAGAGTTGAGGGCTTGTGGGCTGCCACGGTCATGGAGGGGAAAGGTAGGTCGATGAGGCAGGTGGCAGGGGCGCGCACGGGAGATGGGGGTTGAGCTGCTGAGTGATGGGTTCAGGTGCTCCTCTGTAAACGAGGAGAAGAGAAGGGTGTTGTGTTTTGGGTTTGAGTTGTGAACGAGAAAATGGGAGGGGTTTGTTTAAGTAATTAATTTTAATATCAGATACATTGCATCCTAATTAATGCATTAATGGCAGTAGGTTAGACATTGACTAAAAATTACTAATAATTTTAACCGTGAAAGGTATTAGGGAGCTGCCGACAATAGGGTAAGATTAGTTAGGATAATTAAGTAGCTAATTAATTACTAAGGATAATTAGTAAATGGTAAAAACGAAATTTGTTAAATGAAAATTACGATTTTGCCCCCGAAACTAAACGTGTCCGAAAAATTACGAAAATAGTACCACAGGTCTGTATCGTCGAGAGGATCATGAATATGAAGTCCAATTTAAGGTTTGAGTGATGAAAAAAATAGAAAAAAATCATTTACTCATTTTCAACATCGTTTGTAAACGTTTTGTTACGGAAATACATGCACAACGAAAACATGCCGTTACACATCGCATTTGAGCCCTTATTATACACACGCTATTTTGTTTAGGGCGACACTTCACGCTAGCTTGGGGGAGGATCTTCCATACACTCTACCATTTTCCTTGAGCCTAATACTTATATTGCATCCCCACTCCACCACCCCCCCCCCCCCCACACATTTCTCCCTCCCCCCCCATATCTCCTATTCCTCATGCATTGAGGACAATGCTTAGCTTTAGCTTGGGAGAGAGACGTTTCATTTCTAGCTTGGATGAGGTGCCCATCATACCACTTGCACCCTCACACCATCCACACTTTCCTTCTAAAACATTTCTTTGAATAAATTGAAGACATGAACCCTCGATGTTACTATTACACCTATGCAATTTTATTTATATGCTTAGTTAGATTCATTTCACTCATACACACTCTCTATATCTTCATGGCGTGATCTCTTCAATTCCTCTGCACGAATTCCTTTTTAACCTTTTCCCGTGAACAAATGCTATTTCCGTTCGTTTCTTCGGTAGGTTAGATTGCTTGTTTCATTCAACCCTTGGAATGCATGAGCCTAGGTTTGCCAATGGTGTCGAGTAGTCCTTAGCTCGCTAGGATCTGATTATGGATAGAGTCTAGTTGCCCCTAAGCCTTATGTAATTGACATGCTTCAAAAAAGGGGAAAAGGAGAGGAAAAAATTGAAAAAAATCATGAATACAAAAAAGAGAACATAGAATAAGTGCATCATTCTCCCAGTCCCACCAAGTAGCCGGGTCTCCATGCCTCAGGAAGTATTGGAGATTAGTGACAAAAGGTGAGATTTGGGGGAGTGCACTAAATATGAATAATTGGTGCTACGCAATTCGAGGTAGTAGAACGGAGGGGCCTACTTGGCCTAATGCCCTAGATTCGTCTGGATCGGGAGTCATTGGTCGAATTCTCATTACATGAGTTGCCTAGGTTCCTCATTTATAAAAATGTATATTGAGCATATCTATCACCATGGTTTAGGATAAACTAGATTGACATAGTCAATCCAAGAGAGTTAAGATCATACGACACACTTTTGGGTTCTTGCCTACGCAAGTGTAGGACAAAGGTTGAATTACCTCAATCTAAACGTATTAGAAGAAATTTCTTGCGGACCTAGTATTTTTAATGGGTGTGAGCGTTAAAATTCAAGCCATGTTAGAAACTCTTATTTTTAGCCTTACGCCATGATTTATCTATAAGTGATGCATGCTTGGGGTGAGTTTTAATTTTGTCAAATATATGAGTTGCATGCATGATTAGCTTGAGATGGTGATCTTCAATTCTCCTTAACAAATTTCTCTTCGTTCATCATGTCTTATCTTGCTTAGGGATGAGCAAGAGTTTAGCTTTGGGGGAATTTGTTAGGCATATTTTATATACGTTTTTACACCCCTTCACCCCCACATTCTCCACGTTTATTTTATATCATTCTCGCTATTTTACCCGTTTTAACACAATTTTATCCATTTGATGTTTCGGGGATGTACTTTGTGTATTTCAGGGAATTCAAGCGTAAAACGATGTATTTGGTGATATGTGGAGTATGGGAGAGAAGGTGATGAAGAATAACGAAGATCGGAGATCAAAAGAAGAAGAAAAGGGCCCAGGAGCAGGCAACATGGCCGTGTGTGCAAGACACGACCATGTCATCCTATAAGCCTAAGAAGGAGGTCGCAACATCAACGACACGGCCGTGTGGCTTCACCACATGGCTGTGTCCAAATAAAGACAGAACGTAGATTGACAACACGGCCATGTCATATGGCGTGTTGAAATTCAGACAGAGGGAAGGCCGTGCACACGGCCGTGTGCCTAAAGCAACCAGTGGACTTGAAGACCGACTGACACGGCTGTGCTGAAAAGTGGCATGGCTATGCTCGAAGCAGCAAAGGCTACTTAGCCCTAGGTTCTTGGCGGCGACACGGCCGTGTCGATTTACAGCACGGCTGTGCACCCCAAAATTTCTGTAAAACTGTAGATGGAGTGTGAGTGCGATTGAGGGGGCATCCAGTTTTTTCTTATGCATTTTTCTTAGGGTTTCCTCCCTTTGGGGCTGTTCTTCCAAGCATTGTAAGACTTATTTTGCAATTAGTATTTTCTTTTTATCTTTTATTGTTTTGCTCTTGTTGTTTCCTTTGCTATTATTTGTGATGTTTCATCTATGTTCTTTTTGCTGTTTATTCCTTTGAAGCTAACCCTAGTATCTATGTTATTTTATTGTTTTGCTCTTGTTGTTTCCTTTGCTATTATTTGTGATGTTTCATCTATGTTCTTTTTGCTGTGTATTCCTTTGATTAGCGAGTAGATCTTTGTGCCTAAGGTAAAGCTAAACCCTAGCATAGATTTCTCATGTGGGTTGATTGTTCCAAAGATAGTTCAATTAGATTATTGCTAGGATATTGTTTGGATGTGCTTTCGCATCAACCCATCTTTATGTAGGGTTGCTTATCTAATGCAAAGCACTGACGAACCATCAAGCACACTCATTAGAACAACTAATATTGAAATTTTCGATGAACCGTCAGGAGCCCTATAGAGGTCCAAGCACTACCTCTCTTTCTCTCTTCCACGGTTAACGCCATGAGAACGTGTATTGAGACTAAACCCTCATAGACAACTCTACTCTCTTAGAACGTGAAGTTAGATCATCCCACATGTTTAGTTTATGCTAGTGGCGATGCTTAGCCCTCAACACCTTTCTTTCTTTTAGTGCATTTGGTGTAGTCATCTCACCTTCATCGTTATTCACGTAGCTAATTAAACACACGATTAAACGGTACTCATATCATCACCTCCTTGTGTTCGACCCGTAGGATACAACAACACCATATGCTTGTAGTTACATTAGGTTTGCAAAACACATTATACCATTCCTTTGCGGCTTTTCGTAAATTTATTTGGAAAGCCCGATTGATGAGGGAATCGTCTGCCCTTTGTATCTCCATCATTCCTTTATAGCCTTGGACATGTTCATCGGCGAATCGTCCGAGCCATCATATTTGTCCAAGTCAGGCCTCTTAAATCTGGATAGTAGCAAGGCCGAGGTGATTCTCTTTTTCAAAGGGGTTTGCTCCTCATCCGTGCTGTTGGAAGAGCTCGGATTACGGAGGCTGTCTCTCTGTATCTTTTTCTTAAGGCCTACGTGAGACCTACGATGAGGGATACAACTTCTTCCACGATGGGCTCTCTCTCTCTCTCTCTCTCTCTCTCTCTCTCTCTCTCTCTCTCTCTCTCTCTCTCTCTCTCTCTCTCTCTCTCTCTCTCTCTCTCTCTCTCTCTCTCTCTCTCTCTCTCTCTCTCTCTCTCTCTCTCTCTCTCTCTCTCTCTCTCTCTCTCTCTCTATTTCGATCATTAGTCAGAGTATGGCGTCAATCCTCAGCTCTAGCGAGTGAGGGCCATGAGCCCCTGAAACTGGCTATAGATGCAATGTGGGCCCTAGTCTCGTCACACACTGAGCTCCTTCAGGACGAGGGGAGATGGGGTAATGGTGATATTGCTGTGGGGAGGAAGGTTGGGGTGATCGTCACCCTGGGTTAGGAGGTACAGTTTCCTAGCCCACTGACATGGCAGGTCTGAGAGCAGCTGGTAAGGAGTCGAGATAACTGGTGGGCTCGCAGTTGGATGGAGCTACGAATCCACCAATCGTTCTATCACGGCTATCAGCGCTTGAATATTGACACGCACAGAACTGCTCCAAGGTCACTAATTGTGGCTCGAGCACTCCATGAGTGGAAGAACTGGGATCCACAAGGCACAAAATAACATCCACGACCCCTATAGTAATTGGCCTTTTAGGTCCTTATTTGTGGATCGAGTCATCGTCAGTGTAGTTGATGATGTGAATGTCGATTCGATTTTCACGAACGACACCAATTGTATACGGGTGTTTTCTCACACATGGTATTGTTGGATGATGATGGGGATGCAGTAGCTGGATAGGATGGCATCGATAGTTGATTGGATGCTAGGCAAGCCAGCCCCGGGTTGAATAGGCATATATCCGAGCTACTGGAGCTCTGGTCCTGTCAAGTCCGAGCTGTTCCCGCCATGTCCGAGCTGTTTCCGAGTTACCTTTCGCTACTCGCAACACGAAGAGCTGATTAGGAAGTGTTAGATTTTTGAGGTCCGACCTAATCTCCTCCAATGCTTAAGTCAGAAGATGACTCAAAGAGGCTCGTGATGACTATGGTCGATCAGTTAGGAGCTCAACCAATAGTTATTGCACCGAGTTATGGAGAAAATGTGGAGTTTAGGTGGAGCAGAAACCTGTGTAGGAGTACGTGAATTTTATGGTTCTTGCAAGTCGTTGCCCACTTTTCTTTCTCTCATCGTTCAATAGACTACTTATAGGCGTCGGTTTGGAGTGATGTTAGAAGGCAACGTCGAGCCTTTAAGCCGCTTTATTGCTTTTGTCATTAGCTGTCGTCATTGATGACGAGCTAACGGCAAGTGATTGAATGCTTGATACTTTAATTGAAGGAGCATAACGGTCAGCTCGACTGTCGCTTTAAATGAAGAAATGGTCGGCCGGACATGGATGCTTCTAGGTTGTTGGGCCGAAGCTGTGGACTTTACTGGGCTTTTGGGCTTGTCCGCTCAAATAAATAATGGAGCTATCCCAGTGATGTATAAATGGCGGAGACAGACCATGATGAGGAGACGTATTATATGGTGTGTAAAGTAAAAAAGGTTATTTAGTACCGGCACCCTATGGTTTCGCCGTATTTGGCAACACCCCCTATGGTTTCAATTATTAGTAAGACCGACCCCCCCTCCCCCCCCCCCCCCCCGATGTATCCAATTTGGACTCCCCCGCCCCCTCCAAACAGGGGACGGGGGAGTCGAAATTGGATACATCAGGGGGGTCTTACTAATAATTAAAACCATAAGGGGTGATACTAGTTATAGAGAAAACACAGGGGGTCGGTACTAAATAACCCAAAAAAACAATTATTAAAACCTTTTTGGATATGTGAAAAACGGTCTGTGAGTACAGCAACTAGGTCTGTGTAAAGAATTACCCGCCCAATCACCAAGTTGGACAAAATGATTCTAAACCTCCCCCAGGTGACGCCCGCCGCTGCCGGAAAGAATCAGGTGGCACATCCTCCACCAGACAAAGAGTTAATACTCTTGACTTTTTTCTTATTGTCCTTTTCTGATTACGGGCAAATGTACGTCCATAAACTAACGCCTCCATCACCCCCATGATCTCATTCCCCAAATAGAACCTCCCCTGGTTGTCATCATGCGGAAGGAAATGTTGTGTTCTCTCTATGATCGTGACGCGTAACCTTTATCCGGCGGAGGCTAAATGCATACGTTTTCCCTCTTACAGGGCTCGCCCGGCCCGGCTGGGCCCGATAGACCCATCTAGTTCGGTTGGAAGAGGACAAGGTCCCGTGATGGATATCGTGAAGCAACAGTGTTGGCTCTTCAAAACGCCCCATAACTTTCTTCCTTTTTTCCCAACCCCAAGAAAACATCATTGAACTGTAGTTTCTTTTTAAAGAAATGATTTCCTTCACGCTTTGTCATGAACAAAAATACTGAAGACCAGCATGAAAAAAATGGGTTTGGGCCGGCCAAATAGTTTCTTAAATATATAGTGTATAATTTAGTAGGATACTAGTCATAACCCGTGCCTGTGGGCACGGTTCATTTAAGATTTTCCCTGCGAAATCTTTGTTCCCCCAAAAATTATTTCAACATACAAAATTTAAAAGAACAACAAATTAGCATAAAAATATTTAGCGGCACGGACGCCTTCAGCGTGGGCGTCTTCGACGCAGAACAACAAATACGGCGCGAGCGCATTCGGCGCGGGTGCCTTCGGCGCGGGCGCCTTCAGCTGTCAAATGTATAATAGATAATCAGATATTTTATTATCTCATGCATTCACATAACTGATATGGCTGATGTAGACCGTATAATGAATGCCACGCTGGTGATTCCTCAGTTAGATTAGATTAGTGATCTTGTTGGTTTGAATCTATTTGACAATTGCATACAACATCAAAGAATTACATACATGTATGCTCCTTGTATATTTCGTTTGCCAATGTTCTATCATAAACAACACTTTCTCAGACACTAAGCGTTTCTGACTTTTTTTGATGATGCTGATTTATTAATGCCCTGCAAGGAGATGTGCATATTTTCAAGGAGTTAACCGAAGGAGTTAGAATCATTTCCGATGACCCGAAAGTACTTCCGTTCATGGGCACAAAGATCAATCATAAAATATGATGTTCTAGTTGTTGTCCTGCTTGATGTGTCTTATTGGAACACACGAAATATAAGTTATTTAGATTTAAGAATGACATTTGAAGCTCAAAGAACTAAAACAGTATAACAAATATAGGTATGATGCATAAACATTTAATAAATAGATCTATGTGCTCTTCAAAATTAGTGTAAGAAGGCATGAAGCATAAACATCTATTATACATAAACAAACCTAACCCTTATTGAGAATGAGTTAATATCTGTATCTAGAGTATCAAGCAAAAAATAGCCTGAATCATCATGTTATCCACCCGATTCACATTGAACTTCACAGTCGCCTGATTATATCTGTGCCTCAACCCGAATTGTGCCAACTTCAAATCTATTGGATACATTCGCAAACAAATGATTAAACTGGCCCAAAAGTCAGCTTTTTTCAATTAGATCACTCCAAAGAAATAAAATACATTGTGATCACTCTCAGCATCTCCATCACAAACTCATTGCGTTGGCAAGAATCTTTGCTGCCTCAAAAATCTACAACCCTAAAAAATCTACAACCCCACCGGTCCGAACTTCGCCTTCCTCCCGTCCTTCACTTTTGGAAGGTCCACACTCAAGAAATTATTCATCTCTTCAGTCATAATTCCAAAAAAAGTATAAGAACAAAAAAAATCAGAAAAACACACAACATGGAAATCCTTCAGCTATAATGACTTCTGAAATCACCAGATATTTAAAGTCCCAATAATAAAAAACCACCAAAACTACATAAAAACTCAATCTTTCTCAAAATAATGGATCACACATTCAGAATATAAACCATACAAAACTAATACAATACAAACTTCGACACTCAATGAAAAAACAAACAAAATAAAAAAAGAAACAATTTTTCTAAATATTTGTTAGATAAAAATCATAAGTAAAGCAACGAACCCGAAAAACAACGAACCCAAAAAAACAATAACAATAGGATGAGACCATATTACTGAGATTGAGTGTAAAGAACACGATGAATTCAGAGGATGATTGTAAAGAACAGCTTGGGCTTTCGGCATGCAAATCTCAGTAATGGTGTCTTTACAGAGGGGTTGAACTAATTTGTACAGTGTAACAACGAACCCAATCTCAGTAATGGTGTCCCCAATCAAATATTAAAAAAACAACGAACCCAAAAAACAACGAACCCAAAAAAAATAATAATATAATAATAAAACAACGAACCCATCATCATCTTTCTCCAACTCGCTCTCCTTCCCCAATTCCTCTCCCACTCACAGAGATCCATCGCGAGGAAATTATCAGCAAATGCTCGCATAGACTTGATCGAGCTGAGATCGAGCTTCAGCACATCCACACGGGCTCTCCTTCCCCAATTCCTCTCCCACTCATAGAGTTCGCGACGGCCACGTTCCTCGCGACGATGATGACGTGGGCTCCATAAGAAACCGGTGAGGCTAGAAATCAATTTGCTCTGAAACAAACAATGACAAAAAAAATTAGAAATTGGGATGAAAATTCGAGGATTAATACAAAATTTAGAGGAAAAATCAATGAATCAACCTTTCCAACCCAATAATTGAACGAAGATGATAACATGTTTTGAATAATATTTTTCGAATGGAAGAATTGATAACAGGTTCTGATAAAGGCCACGCAGGGCTCTTGGTCTCCCCGAGGTCACGCATGAGCTATTGGTCTCCCCGAGGTCACGCAACCAGCAAACTGGGACCCACAATCAAATGAGGGATCTGTTTTCCAAGCAAACTTATCTTTAAAATACAAACCCTTCATCTCAAAGTTTCATCTAAACAGTTGATTTATCAAGATTTAATCTTGGCCCTCTTTCTATCAACCAGTTTGTCCTAGTCAGCCCTAGAATTCAAAAATCGCTGTCAAATGTATAATAGTTTTTGCACACACAAAAATTTGAGTGGGTATTTTCAAAAAATGAAGCAAAGTTGAGGTTTCTTTTTAATAATTTAGCAAAAAAAGATTTAATTATAAAAGGCTGGTCTAAAATTTTGACTTAAGTCAATAAGCTACTCAATTTTTTAACGCCGTAGAAATCAAATAAGCAATCTTAAATTTTTTCCTCCTATTTTTAATTTTTATTTAATTATTTTATGTTTGTAAGTATAGTTCCTTCTCTAGGTATTATTGGATTAGTCCATGTTGAAAGTTTTTGAATTTTTTTCAAAATGGTTTTCAAAAGGATGTGTGTGTGGACTCCTTTTTGGTTTTCCCTCTGTTTGGCTTAGTCCGACATTGTTTGGAAAAGTTGCCTTGGAGGAGTATATAAGGGAATTGTTGAGCCTTTGGGTTGTGCCCCAAGGGGTACCACTCTTTATTGAAGTGGAGAGGACTTACATGAATTTGAGTTCACAACAAGCGCGTGTCGTCGATTGGCTGGCCTTGCGCGCGACTATTATTTTTTGGATAAAATAATTATTTTAAATTATTATTATTCAAATTTTGAACTGATTTTGAAATGTTCATACCTTCGTTAATTACTCATGTTTTACTCCATCATGAACGCTTTCTTTTTTATTTCCGAGCACGAGTTCTTTTGTGGTGTTCGTTCTTTTGGGTCTTCTTCCAATGCAGATGAGATCTTTGACAGAGTAGAATTCTGGGCTATTTTATCCTTAGGACGTCGAGACTGTACACGGCTTAAGCGATCTTGTGCATAGCAGTGAAACATATTAAAGAGAGCGACCTAGTCCACGACTCAACCCAAAGGCTTCAATAACTTCGTTCCTATCTTTACAGTTTCCGCTTCAACAATTTTAAGACATATCTTCTGTCATGACTTCTGAAACAGAAACTGTTCTTGTTTCTGCTGATCTTAACAAGCCATTTCGATTTGAAAGATCCCACTTCAAACGTTGGAAGCAGAAAATGTTGTTTTTCTTAACCATGAAAAAATTGCATCTGCTTGTACTTCTGATAAACCTGTTTAAGTTCTACCTGAAAATCTATCAGAAGCTCAAATCAACGAATTCCAAATCTGGGATGAAAATGATTTTCTCTGTAAGAATTTCATTCTTAATGGAATGTCTGATGATCTCTATGATTACTATAGCTCTCACAAAGCAGCTAAGGAAGTTTGGGAGGCACTCCAGAAGAAATACGACACAGAGGAGGCCGGATCGAAGAAGTACGCTGTCAGTCGCTACCTGAAGTTTTAGAAGACAGACGACATGCCTGTGGAGGTTCAGTCTAACGAGCTACAGAAGATAGCTCCTGAAATTGTTTCTGAAGGTATGTCCATGGATGAAAAATTTCAAGTTGCTGTATTGATAGATAAAATGCCCCCTAGTTGGAAAGATTTTAAGAATACACCTAAACACAAAACTAAGGAATTCTCTTTAGAAAGTTTGATAAATCGTCTTCGTATTGAGGAGGTGGCCCATAAACAAGATAAGAAAGATGAAATAAATATTGTTTCTAACAGAATCTGCTTTTGTAATTATGAAACCTAAATGGAAAAATATGGAGAACCAGAATCAGAATCGCAATCGCTACAACCAGACTAAGAATGCTTCTCAAATCAGAAAGGACCTAAATCCCCTTCAAGAAATGATACAGTACAGTTTGGATGCTACAACTGTAACAAGCCTGGTCATTTGGCTCGAAACTGTCGGAATAAACGTCGTCCTGCTCCGCAGGTGAATCTTACCGAAGAGCAACTTGTTGCTATGATTTCTGAAGTCAACGTGATCGGAGGATCCGAAGGGTGGTGGGTAGACACTGGTGCTTCATTCCATGTCTGCTATGATCGTGGCTTATTTAAGTCCTATTCTGAAACTAAGGACAAGAAATTGTTGTTGGGAGATTCCCACTCCACTATAGTTGCTGGTTTGGGCGATGTAGATTTAAATTTTACCTCTGGAAAGACTGTAACTCTTAAAGGGGTTTTGCATACTCTAGAGATGAGGAAGAATCTTGTTTCTGGATATCATCTCCATGAGACTGGGCTTACTCAAACAATTGTGGCTGATTTGTATACAATCTCTAAGAATAATGTATTTGGTGGGAAATGGCATGCTAGTGATGGAATGTTTAAGTTCAATGTTGATGCTAATAAAATTACATCATCTACGTATATTTTGTGTTTTTTAATATTTGGCATGCTAGACTCTGTCATGTTAACAAACACATTATTAAAAATATGAGCAACTTAGGCCTTATACCAAAAATTTCTTTAAATGATTTTAATAAATGTGAATTCTGCAGTTAAGCCAAAATCACCAAAACCCCACATAAATCAGTATTTAAAGAATCTGAACCGATTTAATTCATTCTGATATATGTGAGATTGATGGTGTTTTGACTAGGAATGGTAAACGTTACTTTATCACATTTATTGATGATTGCTCTGATAATAGTTTTGTTTATCTCATGAAAAATAAAAATGAGGCATTTGATATGTTCAAATTATTTGTGATTGAAATTGAAAATTAACGTACTAAGAAAATAAAGAGATTACGGACTGATATAGGAATTGAATATGACTCTGATATATTCATTAATTTTTATAATTCATATCATAATTCATGACAAAAGTGCTCCTTATTCACCTGAAATGAATGGTAAAGCTGAAAGGAAAAATAGAACTTTAGCTGAATCTATAGTTGATATTTTACTTAACTATGTGGTTACTTTTCATTAGTGGCAGGAAATTTTATTACCTGTTTGCTATGTACTAATCGCTCCTTATTTTACACCTTTTTTCTGCATGTTTTCATATCATTTCGATCGCCCATATTGTGTTTTCTACGATTATTCGACGATATCGCGTTGGTTTTCACTATTTCTTGTTTTTGTCGTATTTCAGTAGATATGGAGCGATCTGGAGCGAAAATGAGATTAAAGGACTTTCGCGCACACCGGAGCGTCGCCCACAGCTTATTTGAGGAGTTAGCAGCGCTAGAGGATGAGCGGAAGAGGAAGAAATTCAATAGAATCGACGAGGAGGCGCGGAGGAGAAGAAAAGAGCCCAGAAGCAGCTTACTCGGCCGAACAGAGAGTTCACTCGGCCGAGTAACGGGCTGCGTTCGGCCGAGTGAAACGGATACTCACAGCCAATTTTCAAAGTTCCCTTGGCCGAGCAAGAAAGTCTACTCGGCCGAGTGAGAAAGCTCACTCACCCGAGTAGAACATGGATTTTCTTTCGAGAAGAGGCCAAGTTACTGGAAATTTTGAGAAGCCTACTCGGCCGAGTAAAGAAGCCTACTCGCCCGAGTCAGATAGAGCAACCGATCCCCAAATTTCCCAGACTTTCTGTCTTTTATTGGGTCTGTCACTTGGCCGAGTGACATAGGTCACTCAGCCGAGTGACACAGTCCGACTGCTACGCAAATTGGGATTTCTGGGCTGCGCAGGGGAAATTCTGTTAGGATTTTTTAGGACAAATTTGGCTTGTATTTAAACCTAGTTTTATCCCTAGTTTTATGAGAGACTTCTATTATTTTTTTTGACGGCTATTCCTTTTGTAAATCTTAGCTGGAGATCATAGGCGACAATTTTGGTTTGTTCTTTCTTGCAAAAACTCTTATTTTTATGAATTGTCTCTTCTCTATAATGAATTGTGCTATGATCTATTGCTTTATTTCTGAGATATACATGATGATTTGTGAGTTTTTTCGTCGTTCTAAGGCATGGGGATGAACCCTATGGACCCGATCTTTGAAATGTGATGAATGAATAGAATTGTTGCTAGGATTGAAGAAAGGTTAGGTTGTGATTGATTTATCACGAGTAGCTAAGAATTTCCATCCATTGGGATTTGCAAGAGATTGGATCCAAATCGATGGGAAGGCCTAGATATTCGATTTAGGTTTATAATTGAGATTCTCTAGATTTGGTTTGCAAGAGATTGGACCAAAGCTAGCATTTTTATTATAAATCTATACTAATATTCGTTTGCAAGAGATTGGACGAATACGAACTATCATAACCTAGGTCGTAACTCGAGTTTACACGAGAGTGGATTCGAGTTGCGATTGGACGATGATGTCGATCTTCACGCTAATGGCTTATGTTAGGGTTTGCACGAGAGTGAGCCCTAATCTAGGTTGCTATAGACCGGCAATAGCGTGAGAGCGTGAGCTTGGTTCTACATTAAATTGTGACTAGTTCACCTACATTCAAGCTTTGCAACATTGATATTCATGATCCACAAGGATAAGAAACGGTCCGTAGGGGGGATTTCCTATCCCTAGATGCTTTATTATATTGAATTCTATTTGCTATTTGAACGATTGTGACATTACCATCCAAACTATTCTTATTCCATCGATAGCTAGGTGATCAAAGTAGGATACTGTCAATTGTCCTCCCTGTGTTCGATACCCGCTCGCCACTACGCCGTGCGCTTGCGGTAAAACTACAGTCGTTTTTCGGGTGTATATCCGAGCGCGATCATGTTCTTAATAGAGTTCCTAAATCTAAAGAAAAATTTCTCCATATAAATTTTTAAGAATAAAAAACCAAATCTATCTTACTTTAAAACTTGGGGTTGTTTGCCATTGTTTGAAACAATGATTGATGACTTCGTGTTTGATGATAACAAACGTGTGTAAACGTTCTGATGTGTGTGCTAAATGTTTTCAGGAGTGGCAAGCACGTAAATATTCAATTGGAGACTTAGTCAAAGTGATGGAGAAAATTGCAATTCATTTGCAATAAAGACTTGGTCAAAGGTGGAGAGATAAGGAGAGATCTCATTCATATCAAAAGTGATTGAACCAAATCTCATTGCAAATCCTAGTACCAATTTCCATGCAATCCAAATCTCATGCAAATCAATTTGTGATTAAATGAGATCCTATTCAAATCTAATTCAAACTCCAAATCCTATTGTGATTGAAAGAGATCTTCCATATGATTATTTCAAATCTTATTCAAGTTTGAATTCCATCCAATCTCCAATTATTAAGGGATTCTCCTAAAGCCAAATTGATCTCCACATTCACCTATGTAAACCCCCATCACCAAGAAGACATCACGCGGCTACACAAAAGAAAAACCCTAGCATCAAAATTCCAAGTTGCGGCCAACACAAAGAATAGCACATCTCCTTCAACCTCCATTGCCACAACACAAAGAAGCTCATTCTCCTTCCATTGACGCAATATACCAAGGCCATCAAGAGCTCCTTCAACTTCCATTGCCGCAAGCATCTAGAGGCCATCAAGAGCTCCTTCAACCTCCATTGCCACAACCACAAAGGAAGCTCCTTCAAACTCCATTACCGCAAGCTACCAAGGCTTCGACCTCCATTGCCGCAACCACAAAGGAAGCTCATTCAAACTCCATTGCCGCAAACTACCAAGGCTTCGACCTCCATTGCCGCAACATCTTCGGGTGCCGCAAAGACTTGGAGGCCACAACATCTTGAGGGGTGCCGCAACTAGAGAGCCGCAACATCTTGGGGGTGCCACAACTTGAGAGCCGCAAGCACCATCTAAGAGGGATGCCACAACATTGAGTTGATGACGGGGGGGGCTTCAAATTGACGACTACATCTTGTCAGATAAGATCTTGGGGTGCCACAACTTGAGAGCCGCAAGCACCATCTAAGAGGGATGCCACAACATTGAGTTGATGACTGGGGGGACTCCAAATTGACGACTACATCTTGTCAGATAAGATCTGACCAGCGCTGAACGACAAAGAAGACAACACCGACACGAATTGAGCTTTCTAAACTCTTTATTATTTTACATTCATGTATTGGTGTGTTGATCTTTGTAGGTTACTTATACATTCGTTTTTGGGGTCTTATCTAGTCAGTGCTAGACAAGAGGGTCTTGACTAGTCGGTGCTAGTAGAGAGAGAGAGAGAGAGAGAGAGAGAGTACTAGATTAATAGTGTTTGGCACTTTGGTGAGTGCGGTACGGAACCTAGTGAGCGTAGAGTAGGTGCCCGTAGCTCTTTACGGTTGTACCCTTGTAACATATTAATGCTAGTAATTGCTTTGGAGCTGGAGTAGGTCGTTGGAGCGACCGAACCAGTGTAAATCTCTCATGCACTCTGTGATTGGCTTTATTTACTCTGCGTCTAATTGATTGTGCTGATTATTGCCGGTGTTATCTCGAGAATTTTTTATTAGCCTATTCACCCCCCATAGGCTTAGATCTAGATCCAACAAGTGGTATCAGAGCATGTTAAAGGATCTAGTCTAGAAATCATGAATATATCTGATTTAGCTTTTGATGAAGGTCAGTCTACAGTTAGACCCCCTAAATTTAATGGCACTGATTTTGCTTACTGAAAAATTAGAAATAGAATCTATTTAGTGTCTGTTGACTATGATGTGTGGAAAATTGTTGAAAAAGGCTATAAACCATCCACTATTAAAATTGAAGACACTAAAGTTCTAAAACCTAAAGATAAATGGGATGATGTTGATAGAAAATGTTTTTCTCTGAATGGTAGAGCTATGGATGCACTTATTTGATCTTTGGATAAAGCTGAGTTTAATCGTATCTCTTAATGTCAAACTGCGCAAGAAATCTGGCACACGCTGGAGGTGACACATGAGAGAACATCGCATGTGAAGGAGTCCAGACATGCCTTGCTAAGCACATAATATGAAATCTTCCGAATGCATCCTACGGAGTCCATCAAGGACATGTTTGCAAGGTTTACAAGCATCATCTACAAGTCCAGCTCTCTAGGAAAGACATACTTAAGTCTGGAGCAGATAAGGAAGATCTTGAGGGCACTGCCAAGATCGTTTCATCCTAAAGTCATAGATACCAGGAAGCTAAGGATCTCTCCAAGCTGAGAGTGGAAGACTTGATAGGTAACTTGATGTCACATGAGCTTGAGCTGCAGAGTATAGAATCACGAGAGAAACCAGAGACCGCAGCTCCCAAACCACTAGCTCTTCAAGCTAAGGAAGATGACGACGATGATCTTGATGAGGAGCAAGCACTGATGGTCAGAGGTTTCAGAAGATACATCAAGACCAACCAAGGAAGAGCTGAAATGGGACAAATGTTTAATCGCTCTAATAAATTTAATCCTGCTAGAAATACTTATGAACAGAATACTACTGATAAAATTCAATGTTTTAAATGCAGGAAGCAGGGGCACTTTATGAGGAATATCCCATAAGAAAAGAATAATTTTGCAGAAAAGAAAGGAAAATCTCTAGTGATGTGATGTTAGTGGGAGAGATTTCGTCAGATGTTGGAGAGGTTGATAAAACAATTAAATTTAGTAGGATTAAGATTTATTGGTTAAGATTTATTAATATTAAGATTGAAATTGGGATACTGTTTTAATTAAGGTTTTCGGTTTAATATATGATTTGGATAATCACTTACGATATTTAGATTATAGGATTAGGTTAGATAATTTATTCTGTTTAAGATATCTTGATTAGAAAGATCGATTCTGTTAGGGTTTGATTTGATAATATAATCTAGTTAAGATTTGGTTGGGATATTAATGTTATTTAAGATTTTGTAGGATACAGTGTGATTCCGGAGATCGATTATAACAATTGGATTATGGAATCTAATTTGATTACGAGATTTGATCTGATTTGATCGGGGTATTAGGATTTGGATTAGATTAGGGAAATTGATATAGACAAGATAATTAAATTATTACGATTTCGTCCCTGCAATCAACATCAACCAAAAATTAAAGAAGATAATAACGTGATCATTAAATCGCTTGCTTGAGCTATGAAAAATGATAATAATAATAATAATAGATAAAATCGTATAATAAAACCACTAATAAATCACTATACTAATTAAATACGCACGATATACCTATATATAAAAACAGGCAGTTACAGTTGCATAAAGGAAAATGGATATGCTCAACAGTAACTAAGAAGGGAAAATCCAAATTGCTTCGAATAAAACTAATTTATACAACTTGTACAAAGGGTTCAATCTATTTCCCATATATATATAACCCTCGAGTACTTAGAAAATATGTTATGAATGTTGTCATTACACATAAAAAGTATAAATCAAAATAACAGAAAAGGACCTCAAAAAGTAAGGGCTTGTCGACACCATGTCCAACCGGTCGCTACAAATGATAATGAGTTTGATAGCATAATAAGGAAACACTGTCACTACAAAGTGTGATGAGCTTGATAGCATAATAAGCAAAACAAAGTACGAAATCATGGTTTTTCAAAAACAATCCACTTGTAGAACGTATAAGCCACCAACGAATGCCTCAGGACCCTGGCCACCCCAATTCAATTTGCTAGGAAAGAATTATTTATCTTATGCATATCCCTGACGAATTCGCCCATTTTCAGTCGATCAACTAGAAACTCACGGTTGCATAGAATGCCAATTCGAAGTATTGAAGCAACGCATTCCATGGCGTGTGTGCCATACAGACTTTGAGTTCAGCCATCTTCTTCTCCATCTTCAGTTGAGAGCAATTGTGCATCTATGACATCTACAACTTGTTGAGGAAATGCCATATCCACAACCTTTCGTAGGCTTAGGCCTTCAATAAAAATATCAGCTGTGGGATTCTTTCCCGTAAATATTTCCAGCAAGAGTATCCCATAGCTGTAAACATCTCCTCAGGTAGAAACTTCATTTGCCATTCCATACTATGTTTTGATTGACATATACAGATGCAAGTCGAGGTGTATTAGGGTAGATGTTTCCTTATAAAAGTCGGGAAAAAATATGTTATATCTATATTGTTTAACTGAAAATTAATTTCAAAAAATATGTTGCATTAAGAAGTAAATGTTGAGAGGAAATATCAATAATAATACTGCATTACTAGGAAATATTTAGTACCTGGAGGCACATATCCGATAGTTCCTCTTAAACCAACGGAGCCTATGGAGTACTGTGAAGAATTGCTGGCAACATTCTTAAGGATCATGGAGACCCCCAAGTCACCCACATGGGTAGTCATGTCTTCATCCAGAAGAACATTGCATGGTTTCAGATCACAATGAATAATAGGTGCATCGCCGTAATTATGGAGATAGTCCAATGCCATAGCCACATCGATGGCTATGCTCAATCTTTGGGCAAGGGTAAGTCTTCTTCCTTCAGATGGCTCATTTTCCTTTGGATGCAATCAGTCACCTAAATTTCCATTAGCCATGAACTCCAAAACTAGAGCTTTGAATTCATTTCCTCTAAAATTTATACTTGAACAGGCTCCAAGAATCTTCACAATATTTCGATGTCGAACGTGTTTTAATGCTTCGCATTCTTTCATGAAGCTCTTGGATGCTCATTGAACTTGGAGGTTTAGTACCTCCACGATAACAACATTCATGTTATCACTGTCACGCAGCATGCCTTTATACACTCTAGCAAAACTTCCGCTTCCAATCAGATTATTTATGGAGAACCCATTTATTGCTCTCAGAATTTCAACATAAGAGATCTCTCCCTCTCAATTGTAGGCGTTGAGTCTGTATTGTTTATTCAGGACTTTCGCGCACATTGACATGCAATAAGAAAACAAAATAGCAAGACCAATGAAGCAGCAATCGAAACGATCATTATCAATCGTGTTGGCTGTGCTTCTTGGTTGGAAATTGAGAGGGGCATGCCAGCAAGTGCATTTCTGAGTTCCCTCCACAAAGTCGATTGTTCCCTCGTATTGAAACAGGACTTGCCTTTGCAAAGATTTCGAGACTTAGAACTGCACCCTCAAAATCATTGAAAGAGAGATTGAGATAGTGCATGAAGTGGAAGTCCTGTAAGAAATCTGGAATCTCTACTAACAGTTTGTTTTCCGAAAGATCAAGCTCTTTAAGGCCTCTTAACGCACTCAGACGAAGGGATGCTTCCATGAAAGGAATTCCCACCCAAATAAAGTGTTTCCAACACTTGACATTCACCAAGACTGCTAGGAATTTCCTCGGAAAATTTGTTCATGTGAAGATCAAGGATCCCCAAGTTTCTGAGGTTTCCTATTTCTGATGGTATTGGCCCCATCAATGAATTGGATGACAAGGATACACCTATGGTAAGAGTGGATATGTTAAGGATTTCTTTTGGTATGTCATCCGTAAGTTTATTTTTTCCGAGTTTCAGATATTTAGATTTTGACAATTTTCGAGACTTGATTGTATGCTTCCAGTCAGTTCATTGTAATCAATGTAGATATGAATAATGTTACCAAGAGCAGATGGGATCTCTCCAGAAAGCTTGTTATCGTTCAAATCCAATGCATGCAAGTTTTGAAGCATCCCAATAGAGGCATGAATAGGGCCGGCGAGTAAGTTTGGACCCAAATAAAACGTTGTCAAGCTTACAAGGTTTTTGATCCCGGGTAAGATGCATTCAGATATACTGTTGTCTCCCAGAGTTAGCATCTCAAGCTTGGTGGCAAGGTTTGCAATTGAATACGGCAGCGCGCCGACAAGCTTGTTAGAGTCTAGAGTCAAAATTCACAAGTTGGTACATTTGGTCAAATTATCAAGGAATTTCCATATGCTGGGTTTCTTAGCTTCCAACAGATTGGTGGCTAAGCCTATCGATTCTAAATTTTGTAAGGTTCCAAGGTTGGAAGGGATCGTGCCGCCAAACATGTTCACGTCGAAACCATTGCGTTGAAGATGAGAAGCATTGGATATTGATGTTGGAGTCCATGAAGTTGGTTTTGGTAAAGGTTATGTCTCTCAATCAAAGGAAGAAGTTGGACCACGTTTGTTGGTGTTGGTTTAAGAACGGTTTGTGCCCATGATGGGCAGCATAACCGAACCAATAATGGGAAGTTATTCTCACTAATCCCAGTAACCTCTCTAATAACTACTCTTGATCTGGAGTTTATAAAAAGAGAGATTACAGTGAGAAGAAGGGACATAAGAGGATGCAAACGTGAAGAATTCCTAGAGGAAGAAAGCTCCGCCAAATCAAACCGGAAGGGCACTTGAACGGTGGCTAGAGGTCGATTTTGGTCCGTGATTTGTTTCCGATCTCTGCATTAGATCCTCGACGAATTCTAGACGTGTGTCACCAAGTTACCGGGCTAAGGTATGATCTTCGATATTCAGGTTCCGCTGCGTATATGTAACAATGGTATCTGAGCCTTTGGTTGCATATGCCTTGCTTCAATGTTTGCATAAAATCTCTTCGTTTGTGGTATTACTAAGCTTCAGATATGAAATTGTTTTGTTACCGGGATGAGAGGTTGAAGAAGATATCTCTCGTTTTATTATTATTATTATTATTATTATTATTTTGTCCTTTCAACTTTATTATGCTGAACCACAGTCTGGTGGGGTTCAGTCTAGCGGGATGTATGGTGGGTCGCGTGTATTACTAGTTGGCATATTTTAAGTAGAAACAAGCATGTCGTTTTCTCTAAAACAATACTGACATACGTGTACTTTGCTGAACCACAGTCTGCAATGAACTTAGCCTGTGCACAGCTTGTGATATTTTTTTAAGAGCTGGACAAAAGCCAACATCATCACGTGCATCGGGTACTTGCCCATTAAAGTTGCTTATGCAATATGCAATGGTACTTGCCCATCAAAGAATGGATCTGAGAATGGATTATTATTTTTTGCTTATGCATTTTTTGTGGTTTCATAAAGTTAATGTTGTCCATCAAGTTGTTGTATCATCTGAGGCTTTTGGGGATATAACCCATTGCTTGCAAATAGTTATATCAGTTTGCTCTTATCTCGATATGTACTATTTGCTGGAAATGTCAAACATGTACGTCCATGATGTATGTATACAATGAATACTTAGTGAAACCATTGGTAGGCATGCTAAGTTATATGTACAGCTTAAGTATTTTCATTGTGATGTGTGGCAAGCTTTGTGAATTTTGGACAAACGAAATAGCATGCTGAATACTTAGTGAAATCAAACATGGACTCCTTCCATCTCAGCAGATGGGTTATATGCACATCAAGCTGGGTTATATGCACAGCTTAAGTATTTTCTTTGTGATGCATGGCAAGCTTTGTGAATTTGGACAAAAGAAATTGCAATGCATGCATTTTATTTTTCAGTGAACGAAATTTTTTGTGCAAGAAAAAAATGAAAATTTTGAGGTCTTTGTATAAATAGCATGTTTTATTTGTTAATTCATGCTAATATAATACACTGATTTAGTGGGAGTTCTAATTTGTTTAGAACTTAAAATTTTGCGTGAAACAGTCTATTTTGTAGTAATTAATTTTTTAATATGGGTGATGATTGGAAACACAGTAAACTCTCGAACTTGTATTATGAATCAAATTACTATGAAATAATTTGTGTTCATTGCAAGATTATGTGTTTTGTGTTGAATGTAAATGTATGCAAAGATAATAATGTCTCTAAGTGTTCAAACATGAATATCGTCTACTTGTAAGAACATTATTACTGAGCTCAACCGAGGAGACAAACTGGACGGTGAAAATTATGACATTTGCTACCGCAAAGTTCAGTATGTCCTCGAACAGCAAGAGGTGAAAGAGATTCTTTTCCATCTCATAGAGGAGCCTGAGCATGGTACTACAGCTCAGCACAAGAGAGATCAAGAGGCATATGTTGCCTAGAAAAGAAAGAACAGCATCGCTCGCATCACGTTGCTGAGTTGTATGCAAGATGATCTCATGTGTGAATTTGAAGAGTACGAAACTGCAAAAGGCATGTGGGAGGCCTTGAAAGAAACGTTTGGCGCCACATCGGCGACCAAGCTTAGGAGACTTAATCAAAGGTTTAATGACTATAAGAAGCGCCCAAATCAATCGATGAGGCAGCATCTTAGTGTAACGACTGCTTTTCATGTATCTGGATTTATTATAATATAATATATGTTTTGGTGGATTTTCTCCTCATGTGTGGTTTTCGTCTCCGTAGCTTTCATTTTCGATCGATTCGTCGTATTTTCTCGTTTCTTCCTTAGGATTGTCGATTTCGAAGCAAGTCATTCGTGACGGGCTTCATAACGGTCGTATCTTACTGTTAGATCAAGCCTAGGAGTCTTAGGAATCGATCCCGGGGCTCCGCGCTCCGTATCGGAACTTTTGGTGCTCATTAGCCGGTATAAGAAGGGGCACCGACCGACTAGATGACGATCCAGTCGGTCGGCAATCCTTCTTGGACCGACTAGTTGGCTTTCTAAATTGTTCAGGAGTTACTGTTTATCGTTAGTCGGTCTAAGAACGTTGGTTGACCGACTAGGTTGCAAACTAGTCGGTCGGCAATGCTTCTTTAACCGACTAACACATCATCTAAATTTTAGTATCAGTACAGTTCATTCTTAGTCGGTCTAAGTTCATCTCTCGACCGACTAGTTGCCAAACTAGTCGATCAGCCGTTGTTCATTGACCGACTAAATCTAAATCCTAATTCTGTACATGAGTTACTGTTTACACTTAGTCGGTCTGCGTTGGTCGACCGACCGACTATTTTCCAAACTAGTCGGTCAGTGGTTGCTCTTTGACAGACTAATCTGTGTTAAAACCCTAATTTCTGGGCAGCCGCCAGCCCATCCTATTTATACCCCTCCCAAACGTTTTCTTCTTCCTCCACTCGACCCAAAACCCTAAAATCTCCCCCATTGAGCCCCCATCTTCCTCCAAGCCCTATTCCTTCATCCCAAGCCCTAGATTCATCATCTAAACCCTCCATCAACTCTTTCTACCTCTCATCTTCCCCAAATCTCCATCAAATCCCCAAAATCCCCCAAAACCCCTAATTCTCCAAAACTTCTCCATTTGTTTCCAGATCTGGTCCTAGGGTTCTCCGGAGTGTTTCTTCCGCCTCCTCTCGGTAAGAAATCGATCTCTTGACGTTTTTATAACCTATTTGTATTTTTATGAAACCCTAATGAAATTTCATGTGGTTTGATGATTGTTTCCCCATAACAGCGATTTTCCCCGTAGATTAGCATCCGCGAGACGAACCTTCGTGATCGTCATCCCCGGTGCTAGGCAAGTGAAACTTACCACTTAGGGTTTCGGCCATGCTTTAGGCCATTTGCTTGTTGTAGGCGTAAAAGAGACTAGGCGACGAAATGATACTCGCCTAGGCGCAATTTGGGGACTAGCTTGACAACGAAGCTAGTTCCGACATGTATCATGTTGCACAATTACCATGTCATGTTTACTTTCCATTAACGGTACGCAAATTAATTGTCATGTCGTTGCATCCTTTAAGTGCTTCCTTGAATGCGTAGCTTCGCTACAATACTTGTGTTCCTGGCTCGTGACCAGAAGCGAGCATAATGATTTGATAACCCCAACGCTCGATATTGGATTGTGTACTAAGAAACAAGCTCCCGTGCGGGGCAACCCTGGCTCACTTGCTGGGCTCATGTACAGGGACACTGGCTTGTTTACGTGTGGGATGGGGTAAGGGTTAAGCGGCCATTCAACTGGGAGTCTGCCCGATCAGCAACTGCAGTTGTAAGGCGTAAACTCTGGGGTGGGGTAGTGTTTAGTGCCGATCGGTGTGAATGATGTACCATTTAGCTGAAGGGCGTAAACATCTACAAAACAACGTGAAATGATTGAGATTGTTAGTAGCTTGGCTACTCTTGTCTTGTCCCGATAATTGTTTCCTTGTACAAAATTGTCTTGCCATGTCTTAAATTGTGCACTCATGTTATAACTGCCATGTCATGCATACTATAACTGCTAGGTTGCTAGTTGCCTTACTTTCAGTTCCTTGCCCAAGTCTTTTAGACTTGCTGACATGTGCCCCTTTACTCTTTTGGGTGACACATATTAGATCCCGAGCCTGAGTACCTTGTTGAGGACGAGGTGTTTGCTGACGCCGAGCCCGAGCTTGTGTTTGACAGGGAGTACGTGGACACTGGGGACCAGTCCTAGTGTCTTCGTTGTGTTTTACTTTTGTTTTGACAGTTGTTTTGTTATTGGTGTGTAGCACTTACACTTTGTTATGTTGTTGCTTTTGGTTGGCCTTGTTCTGGGCCTTTAGACTCTTTCTTTTAGCTTGGTGGCTTTTTTGGATGTTGAACTTCTTTTCATGTTGGACAATTTATGAGATGTGAGATTTTATTTCAGTCTCTCCTTGTGTTATTATTGTTGTTCCGTTGTGGTTACAGGGACCTGCTTATGTTTTATTGACGCTTATCGGGTTTGGGGCTTCACAGCTCCACTCTCGTGCGGACCTTTTCACGTCCCGCCTCCATTTTAGGGAAGCGGGTCGTGACAGGTTTTGTTGGTGGCCCATGCAGATCCTTCTGTAACTGTGATTTTTGGAATAGCTGTAATAATATTAGAATGTCCAATAAACTGAGTTCGACGTCCGAGTCATAAGCTATGAGTCTAATCTGATTCGTTTTCTGTGTCACTAGATGGCAGGAAGACGTTTCACCCGTGGTGGGGGTAGTGGCGCGATCCCTCATGATGAGGAGCCTGAGCGGGAACCCACCAACGGTGAGATGATGCGGATGATGCTGCAGATGATGCAAGTGCATCAGGGCGTGCTCCTGCAAGTCCAGAATGCTCCACTTGCTCGAGCTGCCCGGGCTCTTCCGGATGCCCCTCGCTCTGAGCCAGGAGCGAAGCAATTTCGGGAGCTGGGTCCCGCATATTTTGATGGGTCTGAGGGTCCTCTGGCTGCCGATGAATGGATTCGGAACATCGAGGACAATCTGAAGATGGCCAAGATCACCCCGGCTGGATGGGTTGATTTGGCAAAGAGGCAACTCAAGGATAATGCTCGGAACTGGTGGGATGCGGAAGAGAAGATGTTGGTGGAGCCGATAGCTTGGGCTACCTTCAAGGCCAAGTTTGATAGTGAGTTCTTCCCGAAAGCTGCCAGGGAAGAGATGCTGCAGCGTTTTATCGATTTGAAGCAAGGGAGCTCGTCGGTGGACCTATATCACCAAGAGTTCATGAGGCTGAGTCGGTTTGCACCAAAGATGGTGCAGGACGCTGAGGAGAGAGCTCAGAGGTTCCTGCAGGGACTTGCTTCGGAGCTCCAAAGTTTTGTGACCTCTTCTGACCGGGAGTCTTATCAGAAGGTTCTAGTAGCAGCCAAGAGGCAGGAGCTGCTCGTGAACCAGAGGAGGGGGTCTATTGTTGGTGCTGGGAAGAGGCATGTGGAACAGGCGAGAGCTGTGGTTAGACCTGGATTCAGGCCTAATCAGTCCGCTCAGTTTAAGAGGCCAGGAGGGCCTATTCTGAAGACTTGCCATTTCTGCGGCAAGCCTGGCCACATCAAGGATCAGTGTCGAAAGTTTTTGGGCCAGTGTCTGGTTTGTGGTGATGCTTCCCATGTCGCGAGGGATTGTCGGCATGCGGGTCCGCTGCGGAGGGCACCTGTTGCAGCTCAGCCGTTGCAGCAGCGAGCGTCTGTTCCTGCTGGTCGTGGAGCAGCTCTTGTTCCGCAGAGGCAGGCTTTTCAGCAGGCTGTTCCGCCGAGGAGGCAGGCTTTTCTGATGACCGCTGCGGAGAGCGAGGCTGTGGATGAGGTTATCGCAGGTAATCCTCACTCTAGCTGTTACTTTCCTAGCTGGTCTTGATTGTTAGATTATGTTGTTTGCTTGAACATGGTTGTTTGCTAGACTAGGGTTTGATTGTTAATTGTTTGTTAGGTGTGGTTTTGGTTTGCACATTTCCTGCACGAGTCCTCTTTGACTCTGGTGCATCGATGTGCATTATTTCTCGGAGCTTCGTGGAGAGGCATTCCTTGTCGACGTCCCCTCTTTCCAAGAGTTGGAATATCGTTACAGGGAATGGCGTGGTCTCGGTGCATCGTGGTTGCAAATCTTGCTCGTTGGTGGTTTGTGGACATGAGCTTTTCGCTGATTTCATTGTCCACGACATCAACTATGATGCAGTTCTTGGGATGGACTGGCTTGCGAGCTTCAATGCTACGATCGACTGTCGAAGGAAGAAGGTGGTGTTCGAGATTCCCGGACATCCAGTATTTGAGTTCAGTCGTGGTAGCAGTTCGCTTGGTCCTGTCAGATTTCGGGCCAGGCCGGTGGAGGTTGTGGCTATGCAGTTGGAGCCGGAGTGGCCAGCTGTGGTGCGAGATTTTGGCGACATATTCCCCGAGGAGATGTCTGGTTTGCCACCTGATCGAGCTCTAGAATTTTCTATCGATCTTGTTCTAGGTGCGCAGCCGATTTCGAAGGCGCTGTATCGTATGGCACCTGCAGAGTTGGAAGAGTTGCGGAAGCAGCTGGATGAGCTTTTGCAGAAGGGTTATATTAATCCTAGTGTATCTCCGTGGGGAGCACCGGTGTTGCTGGTGAAGAAGAAGGATGGTTCGCGTCGCATGTGCGTGGACTATCGGGAGTTGAATGCGGTGACCATTAAGAATAAATACCCGTTACCTCGCATCGATGATATTTTTTATCAGCTTGGAGGTTCGAGGGTGTTCTCTAAATTGGATTTGAGGAGTGGTTACCATCAGTTGAAGGTGAAGAAGGATGATGTGCCGAAGACAGCGTTCAGGACGAAGTATGGACACTATGAGTTCGTGGTTATGCCTTTCGGCGTGACTAACGCGCCCGTAGTTTTCATGAATCTGATGAACCTGATTTTCTACGACTTTTTGGATAAGTTTGTCGTTATCTTTATTGACGACATTATGATCTACTCGAAGTCGGAGGAAGAGCATGCCTCGCACTTAAGGACGGTGTTGGAGATTTTGAGGAAGCATCGGTTGTATGCTAAGTTTTCGAAGTGCGAGTTCTGGCTGGATAGAGTTGCTTTTCTCGGGCATGTGGTGACTGGAGATGGTATTTCAGTGGATCCCGAGAAGATTAGGGCCATCAGGGAGTGGCCTGTTCCGTCGTCTGCATCTGAGATTCGGAGTTTCCTAGGACTTGCTGGTTACTATCGGCGATTCATTAAGGACTTTTCTCGTATTGCTGAGCCGATGACCAGATTGACGCGAAAGGATGTTGCTTTTGTTTGGTCGAGTGATTGTGAGGGTGCTTTTGGTGTTCTGAAGGAGAGGTTGATGACTGCCCCTATTCTCGTTGTGCCTGATCGCAGCGGTGGATTTGAGATCTTTTGCGATGCTTCTGGCAAGGGTCTCAGTTGTGTGTTGCATCAGCATGAAATGTTGTGCCGTATGCGTCTCGTCAGCTTAAGGTTCATGAGAAGAATTACCCGACGCATGATTTGGAGTTGGCTTCCGTTGTGTTTGCTCTTAAGATTTGGAGGCACTTCCTGCTGAGTGAGAAAGTGAAGATTTTCACCGATCACAAGAGCTTGAAGTACATTTTCACTCAGAAGGAGCTCAACATGTGACATCGTCGATGGTTGGAGCTTATGGCGGATTATGAGATTGATTTGCAGTATCACCCTGGTAAGGTGAATGTGGTTCTGGATGCTTTGAGTAGGCTTCCAGCGGTGATGATTTTGACTTCGCAGTGGAGATTGCAGCAGGATTTTTGCGCGTCTGGTGTGGAGGTTGTTCTTCCTGGGGAGGCTTCGTCGTTGATGTACATGCAGGTACAGTCGACGATCGTGGATCGGATTAAGGCTGGCCAGGCTGAGGATCCGAAGCTGGTGAAGATTCGGGAGCAGGTGGAAGCCGGTCTGCAGACTGACTTTTTGATTCATGAGGATGGCTCGCTGAGGTTTGGAGCCAGGCTGTGTGTGCCAGCTGGGGATATCAGAGAGGAATTGATGGTGGAGGCACACAGTTCGCCGTATTCTGTGCATCCTGGTGGCACCAAGATGTACCAGGATCTTCGTCTGAATTATTGGTGGCATGGTATGAAGAGGAGTGTGGCTCGGAGTGTGGCCAAGTGCTTGGTTTGCCAGCAAGTGAAGGCGGAGCTTCAGCGTGCGGCCGGGTTGCTACAACCGCTTCCGATTCCGGAGTGGAAGTGGCAACACATCACTATGGATTTCGTGACTGGACTACCTCGGAGTCCGAAGCAGAATGACGCGATTTGGGTGATCGTAGATCGATTGACCAAATCCGCACACTTTATTCCTTTCCGAGTGGGACAGTCCACTGAGGCGCTAGCGAGGAGATATATGGAGGTAAAATTCTTTTACTCTCCGTTTTATTTCCTTTTCCTAGTTTGGATAGTGATGTAACGTGAATCGTGCAAGAGGTTGTGCGACTTCATGGAGTCCCCGTGAGTATCATGTCTGACAGAGACACGAGGTTCACATCTCAGTTCTGGCAGAGTTTGCAGAAGAGCTTGGGTACGCGTCTGAGTTTCAGCACGGCGTACCATCCGCAGACGGATGGCCAGTCTGAGAGGACGATTCAGATTCTGAAAGACATGCTGAGGGCGTGCATGTTGGATTTCAAGGGTTCGTAGGAGGACCATCTACACTTGGTGGAGTTCTCTTACAACAACAGCTTCCAGGGGAGTATTGGCATGGCGCCTTTCACCGCTCTTTATGGGAGGAAATGTCGATCGCCATTGAGTTGGGATGACGTTGGTGATCGGGAGCTGTTGGGACCTGAGATGATCGTGGAGGCCGTGGATATCGTCAGGAATATTCGGGAGAGGTTGAGAATTGCTCGGGACCGTTTTAAGCATTGGGCGGATGCTAAACGTCGTCCTTTGGAGTTTCAGCCGGGCGACCATGTGTTTCTGAAGATTTCCCCGAATCGTGGTGTGATTCATTTCGGGAAGCGAGGGAAGTTGAGCCCGCGATACATTGGACCGTTTGACATTTTGGAGAGGGTTGGCGAGGTAGCGTATCGCTTGGCCTTGCCGCCATCTTTGGAAGGAGTTCACAATGTTTTCCATGTGTCGCAGCTTCGTCGATACATTAGCGATCCATCTCATGCTGTGGATTTTTCGGAGATTACCGTTCGCCCCGATATGACGTATGACCAGCATCCAGTGCAGATTCTGGACAGGCGTCAGAAATCGCTTCGGAACAAGATTGTCAATCTTGTGAGGGTAATGTGGCGACACGGCTCACCTGGAGAGTCTACTTGGGAGAATGAGGATGAGATGCGAGAGCGTTTCCCACTTTTGTTTCCGGACTCGTGAGTATTTGGAAATTCCGAGGACGGAATTTTTCTTAAGTTGGGGAGGATGTAACGACTGCTTTTCATGTATCTGGATTTATTATAATATAATATATGTTTTGGTGGATTTTCTCCTCATGTGTGGTTTTCGTCTCCGTAGCTTTCATTTTCGATCGATTCGTCGTATTTTCTCGTTTCTTCCTTAGGATTGTCGATTTCGAAGCAAGTCATTCGTGACGGGCTTCATAACGGTCGTATCTTACTGTTAGATCAAGCCTAGGAGTCTTAGGAATCGATCCCGGGGCTCCGCGCTCCGTATCGGAACTTTTGGTGCTCATTAGCCGGTATAAGAAGGGCCACCGACCGACTAGATGACGATCCAGTCGGTCGGCAATCCTTCTTGGACCGACTAGTTGGCTTTCTAAATTGTTCAGGAGTTACTGTTTATCGTTAGTCGGTCTAAGAACGTTGGTTGACCGACTAGGTTGCAAACTAGTCGGTCGGCAATGCTTCTTTAACCGACTAACACATCATCTAAATTTTAGTATCAGTACAGTTCATTCTTAGTCGGTCTAAGTTCATCTCTCGACCGACTAGTTGCCAAACTAGTCGGTCAGCCATTGTTCATTGACCGACTAAATCTAAATCCTAATTCTGTACATGAGTTACTGTTTACACTTAGTCGGTCTGCGTTGGTCGACCGACCGATTAGTTTCCAAACTAGTCGGTCAGTGGTTGCTCTTTGACCGACTAATCTGTGTTAAAACCCTAATTTCTGGGCAGCCGCCAGCCCATCCTATTTATACCCCTCCCAAACGTTTTCTTCTTCCTCCACTCGACCCAAAACCCTAAAATCTCCCCCATTGAGCCCCCATCTTCCTCCAAGCCCTATTCCTTCATCCCAAGCCCTAGATTCATCATCTAAACCCTCCATCAACTCTTTCTACCTCTCATCTTCCCCAAATCTCCATCAAATCCCCAAAATCCCCCAAAAACCCTAATTCTCCAAAACTTCTCCATTTGTTTCCAGATCTGGTCCTAGGGTTCTCCGGAGTGTTTCTTCCGCCTCCTCTCGGTAAGAAATCGATCTCTTGACGTTTTTATAACCTATTTGTATTTTTATGAAACCCTAATGAAATTTCATGTGGTTTGATGATTGTTTCCCCATAACAGCGATTTTTCCCATAGATTAGCATCCGCGAGACGAACCTTCGTGATCGTCATCCCCGGTGCTAGGCAAGTGAAACTTGCCACTTAGGGTTTCGGCCATGCTTTAGGCCATTTGCTTGTTGTAGACGTAAAAGAGACTAGGCGACGAAATGATACTCGCCTAGGCGCAATTTGGGGACTAGCTTGACAACGAAGCTAGTTCCGACATGTATCATGTTGCACAATTACCATGTCATGTTTACTTTCCATTAACGGTACGCAAATTAATTGTCATGTCGTTGCATCCTTTAAGTGCTTCCGTGAATGCGTAGCTTCGCTACAATACTTGTGTTCCTGGCTCGTGACCAGAAGCGAGCATAATGAGTTGCTAACCCCAACGCTCGATATTGGATTGTGTACTAAGAAACAAGCTCCCGTGCGGGGCAACCCTGGCTCACTTGCTGGGCTCATGTACAGGGACACTGGCTTGTTTACGTGTGGGATGGGGTAAGGGTTAAGCGGCCATTCAACTGGGAGTCTGCCCGATCAGCAACTGCAGTTGTAAGGCGTAAACTCTGGGGTGGGGTAGTGTTTAGTGCCGATCGGTGTGAATGATGTACCATTTAGCTGAAGGGCGTAAACATCTACAAAACAACGTGAAATGATTGAGATTGTTAGTAGCTTGGCTACTCTTGTCTTGTCCCGATAATTGTTCCCTTGTACAAAATTGTCTTGCCATGTCTTAAATTGTGCACTCATGTTATAACTGCCATGTCATGCATACTATAACTGCTAGGTTGCTAGTTGCCTTACTTTCAGTTCCTTGCCCAAGTCTTTTAGACTTGCTGACATGTGCCCCTGTACTCTTTTGGGTGACACATGTTAGATCCCGAGCCTGAGTACCTTGTTGAGGACGAGGTGTTTGCTGACGCCGAGCCCGAGCTTGTGTTTGACGGGGAGTACGTGGACACTGGGGACCAGTCCTAGTGTCTTCGTTGTGTTTTACTTTTGTTTTGACAGTTGTTTTGTTATCGGTGCGTAGCACTTACACTTTGTTATGTTGTTGCTTTTGGTTGGCCTTGTTCTGGGCCTTTAGACTCTTTCTTTTAGCCTGGTGGCTTTTCTGGATGTTGAACTTATTTTCATGTTGGACAATTTATGAGATGTGAGATTTTATTTCAGTCTCTCCTTGTGTTATTATTGTTGTTCCGTTGTGGTTACAGGGACCTGCTTATGTTTTATTGACGCTTATCGGGTTTGGGGCTTCACAGCTCCACTCTCGTGCGGACCTTTTCACGTCCCGCCTCCATTTTAGGGAAGCGGGTCGTGACACTTAGAGTCATGTCAAATATGATTAGAGCACTCAAATCGCTGGTCAGATTATATCTGATGAACAGCAAATCCAAGCAGTTCTCCGCTCGTTACCTGAAAGTTGGAACCATATGAAAAGGGAGATGACACACAATGTCAGTGTGAAAACATTTGAGGACATATCACGTCATCTTGAGTTAGAGGATGAGCGTCTAGAGGCTGCTAAACCTTTTAATGGGGCCAACGTTGCGAGTTCGAGCTCGGGCTATAAGCACAAGAAAGGTAACAAGGGAAATAATGCTCCATATCAAACTGATCCTAAAAAGAAAGGCAAGTATGCCAAGAGTGGCAAGCACGAAGGCAAGAAGGATAAGACCAAAATGAAATGCTACAACTGTGGCGCATTGGGTCACTTTGCTCGTGAATGCACTGAGGCAAAGAAGGTATTATTCTTGAACTCTACTTTTAAGTATGCTTTTGTTTCTAATTGCGTAATGCTTGCAGAATCTCATCCTTTGTGGATTATAGACTCAAGAGCGACAGACCACATAGCTAGAAATCGAGAAGCATTTGTGGAGTATCGACAGATTTCTAAAGGTGCAAGATGGTTGTACGTGGGAAACAACTCCAAGGTTTCGGTACTGGGTATCGGCACTTGTCAGCTACACTTGCGTGGCGGGAGGACTCTCACCTTGCATGATGTCTTGTATGCTGCTGAGATCCGTCGGGACTTGGTCTCTGTTTTAGCTTTGCTTAAGTTAGGTTTTAGTTTGAATTTCCATTATATGTGTTTAAACATTTCTCTAGGGTCTGTTTACTTTGGTTCTGGTTATGCTTGTGATGGTTTCATTGTACTTGATTGTACTAAAGATGGTGCTAGTAGTCATGATGATCGTTGTTTTTCATATGTCACAAGTACTTCTAATATTGAAAATGTGTGGCATGCTAGACTTGGTCACGTGGGTGTCGATCGAATGAATCTATTGGCTAGAGAAGGCTTTCTAGGCCCACTCGCCCGAGTCAATCTTGACATATGTGAATCATGTTGGCTGGAAAAGCAATACAGAAACCATTTGAGAAGGCTACCAGAGCTGAATTTCCATTACAATTGGTTCATTCAGACATCTGTGGTCCTATGAACATGAGGGCAAGGCATGGGGCCTCATATTTCATCACTTTTACAGATGATTTCACTCGATTCGGGCATGTGTACCTGATTTCTCATAAGTCAGAAGCATTACAGTGCTTTAGACGTTATATCACTTAGGTCGAAAATCAATTGGAAAGAACGATCAAGTGTTTGAGAACAGATCGAAGCCGTGAATATCTATCTGAACAGTTCAAGGAACTGTGTGATGAAAAGGGTATTGCTAGACAATTGACAATCCCTTACACACCACAACAAAATGGTGTAGCGGAAAGAAGGAATCAAACACTTCTTGAAATGGTTAGGTCTATGATGGCGCAAGCCAACCTCCCAGTTTCATATTGGGGGGATGCATTATTGACTGCTGCCTACATACTTAACCTAGTGCCCTCCAAATCCGTGACTTCCACTCCATATGAGTTATGGACGGGAAGAAAACCTGACCTAACCCATCTGAGGCCTTGGGGGTCTGCAGCGTTTGTTCGCGAAACTTCTTATCCCCGTGGAAAATTGGGTCCTAGAGGTAAGAAGTGTATCTTCATAAGATACTCTGAACACTCTAAGGGTTATGTGCTCATCAGCGAACAATCGGATGGAAGCATAACAGAAATCGAATCACGAGATGTTACGTTCTTGGAAAATGATTTTCCAAGACAGGGAGAGATTGATAGGGAATTCCATCTTCAAGAGATGGTTGACCCAGCCAGTATTTTTCCTACTAACCAATCAGTGGAAGTTGGTGAAAGTTCGCATGAACTATCTCAAACTAGTGGGAGAAAAACATTGGTTGGTGATTCTTCTAGGAAAGAGTCACAAGAGTCTGAGATGCGTAGAAGTAATCGTGGGAGTATTCCTCGACGTCGTTTTGAGATCGAAGACGAAGCTTTCATGATTGCTCCGCATGATGACTTAGAGCCTAGATCAGTTCATGAGGCTCTCTCTTGTCCAAAACAGGCTGAATGGAAAATTGCAATAGAAGAAGAACTAGAATCGATGAAGGCAAACCATGTCTAGGACTTGGTTGATCTTCCGCATGGACGTCGGGCGATCGGAAACACATGGGTTTTCAAGATCAAACGAAAAGCGGATGGATCCATCGATAGGTATAAGGCCCGCTTAGTAGCAAAAGGATATACCCAATAAGAGGGTATTGACTATGAGGAAACTTTTTCACCCGTGGTGAGGTTTGCCTCAATTCGCCTTATCTTAGCCATTGTTGCGACATTGGATTTGGAATTGCATCAGATGGACATTAAGATTGTGTTTCTTAACGGGGAACTAGAAGAAGAAATTTACATGGCATAGCCTGTAGGTTTCATTACGAAAGGCCAGGAGCGCAAAGTTTGCAAGCTCCAACATTCTATATATGGCTTAAAGCAATCTTCTAGGCAATCGTACTTTCAATTTCATCGAGCTATAACATCTTATGAGTTTATGATGATCAGTGAAGACCACTGTGTCTATGTCAAAAGGACAGGACAATCCTTTGCAATTCTATCTCTATATGTTGACGACATCTTGTTGGCTGGGAACGATATGGAGTTTATCGTGACCATTAAGCAATGGTTATCATCTCATTTTGAGATGAAGGATATGTGAGAAGCAAATTATGTACTTGGTGTTAAGATACACCGGGACCGATCGAGGAAATTGTTAGCTCTTTCACAAGAGTCATACATTTGTACAATCCTTGAACGTTTTAAGATACATAATAGCAATCCCATTGAAACTCCAATCGCAAAGGGTGAAAGCCTAAGCCTTAAGATGTGTCCTCAGACCCAAGAGGAGAAGAGAGAGATGGAAGGAGTCACATTCTCTAGTGCTGTGGGCAGCTTGATGTATGCTATGATGTGCACCCGGCCGGATATTTGTTATGTTGTTGTCTTGGTAAGTCGTTACCAGTCAAACCCCGGGAAGAAACATTGGATGGCAGTGAAGAGGATCCTTAGATACTTGAAGGGAACAATGGACTATTCCTTGTGTTATCAAGGAAGTGATTTGCGCCTGATGGGTTACACAGATGCTGATTGGGCTGGCGAACTGGATGAGCGCAGATCGACATCAGGATATGCTTTCTTACTGAGTGATGATGCTATTACTTGGAGCAGCAAGAAACAATCTTGCACAGCTTTATCCACGATGGAGGCTGAGTTCATTGCATGTTTAGCATCAGTTCAGGAGACCGTAAGGTTGAGGAGGTTCTTACAAAGCATACAAGTTACAGCGGAGACTTCATACCCCGTGACTATTCACTGTGATAGTCAAGCTTGTATTGCTTATGTGAAGGATCCCAAGTATCATGGGAGGACAAAGCACATCGAAATCAAACAACACTTTGTGAGAGACATTGTGGACAATAAGGAGGTGGTTATTAAGTACATATCTACGCATATGATGGTTGCTGATCCATTCATAAAGCCCATCCCTAGAGATGTTTATCATGCTCATGTTCAAGCTCTAGGTTTGCGTATAATTTGATGTATGTATTAATGGTCTTTGTCATTTGTCATTATGTTTATTCTTATGTCTTATATATATCTATGGATATTTTAGACATAGTGTATAATCGTCTTCTTGCTTTGCATACTTACACACAAATTTAAAGAATGTGTCACCAAGTTGGAGATTGGTTCACTCACATGAGCAATCGCCTCAGATTTCTTAGTGAAAAGCTGAGATGAGACATGATGAATTTGGCGCTAGTGGGAGCTTGCCTCATAAGGTTTATCAATGTCACCTTGACAAGAGGTCAAGATGAGGTCTGCCTAATGAGATTAAGACCGATCATGATTGACCCAAAATCATGAATACTTGGCAAAGCCGGATAAGTACATAACCTGACACTAAATAGCGAGCTGGTAGTAGCTTGATCCGCATATTGGTGTTTGTTTTTTCTACAATTGACACATGTTCTCTAGTGTAGAGTAAACCACTATGATATGTGAGTCATACCACATGTGTTATAACGACTATATAGGAAGCGAAGGAATACTTTTGTAATCCCTATCCCTCGCAATGTGAGTTCCTATAAACCTAAATGGTTTCAAGGTTGCCCTTGAACTTTTGTCTATGTTCTTGAAGGGATGGACTAATGTTTGCTACTTTAGCATGTTTTTTCGACGGTGATGAAATAATTAGCCTTATGGGACATGTTAGGAAAGCGGTTAGTTCGGAACAGATGGACATGAGTACGGAAGGGAAAACTATTTGTTTTTACGTTGACGTATGAATTTGCTGGCCAGCCACTATATCGCTCAATTAGTGTGGATTTAGTGAACACATGATGTAAGAAAGGTCTAACATATGCTAAAGGGATAAGATATGTTAAAACTGATGTAAAAGACAAATAAGTTCGGGGCATAGCGAGACATGCTGATATGCAAATATTTTTTTGGGCTGTAGCAACTATGTGTCCCTAACAGGTGCATAGCATAGCTCCCAAGTGCAGGTGTACTCGCAGGGGTCGCACGGTTCATTTGCCGTATGATTTTCGAGTTGTGATTCTCGAGCTTAATATCTAGAAATTCTCAAATAACTGTTATGCTCCCTATCATGTGCAAGTGGGAGATGTTGGTTTAAGAACGGTTTGTGCCCATGATGGGCAGCATAACCAAACCAATAATGGGAAGTTATTCTCACTAACCCCAGCAACCTCTCTAGTAACTACTCTTGATCTGGAGTTTATAAAAAGAGAGATTGCAGTGAGAAGAAGGGACATAAGCGGGTGCAAACGTGAAGAATTCCTAGAGGAAGAAAGCTCCGCCAAATCAAACCGGAAGGGCAATTGAACGGTGGCTAGAGATCGATTTCTGTCCGTGATTTCTTCCCGATCTCTGCGTTAGATCCTCGACGAATTCTGGACTTGTTTCACCAAGTTACCGGGTTAAGGTATGATCCTCGATATTCAGATTCCGCTGAGTATATGTAACAGTTGGAAGCGAGCTGCGAGCCCGATAGGTTGTTAAATGCGAGATAGATAATGAAAATGGAAGACAGATTCCAAAGGGAGGATGGGATGGCTCCAGTACGCCGATTGAAACCAGTGCAAGACGAGAGGTAGTGGAGATTTCCATTAGTAGCTAGGATGTTGCCGCTGAGTTCGTTGTTGTTCAAAGAAAGAAGAGCAAGAAAAGAAAGAGTTGTCAGTGCAGCTGGAATGTGACCTGGAGACTGTTGTATCTCAAGTCTATGTGTCAAAGGTGCGAGTAGTTGATGCGACCGGTCGGAATTTCATCTGTCAGCATGTTACTGTGCATACTGAGAATACGCAGCTGTAGACAACGAGACAATGATTAGATACTGGCATGGATTTCCTGTGAACGCTCAGTCTCTTCTATTCAAATTCTCACTTGACCACTCTCCCTTGAGGCGTTACTGCTAATCTGATTAGAAACTGGCGCAAGAATTGGAAGTCTTTCTGCTGCATAATTATATCTCGAACCAACCTCAGCATGTTTTGCTGCAGCTTGATTTTCATCATGCGTCTGCATAACTACACTCCCGGAAGAACCTGAATTGACATCATTTTACAAGCAGCATGGACCATAAATTTGTGCTCAAATCTCAGAAATCAATCTCAAAGCCATATTTTGCTATTTAACTTCTGACAATATATAATTACTGTTAGATTGACGATCAAGAAAATGATCAACCTAATAAGCGTCAAACTAGCCAATAACATCTAGATGAGACGAAGACGTAAAGTACACGTTATACCTGGAGTCTCCCTTAAAATATCGACAAAATATGACAAGCATCCTCGTGTAGTTGATGTGGATTTCGCATGAACCTGTGCAATAACCCAAAAACAAATGTGATGTTTAGACTAGTTAAATAAATCAGCTTCCCAAAGAGCCTATTATATTTACTAGAATCATTAATAAGTGGCCTTAAATTGTGGTCAACACGGACATTATGAAAGTATCAATTCTTCATGTTGCATGGATATGGAATATTCAAGGATTGGGTACGATACTGTAAGGTTGGGTGTGCACGTGCCCCGCAAAAAAGAATTTGGGAAAAAAGAGGTTAAGAGGGAATTAATTTCTCCTCTCTACCTAATGTTATTATATGGTCAAGCAAACGGGTACATCTTTATAACCGGCTACCCAAAACACGCAAGCTCTAGCATTTTTCCTCAAGCCGGAATATATACATTTTGTTATGAATGAGGGAGGCTTTTGGCCTTCCCTCCTTCATTACCCACTCATTGGTCCCCATTACTATGGGTAATGTGGACCTTTGGTCTCCTTGAGGCTCTTTATCTCCCCCTCTAATTTAATATATAGAGAACTATGGTCTATGGCCATGGTTACTCATTTCTATCTCTAAGAAATCTTATCTCTATTTTCTCTTGAGTTTGATTACTCTCTAACACGTTATCAGCACGTGTCTTCTACAAATTTTGAGCCATTAAAATTATTCCAAATCCCCTCTAAATTAAATTCCTACGCGAAGGAATCTAATTGTTGTTGCGGCGATCCGTTGCGGTTTTTCGCTACGGCGTTTCCTGGGCGTTCGGAGGCGGGGAATTCTATCTACGGATATTATATTACGATCGTCCCAAGATCTCTGATCTAGAGGTAATTTTTTTTTCCGATCCCGTAGACAATTACAAAATAGAGTTTGCTATGATTTTACCATGCTTTCCTATAAGCTTGTTAAATCAAATAAATTCTGTTTAATATCAAATTTAACTGAAAAAAAACCAAGAACAACCCTTCGCCTCCCCCGAAGGGAGGGCTCTCTGTCCTCCGACAGGGGCCTTTGTGACAAAAAGAACATTTTCTTTTGCACGCATGGGCGCAGACTCCAGCGTGGTCCTTGGTTGCGCAGACGCCTCTGTGTGCATTCTCAAATCATCCAAATGTATATGAGTTACAATACAGTTTGCTCTTAATCATTGTATGTAATTTATGAACCGTCCACACTCTGTCATCTTAAAACACGTGGAATTATGTACGTGGATCATTGACCACAAGTATGTGGTGACCTTCCTTTTTCACCAGCATGCCATTCCAATACTCATCTGTAGCTTTCCCAGTCTCTTTTATCTGGGTCAATTATTCATAACATATTAGGTAATTAAATGTTAAATCAACTTGCTTGATTTGAACTTTTCTAACACTCACAGCTACTGTTTGTTGGGCCTGAACAAACTCCAGCAGAAGGCTATGTTGGGCTGGAACTGTTAAATTTAATAAATTAGATGGCTTGTTTATTGGGCCTGAAGTCCAGTTTATAACAATGAAAATAGGTTTTATGGGCCAGCAGCCCCATTCAGATTAATAATTAATTTTGACTTGTAAATTGGGCCAGAAGCCCAGTTAATCCAATTGCAAAATTAATATGTTAATTAAATTTTTGCAAATGGGCCTGTAGCCCAAATATTAATAGTAAATTAATTATTATAATGATTATTATTTTACTAATAGGCCTGCAGCCCCAATCATAATATTACTTTACTCTACGCCAAATTTGTCATTTTGCTAATATTATATTAAACATTACTCTGGCATTATTATTAAATTATGGAATACTATGATTCTATTTTTCAAAATATAACTATCTTAAAGATCCTGAGACCGCTCTGCCGTTAGTCAACTAACCTAATGGTGTATGACGTTTCCATGTGGTCTACGAGATAATTATATTTTCTAGTTTCCTTTACCATATGTTATGCTTGAGATATATGCGTGGTTGTTTATTTTTATGCATGTAGCATATTTAGAACTGCGTGGATGTTTAAATAAGTAAAAATTTGTTTTTCGGGATCGACCATTGTATACCTATTTACATTCCTTGCACTTTTATTTTCTTTTGAGAGAATTTGTAAGTGAGACAATTTGTATAAAAAGCCAAAGCTCCATGCAACAGCATATGAAGACGAAGATATTGGGACCCACTTTGGGTTTCCGAAGTTGTATTTTTCTTTTCTTTTATGGACTGTAAACGAACTTTGGACTGTGTACTTTTTTTTGGGTATCTGGTCGATCCCCGCATTTTTACTAGTTTATTTCTTTATGCATGAATTTTGAATTTTAATTAATTCATGCTCATTTTAAATTGCGTAGATAAATGGCAAAATTGGCTAGCGTCGATTTCGAAGTCCTTGACTCTGCATGGACGAATTACCTGAGTGGGCGAGTGGACCTGAAGTTCCACTTGCGTTCGATGGCCCTCCTTGGGTCCATTTTGGCTCCTTCCTCGGCCCCAGCAGCAGCCGAAGCTTCTGCTACATCTAGCAGCAGCCCTCCAACCACTGTATCCGATGTAGATAAGGCGAAAGCCATAATCTACATTAGGAAACATATAGATCGGACCTTAAAGGCCGAATACTTAACGGTTGAGTACCCAAAGGACATGTGGACAGCGCTGGAAGCTCGGTATAAACATCAAATTGATGTTATATTATCGCGTGCCAGTTATGAGTGGGAAAACCTCAGACTTCAGGACTATAAGTCCGTCGTTGAGTACAATTCTGCACTTCATAACATCACCTCACGCCTGAAGTTGTGCGGTGAAGAAGTGACAGAACATCGCATGTTGGAAAAGACATTTACCTCGTTTCACGAGAAAGATGCAATCCTCATGCAGCAGTATCGTGAACGCAATTTCACGAAATTCTCCAATCTGATCTCATGCCTACTTAGGGCAGAGTAGAATCGAGACTTACTGCTTGTAACTCATAACTTACGTCCAGCTGGCACTGTCCCTATCCTTGAAGCCCACCACGTTTCTCCCCAGAAGTGGAAAAACAAGAGGAAGGCTAAAAACACTAAATGGAAAGCTGTAATGAAGCAACCAAGAGGTGCAGCTCCCCAGACAAACAAAAACAATAAGGGAAAAAGAAACTTCACTTGGAAGCGAAAGAACACCGAGCAAGTGTCACTTCCAAAGTAGAACTGGGAGGATAAATGCCATAGGTACGGCATGACTGGCCATTGGTCCAGAAACTGCCGCACTCCTCGCCACCTCCAAGATCTATACCAGGCTAACCAGAAGTCTCTACCTGAAACAAACTTGGCGGCTGTTCAGCCTCCAACAATGTTTACTACAAAAGACTTCGAGAACGACGACCTTCTCGATTGAGCATCATCTTTTATCTATGCCTTTAGAATTCAATGTATCTTCATCTTTTATTTGCTTTAGTACAAACTTTTATTTTCGAATGAATGTCTACATTTTCGCTCAAATAAAATTTCGTTTTTGCTTATATAGATGATGTCTGAGTGCCTAGTGGACAGTGCCTCAACGCACACAATCCTTCGCGATCATTGCTATTTTAATAGCGTAAATAAATATGACGGTCCTGTTATCACAATTTCAGGACTGTCCCAAATAATCGAAGGATCTGGTGAAGCAATTATATTGCTCCCAAATAACACAAGACTTCAAATAAAAAATGCATTATTCTCTCCTAAATCAAATAGGAATCTCGTATGTTTCAAGGATTTTCGTTTAAACGGATAGCACTTAGAGACCAGAGATGAAAATAAGGTTGAATATCTGATTGTCACTCGTCATAAAAATGACCAGAAGATCATCTGCGAGCGATTCAAGGGCCTCCCCTCGGGTCTATACCAAACATACATTCAACCAATAGAAGCCAATATGACTGAGCACCAGACGTGCCAATCACTGCCAGAGTTTCAACTCTGGCACAATAGACTTGGTCACCCTGGAACAGCAATGATGTGAAACATCATCACTGAATCCCGTGGACACAGATTGAAGAACCTGAAGATTCTTCAAAAGGGTGAATTTCCTTGTCTCCCTTGTTTCAAGGGAAAACTTATAACAAGACCATCCCTCCTGAAAGTGGGATTAGAGTCTCCTGGCTTCCTTGAGAGAATTCAAGGTGACATTTGCGGACCTATTCACCCCGCAAGTGGCCCATTTCGGTACTTCATGGTACTGATTGATGCATCAACCAAATGGTCTTATGTGGGCCTCTTGTCCATCCGCAACCTAACTTTTTCAAAGCTATTGGCACAAATAATAAGGTTGCGTGCTCATTTCCCCGATAACCAAATCAAGAAACTACATCTTGATAATGTGGAAGAATTTACTTCACAAGTCTTCGAAGACTATTGCCGGGCAACGGGTATTGAAGTTGAACATCCTGTAGCACATGTTCACACCCAAAACGGATTAGCTGAGTCCCTTATAAAGAGACTCCAATGGATTGCACGTCCATTGCTTATGCAATCCCAGTTGCCGGTGGATGCTTGGGAGCGTGCTATTTTACATGCCACATCACTTATTAGGATAAGACCCTCTGGAGGTCATACTTTATCCCCGATGCAACTAGCATATGGCACACCTTCGGATATCTCTCATTTGAGAGTGTTTGGTTGTGCGGTATATGTCCCAATAGCACCATCTCAGAGGACCAAAATGGGTCCTCAGCGTCATCTATGTATATATATTGGGTTTGATTCGCCCTCTATTATCAGATACCTTGAACCCCTGACGGGTGACGCATTCAAGGCATGTTTTGCTGACTGTGAATTTAATGAGAAAGTTTTTCCTAAACTGGGCACACAGTCTAAGAAGCCAGAAGCTCCTGAGACCATTAGTTGGGACCAGAAGTCGTTGTCCCTATATGATCCGCGTACTAATCTGTGTGAAGATGAGATCCTGAAGATCCTTTACATCCAGAATACAGTACATCTTTTACCGTATAAATTCACGGACAACCAGAAGATTGTCCGTTCACACGTCCCTACTGCCAATACACCAGCTAGGATTGACATCCCCATAGATGGATGCAATCCAATGGCAGCAGAATTGGCTGTACCTCAAATGAAAAGAGGACGCCCACCAGGTTCAAAAGATAAAGTTCCTAGAAAGAGGAATACTCCTGGAGATGCTAAGATTATCCCTCCACAGGATGCTGAGCTCAGACCAGCTACTTCTCCCCTCCTGATTTTCCTGGCAGAGGAAACAATAGGAGAAACATCATTAAATTTTGTACGTACTGGAGAAGTACTGGACAGAAATAGCATAGTCGTCGACGACGATTTTGCGTTCGATATTGCCGTTCACGTCACTGAATATGAAGATGACGTCGAACCACGATCTCTAGTGGAAGGTAAACGCAGAGATGATTGGCCAAAGTGGGACGAGGCAATAAGAGTAGAGCTGGACTCACTCTTGAAACGCAAAGTCTTTGGACCAGTAGTCCAAACACCAGTAGGTGTAAAGCCTATGGGATATAAGTGGGTTTTCATAAGAAAAAGAGATGAAAATAATGTTATCGTTCGCTATAAGGCACGCCTTGTAGCCCAGGGATTTTCCCAAAGACTGGGGATTGATTACGAAGATACGTATTCCCCGGTCAAGGATTCGATCACATTCCGATTTTTAATAAGCCTAACTTCTCTGGAAAGCCTAGAAATACAGCTCATGGACGTTGTGACTGCATATCTATATGGCGATATAGATAAAATTATCTATATGAGACTTCCTGATGGGTTTAATCTACCCCCAGAGATGAAAGAGATACCTCGGGACGTATTCTCTGTAAGGCTACATAGATCATTATATGGTCTAAAACAATCGGGCAAGATGTGGTATAACAGACTTAGTGATTTCCTTGCACAGCAAGGATTCACGAATAATGAAATCTGCCCGTGTATCTTTATCAAAAGAACGAGAACAAGATTCGTCATCATAGCTGTATATGTAGATGCCTTAAATCTCATAGGATCTCCTGCAGAGATCAATGAGATATCTGAAAGCCTAAAACATACTTTTGAAATGAAAGACCTAGGCAAAACAAAGTATTGTCTTGGCTTACAGATAAAACACCTAAGAGGTGGAATCCTGTTACACCAATCTAATTATACAAAGAAACTTCTTCGCAAGTTTCATATGGATAAATGTCATCCTTTAGGTACTCCTATGTTCGTAAGATCACTAGATGTACATAAGGACCCCTTCCGGCCACTGGAAGAGGGGGGGGGGAGATACTGGGTCCTGAAGTACACTACCTCAGTGCCATTGGAGCACTTCTATATCTGGCTAACTGTACGCATCCCGATATAGCGTTTACAGTTAATATTCTAGCCAGACACAGTGCAGCGCCCACAAAGCGCCACTGGAACGGAGTAAAGCATCTTCTGCGATACCTCCAGGGTTCCATTGATCTTGGACTTTACTACCAGAGAGGTGCCTCCCCCAAATTATTTGGTTATGCTGATGCAGGTTATCTCTCAGATCCGCACACGGCAAAATCCCAAACGGGTTTTGTTTTTACCTACGGAGGTACTGCTATCTCCTGGAGATCGGTAAAGCAAACCACAACAACTACATCATCCAACCATTCGGAGCTCATTGCGATCTATGAAGCAAGCAGAGAGTATTATTGGCTACGATCCGTCGTCCAACACATTCTTCAATCTACTGGCCTGAAGACCGGTGATTTGGAGCCTACCGTCCTGTTTGAAGACAACGCTGCATGCATTGCTCAACTTCAAAAGGGCTACATCAAGGGCGACAGGACGAAGCACATATCTCCCAAGTTTTTCTGGACACATGAGCTAAAGGAGGACAAGCAGATCGAAGTTCAGCAGATACAGTCCTGCAACAACTTAGCTGATCTTTTTACTAAGTCTTTGCCCAAATGTACTTTTGTAAAGCTTGTAAAGAACATTGGTATGCGACAATTAAAAGACCTGCAAGCCTGAAGCTTGTACGGATCAGAGGGAGTAACCTGTGGGTTGCACTCTTTTTCCTTAAGCTGTTGGGTTTTCCCACTGGGTTTTCCACAGCTAAGGTTTTAACGAGGCAAACACACTTACTCTGGATCCAGAAGTATCCAATCCTCTTTGCCGCAGATACTGAGACCAAAGTGATGAATGGGTAAGGGGGAGTGTTATGAATGAGGGAGGCTTTTGGCATCCCCTACTTCATTACCCACTCATTGGTCCCCATTACTATGGGTAATGGGGACCCTTGGTCTCCTTGAGGCCCTTTATCTCCCCCTCTCTAATTTAATATATAGAGAACTATGGCCTATGGCCATGGTTACTCATTTCTATCTCTAAGAAATCTTATCTCTATTTTCTCTTGAGTTTGATTACTCTCTAACACATTTATCATGAACAGTTTTTACAAAAAGATGAGAAAACAGTACAAGAAACAGCCTTGGTATAAATATGGTTGCTAATCAAGTTAATTATTAGCGTAGTCTAGGAAATAGTTAAGACTCTTGGGTTCTTGTGTATGACAGTTGGATTCTTGTGTACTCCTTGGTCCTAGTGTTGTGGCTCTTGAGCTCTTGTGTCCAACGATGTATTGTGATGTACATATATATATATGAGAGGAAACCCACTGTAAACCATCATCCAAGAATACAAATCATTTTTCCAAGAATCATTTTTCCATTTTGGCATAGTAGCAAACAGTTGGTAGGCGAGGCCGATTTGCCAAAATCAAAACTTCCTGTCCAAACTACAGGTAAAAGTAGCTTTGTCCATACTGGATAATGCTAAGCGGGCAGATTCCTCACTGTCAAAGTTTACAAAGCCGAATCCCCTGGACCTTCCGCTTTCTCTGTCAGTGATCACCCTCGCTTCGGTGACATTAACAAAGCTGTCGAGTGCCGCCTTAAGCGAGTGGTCATCAGTACCCCAGGAAAGACCTCCAACAAAAAGCTTTGAGGAAGACATGTAGCGAACGGAATTAAGAAAATGCATCACAGGAGCGCCATTCGATTTGTTGCTCCCTAAAGCGCTCTGCCGGATCAAGCAACCGAGCATACTGCAGAAAGCCATTTCCTAATAATTTCTAAAAATCTTATGCGGTGGAGGATGGAGCTCGTAGAAAGGGGAGAACTTGATGGCTTATATGGACTTCTTCATTAAGATCTACATATAACAAAATCTTTTGTTACATCTAACTAAAGCATCGGCCATTGTTGGTTGACAGCGATAAAAAATAACATGAATGCAATTGAATCGGGCAACATGAGAAACGATCTCATGGTGTTCAGCTCCGTAAGCTTGAGTAAAACATCTAACAACCAGAAGAACCTTGTATCTGTCCATTGTCTCATTTCGGTGGTATTTCACCATAAACAACTAGCAACAACACAAAAAAATCCAGCCCTCAAGAGGCATGAACCAAGTGCCACGTCCTCCGTGAAATAGGGCATGCATCCCATCCTCGTGCTGCTACCAAGCCAGGTCAATCAAGGCTTCATAATTAGATTTTGGTATAGGCACAGAGCACAAAGAAAATGCGAACTAATGAAAAGTATTGTTAAGACGATAACAACAAATGAAATGAGAAATTGGATGCACAATAGTTTATCTTTTACCATTGCAATATGATATGCAATAGGAGTGTCTAATTGGAGAAATCAGGAATAGTCGGCACCGTAAGTAAGTCGTTGCAGATGATTAACATTCTTAGCTATAGACACGACATCGATTTGGTGAGATAGGCACCTTAGAACCTCTCGGATCCAAGCAACCCTATCTACTGGTGTGATTCACTGATCACAGTAAAAAACTTAAAAATAAGAGAAAAATAAATTCCACTATTTCTCCTTAGGAAATAAATATACCCTAAGGTAAAAACATATACAAAAAACTCCCACTATAGCCCTCTCTCGGGAGAAGATCTCTCTATGGAAAACCCCTCACAACTCTCTCTAACATTTGATAATTCCTTTCTTCTCTCACGAAAGAAAGTGTTGGATCCCCTAAGATGACAAATACACATTAAGGGTTGTAACGTCCCCTGAATGTGTGCAATTACAGTATCTATTATGTGCAGGTCCTGCAGGTACCGGTGAAAACAAAACAGAGACAAAAAGCAGAAAATATTATTATAAAGGAAATACTCATTGTCATCCTTCAAAAAGTAACACTAAAGAGCTATCATCTCTCTCTCTCTCTCTCTCTCTCTGACATAAAAATAAAATCATGCCAAATAAAATGAATAAGACTCTCCTTAGTAATCATGGTATCATAAATCCGCGTTCTCTACACTAAAGTCAGTCTCCTCGTATACTGGCGCCTCTTCGTAGATTGCCTCGTCACCTGTTGAAAACTACAGACAAAATATAGGTTCAAAGTCTTTAGAGTCTAAGCACCTCCAATTTTCTCCATATTTTATAAAACTCAATCAACCTAATGGATTCGTACAATTTGGCATGCTAACAGCTTTTACTTTTTCATCGATAATTCAGGCATGTGGATTTTACAAAAAATATGGCGCATCATCATCAAAATCATTTTAATGTTTCTAGAATGTCTAACATGGTTCATATCAAATACTCAACTAAAGTCAATAATATTCATGATGGACATGCATGCACATACAATGAATGAACCAACCTATTTTGACACGAATTAGTGTGCAATGTGTATATGTTAGATACAATATTTAAGTATGTGTATGTGCAAGGATTGCGTGCTAATGCTCAATTAGTGACACAATCCCCAACTCCCTTCGAATGAAGCAAAATTGTGTTTGCTTTAAGGGTTTGGTGAATATGTCCGCTAATTGTTTTTCAATATCAATATGTTCTAAAGAGATGTCTTTCTTATCATCATGATCCCTCCGAAAGTGGTGACGAATATCAATATGTTTTGTCCTAGAGTGTAGAACAGGATTTTTAGATAGATCTATAGCACTATTGTTGTCACACCAAATTGTTGTAAGGTGGAAAGTAAGATCGTAATCTCTGAGGGATTTTCTCATCCATAGAATTTGAGCACAACAACAACCCGCCAAAACATATTCGGCTTCAGTTGTACTCAATTCTATGGAGTTTTGCTTCTTGGAAAACCACTAACCTAGAGACATACCTAATAGTTGGCAAGTGCCCATAGTACGCTTACGATCGGTCTTACTTCCCATAAAATCCGCATCACAATATCCTACAAGCTTAAATGACGTGGAACAAGGTTACCATAAACCAAAATCTAAATTTCCTTTAATATATCAAATCATTCGTTTAACTAAAGAAAGATGGGACTCTTTAGGACAAGATTGAAACCGAGTAGATAAACACAAACTAAACATTATATCGGGCCTACTAGCTGTCAAATATAATAGGCTAACAATCATACCACGGTACAAGCATTCGTCCACTTTCTTTCCCTTTTCTTCTTTATCCATTGTTGTCGTCGCTGACATAGGAGTAGATCATTCCTTAGCATTTTAAAGTCCAAACTTCTTCACTAACTCCTTTGCATATTTTTATTGATTGATGAAAATTACATCCCTACATTGTTTGATTTGCAATCCAAGAATAAATGTGAGTTCACCCATCAAGCTCATCTCAAATTCCCTAGACATATATGTAGCAAATTCCTTGTAAAGTAGATTGTTAGAAGCACTAAAAATGATATCATCAACACATATTTGCACTACAAGTAGATCTTTATTTTGATGTTTAACAAATAGAGTTTTATGTGCCTTTTCCATGGAAAAATTATTTTTAAGCAAAAACTTACTAAGTCGCTCAAACCAAGCTCTAGGAGCTTGTTTGAGCCCATATAAAGCACAGTTAAGCTTGAAAACATAGTCCAGGTGGATGGAGTCTTCAAACCCGGAGGTTGTTTGACATAGACTTCCTCAGATAAAACTCCATACCGAAAAGCACTTTTGACGTCTGTTACGCCTATTTGGCCGAGGCCCGAAAGACACGAGCCCGAAAACCCGACCCCGGTCAAGAGCCCATCTGAGCACTCAGGCCCACTCGATAAGGCCCGATCGGGGACTCCCCCGAATGTAGATCCGACCCGGCCTCGGTAACATACAGGTCACTCACCCACTCCTGCGATAACCGCTCCCTCGATCCCACGACCACTTAATGGCAGTTATGGGGGGAGGCTGGCATGGCGCAGGGAGCGGCGGCAGGGGGTGGATTGAGGGGGCACGATTGGGGGCGGACGAGCAACGTGGGTCGGGGGCAATCACGGCGGAGGTCTATAAAGGGGCTAGGAGGACAACAGGACAAGGGACCGCATCTCAGGTATCTAGAACCTAAGGTACTCCATCAACGACCTAGTTCCCCCATATCATTTCCTTCCTCCCCCGCTTGCGCCGTGAGACGCCGTTCCGATCTCCTCACGAGTCGAACCGTCTCCGCCGGGCCTCCTCTTTCAGATCTCTGTCTGACTTAGGCATCGGAGGGGTTTTGGCCGGAACCAAGGTCCGGCCCCCCTGACGAGTGTTCTCGTCTTCGCATGAGGATACCCAATCAACGGGCCGAGGCTTCCCCTCCGCCCTTCGCTGACCACGCAACAAGCTGGACGATTGAGGCTCCCCCTCATCGACCGACCGCCGAGGCCGAGCGCAACCGACCGAGGCCGAGCGTCTCAACCCAGGCCGAGGCTACCCCTCGTCCTACCAACGACCGAGGACCCCGAGACGACCCAGTCGACGCGCTCCACGTCGTCGGCAGACCCGATTCGAGCCTCTACAGCACCAACTTGACTCGCCCGAGGGACCCAAGCGGGCCCCTTGACCACGTTGACCGGGTTATCCACGGTCAACGCTTTGTAGTGAGAAAACACTCTGAAACATCTGGCGCCGTCTGTGGGAACCGAAAACCGTCCCACGAAGCAGCAAACCACACCAACAATGGCACGAGCCAGCAATGGAAGGAAGCGCATGCCCCCCATCCCGGAGGAGGGGAATGGCGCATCAAACGGCAACCCCGAGGACACGCCCGTCGGCGGCCACCCCGCCCTCTCAACCGAAGAGACCGGCGGCTCAGAACTGGCCACGCAGGGACAGCTCCGCGCCCTGGCTCAGGAGACCAACGCGAGCCTCCAGACGTTGGTCGCGACGGTGCAGCAGCTCGTCGGCCCTGCGCCGTCCAACGGAGGCACGTTGGACGATAGCCATCGATGGGCGGGGGTCCCCCGCACTTGCGGTCCGCCGTGGTCGACGACCATGGGACCCAGAAACCGAACACGGAGCGTCGGTTCACGCTGTTCGGGTCAGGCGAGGTCACGCGCCTCCTCCCCTTATCGTGAAAGGAGCCGAAGAGAAACCGAAGGGACGGAGGGCGAATCGATGACGGCATCATCTCGTCGGTCACGGTCGTCCCGCCGCAGGAGAAGCGAACGACACCACTCAAGAGACCGATCACGGCGGAGCAGGAGCTCCCGCAGGAGGAGTCGGGAGCGTCGGGTCAGCCCGACCCCCAGCGTGGCGAGGGCCGTGGAGCCAGCCCCGCTGGCGCCTGTGCTTCCTCCACCCCCGATCGAGCCAGAGGCAGGCGACTGCCGCATCCCCGGGGGGATCCACGGAGACCGGTGCCCCTTATCACAGAGAATAACCGACGCACGGGTCCCCTCTCGATTCAGGATCCCGGTGCTGGGAAAGTACGACGGGATAGGGGACTCGGGACACCACGTGATGGACTACGAGGGGGACATGTCCTTCCAGGGAGCTGACGATGACCTGCTTTGCCGGGGCTTCTATTCTACTCTCAGGGGAGCGGCGAGGACCTGGTACCACAGCCTGCCTGGCCGCTCCATCGACAGCTTCGAGGAACTCACCCAGTTGTTCTGCAAACAGTTCATGGCGGGGAGGCAGATCAAGCCTGGTGCTGAACATCTGTTCAACATAGTGCAAGGCCCGGCTGAGCCGCTCCGACAGTTCATGCGCCGCTTCAATGCGGAAAGGCTGAACGTGAACAGCCCTCCTGACCTGGTGGTCCAGACGGCCCTTAAGAAAGGGCTTCGCCACAGAGGCCTCAAGAAGTCCCTACACAACGATCCCCCGAAGGACCTCCCCGGGATCATGGCGAGGGCCGAACGCTTCATGCTGACCGAGGAGGCCTTGGCCGAGGATGCAGGAAAAGCCACTCGAGGGACCAAGCGCGGCGACGGCGGACGAGTCAGCCCCGAAGGGTACCGGACCGAGAAGAGGCCGAGGAACAGACAGCGGGGAGAAAGCGCGAGGGACACCACCCCAGACGCCGTCCTCGCCCAAGTACAGAAGGAAGAGCGAGCTGATCGCCCCCCACCGAAGGCTAAAAGAGGTGGGAAGAACAGGGAGAAGTACTGCAAGTACCATAAGGACGATGGCCATGACACTGAAGACTGCTGGCATTTGAAGAAGGACATTGAGAAGCTGATGAGCCGGGGGCACGCCAGGAACCAGGCCGACGAGCCGGCCCACGGAGAAGGGACCTCCACGCAGCCAGACAAGGGGAAGAAGATCAACACCGTCCAAGGTCCCCTCCGCATCATAGAGTGAGCGGGCGATGTCTCTCCCCCCCGGTTGCAGCCTAGTAAGAGGGAGTTATCTAGGTTTACATCCCTCTGTCTAGCTTCATTTCCTTTTTTCCTTTTCCTCCAAATGTACCGGTCCGACAGGACTCTTGAGAGTACAAATGCATTCCCTTTTCGTCTTTTCTTAAATCCCCGACGGAGTTGACATGTCACCAATAGCGCAAAAGAATGGGGACCACCGCCTCACTGGAGGAGGAAGAAGAGCTTTGCCCTCGCCGACCGACCCCAGCGCTCATAAGTCTGGGGGCAATTCCCCCAGCAGGCACGGACGCCGACCGGTCCTAAGTCGAGGAGCTTTGCCCTCGCCGACCGACTCCTGCGCTCGTAAGTCTGGGGCAGTTCCTCCAACAAGCACAGACGCCGACCGGTCCTAAGCCGAGGAGCTTTGCCCTCGCCGACCGACTCCTGCGCTCATAAGTCTGGGGGTAATTCCCCCAGCAGGCACGGACGCCGACCGGTCCTAAGCCGAGGAGCTTTGCCCTCGCCAACCGACTCCTGCCCTCGCAAGTCTGGGGGCAATTCCTCCAACAAGCACAGACACCGACCGGTCCTAAGCCGAGGAGCTTTGCCCTCGCCGACCGACTCCTGCGCTCATAAGTCTGGGGGCAACTCCCCCGAGACACGGACGCCGACCGGTCCTAAGCCGAGGATCTTTTACCCTCGCCGACCGACTCCTGCACTCATAGGTCTGGGGAGAATCCCCCCAGCCAACGCCAACGTCATCCAGTCCTAGGCCAAGAACAAGGCAGCAATGCAAAGTACACGAGAAGTCCGAGTAAGTCAATTTCATTTATAACAGTTAACCAGGGTACAAAAACGTGTCTTATTTACAGGGAATCAAGGCGAAGGAAACACTCTACAAATAATCCACTCACGACGAATGACAGAGTTCTTCACCTGCAGAAGCTAGATCGACACCGATAGAGCAAAATTGGTTGACAAAAGACCCAAAGTAGTTAGCCCAAGCTAGCAGCCATGCAACCAGCAATTATTGGCCACGGAGCCGATAACGAAGCCGAAGGAGATAGCGGGGGCCAGGGATCCATTTCAAGTAGACTGGCCCAAAGCGAAGCGGATGCTTAAAAATTTGAGGATAAGGCCGGGAGGGACGGCTTAGGGAGCCCGAGCTCGGGAGGACACATCCTCGGGCACTTCGCCCTGCTCAGAGCGAGGGGGATCGACCGGCGGAGGGGCTTACTGAACACGCTCCGCACATTCCCGGAAGGAAGACTGGACGACTTCGACGATCCGAGGGGCAATAAGGTCTTCATACTTACCGAAGGCCTCCCTGAGAACCTCGAAGATCCTCTTCCCCAGGGTCTCGACGACACCCTTCTCCACCTCCTCTGCAAGCCGCATCACCTGGCGCCGATCCGACAGTTCCCTCTGAAGCTCCTCCCTCTCCAGGCGGAACGACTCCGCCGCTTCCTCAGCCGACTGATGAGCATCCTCCAGCTTTCCTTGGAGGTCACCCACTCGTCCCTCCAACTCGGCCACACGGAGGTTGAGACGCCGAGACTCCATCTGGGCCTCCGTCATAGCCACCTCAGCCGCCCCGGCCCGCTCCTGAGCCCTCATGGAGGACTCCTCCAGCTCCCTCAAGCGGACGGCTCGACACTGCAACTCCACAGCGAGCGCTGAACCCTGAAAAGACGAGACACGGGCTAAGAAGAGGATAAAGAGAAAGAGAGGATAGCAAGATAACCGAACCTGTTGAAGGATCCAGACCAAGGAATCCGACATCTTGTCGGCCGGGATCTTCTTGAGGAGGCTGCGGTCCCGGGGAGGGACGGAGACCTCGGCAACCTGCTGGGCCAGGGCTCGGTCAACAAACATCGAACTCCCAGGGACGACGATCGAAGCCAAGTCGCTCACCAACAAGGCCCCGACCCCCAGTGATACGGGCGAAGACGCTGCGAGGGGGGTGGCTGACAAAGCTACCGAAGGATCCCCGGCGGGCGCCACGGGAAGCGCGGAACCTGCCGGACTGGAGGGATCCACGTCCTCCCTCCTCTTCTTTCCTCCGTGGGGCTCCGAAGGCGCCGGAGGGGAACGCTTCCGCCTCGCACCATCCTCACCCCCGGGAAGGGGATCGCCAGAAGAAGAGGCGGGAGGCGCGGCCACCACCTTACCCACGGAAGGCTCGGCTCGGCGCACTTCCTCCTCAACGGTCCTCCGAGGCGCCCTTCCAGAGGTACTACCTCGGCTCCGAGCGGCTCCACGACGGATCAGCTCATCGACGTCACGGACGAACTCGCGGCCTGCCATCCCTGCAAAGGAGACCGAAATCAGGATGAGTCATAGGGCGATCCGAGGATGAAAAAGCGACCTACCCGGAGACCACAAGACGGCCTTCAGGAGTAGGTCGTCCAACAAAGACCAGATGGATTTCGATTCCAAAGGAAGAGCCGACAGCAGCGCGGCGGCTGCCTGATCAGCGTCAGAAAGGGCTAACGGCAGGCGAGGCTGGACGGACGCGCCCCAGCTTGTCAGAATCTGGGCATCACCCAAGAAGACCACAAAGACATAATCCGAGCTCCAATCCCCCGACCAGCGGGGTAGCCCGATTAGACATTCCCTCCTCGAACGGGCTTGGAGGTGCAGCCATGACCCCGGCCCGACCGTCTGGACCTGGTAAAAGTGGAAGAGAAGGGGGAGAGACGGCTCCAGACCACGGGTGCAGCAAAGCGTTACGAAGCCCGTCAGTACCGCGATCGAGCAAGGGGTGAACTGGCAAAGGGGCACCATGAGATATTCCATGACCTAGACAAGGAAGGGATTGAGCGGGAAACGAAGACCCAGGCGAAACATTTCGACGTAGACGCCGACTTCATTGCTCCTCAGAAGGCAAATCCGCTCGTCGACGAATGGAACTCGGACATCGTATGGGAAGCAGAGATACCTTTCCCGGATCTCCGTGACCGCCGAAGGAACGGTCCTCGACGGCGTACGGAGGATAGCCGGGGGCACGTTAAGACGCACGGCAGCCGACGCCACATCATCACAGGCGAAGTCTGGGAATAGCTTCCCCTTCCCCTTATCTTGGAGGGGACGACTCCCGGAAGAGGAACCGGATCCCACTGGCCGGGGCCTGCCCCGCCTGGACTCTGGAGAATCCCTCGCCCCTCGGCCAGAACCGCCTATCCTAAGAGCAGCCATAATACGAGAGCGAGAAAGAAATTACCTTTTAGCTAGTTTGAAGGAGACGAAGAAGCGAAGGCGACGGGAGACTCCGAGTTGTAGAAAGCCTAGAGCAATGGGAAGAGCAAGAAAGGAGAGGAGATCAACGCAGCTGGGGATCTTATATATCGGACGCCGGGACGAATTCGAAGCGCCTGACAATAACGCGTGGCAGGACTCGAAGAACCGGCGGCGTTTCGAAATCGGCGCCAGGGGAAGTCCAATCGATCCGCCTCATCATGACCTACATTTATGACCACGCCTCGATTAAAGCGCCACTCGGAATCCCAGGAGGCACAGCGGCCGAACCAAGCAAGCCAAAACCGGTCGACCCTACCAAGGGCGGCTCACGAACCCCTCGGCTTCTCGACTTAAGACGACCCCACGAGCGATGGGGATAAGCTTGCAGCTACACGTGGCAGCATCAGAAGACCGACAGCGCTTCGGAGCCCGCGCCTTAAAAGTATCGAACGGACCAACTCATGATGACGACTAATAAATGAGTCGACATCGATTGGCGAGCCTGTCAAAGTCAGCGGAAGTCACATCGGCCGAGCCGAACCGGCCGAGGCCGATCGACCCGACCGATGGGGGCAATTGTTACGCCTATTTGGCCGAGGCCCGAAAGACACGAGCCCGAAAACCCGACCCCCGGTCAAGAGCCCATCTGAGCACTCAGGCCCACTCGATAAGGCCCTATCGAGGACTCCCTCGAATGTAGATCCGACCCGGCCCCGGTAACATACGGGTCACTCACCCACTCCTGCGATAACCGCTCCCTCGATCCCACGACCACTTAATGGCAGTTATGGGGGGAGGCTGGCATGGCGCAGGGAGCGGCGGTAGGGGGCGGATTGAGGGGGCACGATTGGGGGCGGACGAGCAACGTGGGTCGGGGGCAATCACGGCGGAGGTCTATAAAGGGGCTAGGAGGACAACAGGACAAGGGACCGCATCTCAGGTATCTAGAACCTAAGGTACTCCATCAACGACCTAGTTCCCCCATATCATTTCCTTCCTCCCCCGCTCGTGCTGTGAGACGCCGTTCCGATCTCCTCACGAGTCGAACCGTCTCCGCCGGGCCTCCTCTTTCAGATCTCTGTCTGACTTAGGCATCAGAGGGGTTTTGGCCGGAACCAAGGTCCGGCCCCCCTGACGAGTGTTCTCGTCTTCGCAGGAGGATACCCAATCAACGGGCCGAGGCTTCCCCTCCGCCCTTCGCCGACCACACAACAAGCTGGACGATTGAGGCTCCCCCTCGTCGACCGACCGCCGAGGCCGAGCGCAACCGACCGAGGCCGAGCGTCTCAACCCAGGCCAAGGCTACCCCTCGTCCTACCAACGACCGAGGACCCCGAGACGACCCAGTCGACGCGCTCCATGTCGTCGGCAGACCCGATTCGAGCCTCTACAGCACCAACTTGACTCGCCCGAGGGACCCAAGCGGGCCCCTTGACCACGTTGACCGGGTTATCCACGGTCAACGCTTTGTAGTGAGAAAACACTCTGAAACAACGTCCATTTGGAAGAGTTTTAATTTCATGAAACTAGTGAATACTAAAAGCATCCGAATTGCTTCCAATCTGGCGACGGGAGCAAATGTTTCATCAAAGTCAATCCCTTCCTCATGGTTATATCCTTGGGCTACTAATCTTGCTTTATTATGTGCTACACAACATTACCCATTTTGTCAAGTTTGTTTCTGAATACCCATTTAGTGCTATGGTTGTTTGATTTTTTGGTTTTGGGAACAAGTTCCCAAACTTGATTCCTTTTAAATTGTGACAATTCCTCATGCATTGTCATAATCTAATAGAAATCTTCCAAAGCACTATCAACATTCTTAGGCTCTAAAAAGGATATAAAAGCAAATTTAACCATCAAATTAAAGCTACGTATGTATGGGTGTAATGGAAACACAATTTAAAATGTGTGTAATGGACACACAATTTAAAATGTAGCAAGAAGTATGTATGGTTTCGGCCCAAAAATATAAAGTCAATTTGTAATCATGAATCATGCTCCTAGCCATTTCTTGCAAAGTACAGTTTTTACTCTCAACCACCACATTTTGTTGTGGTGTCATATGGGTGGAAAAATTATGTGAATACCTTTTGAAGCACAAAAAAATCATCAAATCTAGTATTAAAAAATTCTCCTCCCCGATCACTCCTAACTTTGACTATTGAAAAACCTTTTTCATTTTCAACCTTTTTAGAAAACATTTGTAAAACATCAAAAATTTCATGTTTGTGTGTAAAAAAATAAACCCAAGTGAAACGTGAAAAGTCATCGACAATGAAGAAGCAATAATGCATATCACCTAAACTAGCAATCTTTGTGGGTCCAAATAAATCCAAATGTATTAGTTGTAATGGCTTAGAAGTAGTGACAATGTTTTTAGGATTGAAACTACTTTTATATTGCTTACCTAGTTGACATGCATCGCAAAGCTTATCACGATCAAAGCTAATTTGAGATAAACCTCTCACCAGATTCTTTCGAGCAAACTTTGAGATTATGTCCATGCTGGTGTGTCCTAATCTTCGATGCAATATCCAATTAATCTCATGTGATGCAACTAAATATTTTAAATGATTTGAATCACTTAGTTTGATAGTGTAGATGTTATTATAAGATGTACCCTTGAAAAGAATATCATCACCTTTCAAAATATTTACTTTGTCATTTTTGAAATGCACATTAAGGCCTAAAGAGCATAACTGACTCACACTTAACAAATTATGTACCAAACCATCAACAAGATTAACATTCTCAATAACCACAAGTGGATGCTTACCAATGTTACCTTTACCCAAGATTTTGCACTTCTTTCCATTACCAAGAAAAAACGACCATCCATCTTTCCTTGATAGCGTTGTGAAGAGGAATCATTGCCTGTCATGTAGTTCAAGCAACCGATATCAAGGTACCAAATGCTAACATTTTCCACTTGAAGATGCACCTACAAGAGAAGATGCACCCTTTGGTAACCAAATTTTAGATCCACAATTCTTAGTAAGATGCTTTGAAACCCATATAAAATATTCAGGATAATATCTAGCCAAGAAATCACACACAACATCACCCATTTTTTTGCAAAAAAAATAGGTAATATTGGAATGCTTATTAGTAGATGATATGTGATTTTCATGCATACAACGGTGAAAGCTCATGTTTCTTGCAAAATTCCTATTCATGGTCTTTTTAGATTTTTCCTTAGGTTGCTTCTTTTGAAAACCTAGACCATGTGTACTAGATTGATCATAAAGCCCATTTATCATCTTATTAAAGCTTTATTGGCTAATAGTGAATTTCTTTAATGTTGTGCTATGGTTTTGATTTTCATTTTCATGCTCACTAATCATAGCCTCATACCTTTTCTCTTTTTCACTAATTTCTAAGTCAATATCTATGTTTTCCCTTTTATCAAATTAGATTTTTTTTTCAGCCTCTTCCAATTTTTCCTCATAGCTAGCTATCTTGTGGTTAAAACCCATTATTTCAGAATATCTAGAACTAAGAGTGCTAATTTTTTATTTCAACTCCTTGGCAATATTGGATTTTTCATGTTCTAACTTAGCCAATTTTCTATTTGCATTTTCTAGTTATAGAATTTTGGTCTCCAATTTGGTTTCATCAAAGTTATTTATGATAACTTTTTGTTCTTTACATTTAATAAAGAGCTCATGTCTCTCACGTGTTATACTCCCTAGTTCCTCTTTTAATGAATCATGAACTCTTTTTAGCTTAAGGAATTTGGGACCCATTTCTTGAAGGAGTTCTACAAGAAATTCATAAGCTTCCTCCATACTAGAAAACATATCATCACTAATGTTCATTTCATCATCAAAATTTTGAACAAGGGAACCAATTTTTACCTCTTCGTTTCCATCCATAAAGCAAGTTCCAGTGTTGTCGTTCCAGTCATCATCTGAGGAGAGCACCTTTGTGTCACTCTCTCCCAATGTAGTCACCATTCCTTACTTTGACATCCTCTTTTCTCCATCTCCAAACTTTTTTTTCATTTGCCTTTCAGAAGTGGGCAGTCTGCTTTTATGTGTCCTCTGTTGTTACATTTGAAGCACTGAGATGCGGAGCTTTCTTCATCATTTCCTTCGTTTTTCTTGATTCCACAAATACTTCCCGTCCTCCTTTTGTTGTTGTTCAGAAATTTCACTAATTTCCTTGTGACAAGAGCCATGTTCTCATCATCGGATTCATTCATATCCTCCTTGAGCATTTTGGAGACTTGGAAAGCTAAATTGTTTTCCTTTGTCTCCTTCTTATTAGGTGTGCTATCATTGGCCATCTTCAATTGAACCTCATAAGCCATCAATTTTCCTATTAACTGCTCGTAACTGATGCTTGCCAAGCCATGTGCTTCTTCAATCGTCGTCCTCTTTTGAATCCATTCAACAGACAAAGAATATAAAATCTTTCCCACCAAATCTTCTTCTAGAATGTCCTTTCCTAATGCATTCAGTGGATTAATGATTATGACTGAATATTGCATATCCTAAGATCATAATCATCTTCTCTTGTGCATATAATCCATGGAATCATGCTCTCGTAACTACATTTACGTTAATCCATCATTTGTGAGCATATGATTTTATTTTGGTACAATTTCACTTCCCAAAGCATTATAAATGTCGACTATATTTTTAGGGATTTTTCTGGATTTTTCAGGTGTCCCGAAGGGGACTAAATCAACTCAAGAAGAGGAGTGCATAGCAGGTGCCTGTAGAAGAAATGACAGGCGCCTGGGCAACAAAACAGGCGACTGCCCAAACAACAGCAGTCACCTGCCTTTAAAGAGCTGGAGCTGGAGAAACTGAAGCGCAACGACAGTCGCCTGCAAGAGGATTAACAGTTGACTGTAATATTGTACAGTCGCCTGCCATTTTCGCATCAGTCGCCTGATTTCTCGGATGCCTGAGGGATCCAAAGAGCCGACTTACTGTTTATTTTAGCACTTCTGTAGTAGGCGCCTGAAGCACAAAAGGCAGTTGCCTGTGGATCACACAGGCGACTGTAATATTCAAGACAGTCGCCTGTCTTCATTTGGAAGCTACGCTGCCCACCAACCAGGCGACTGTCTGACCAACGACAGTCGCCTGTCATCAGTCGATTGGCATTTGTTCAGCAGTCGACTGATCGGGGGTTTTCGCCCAAATTCTGGGTTGCAAGAAACGGGTTTTTCTTAACCCGATTTCTCTCCAGTCGCTGTGGGCCGTTGGATGATATTTTGGATGGATGAGATGCAACCCCTAGGGGGTATAAAACACTACTATTCAGATGTAATAAGAGAGAGCTTAATCTTTTTCTATTTTTAGGTCATCTTCTTCCTTAAGAAGGAGGTTAGGGTTTTGGAGAGTTTTGAGTTTCTTGATCTCGTTTTTGTTGTTGCTGAGATTGATTGATGACTGAGGAAGCTATTATTTGGTGACAAATCTCCAACTCTCTTACTATTATGCATTTGCTTTCATTTCTTATATTGAACTATGCCTATTTCTATGAATGCTTATTCTATTCTTGATATGTTAGGCTAAATTCATTGTGGGGGTGTTTTGGATTGATGTAGGATGTTTCGATTGCCTTGTTAATGTTACTTTCCAATGCCCTTTGTTAATCCATGTTGTTGGGTGAAATACGCTTATGATTAATTGGATTTGATACTATCCATGGAGGAGATGCAGAACGATGGTGCTTCGTAATTGTTGGACCTATGTATCCAATGGGTATTGCATATCTTGAAATGAATGCAAGACCCCTTCAATACATATTTCGTAATTTAAAAGTTTAATTCACCCAACAACCTAAATTGTTAATTGGGTTGTAACCTGTTTATCGAATCTTGCATTATCCGAAAGGGACCGTAGAACGGTGGTTGTGTAGTGCGTAACACAACCTACATGCACTACCCCCACATACCTTGAAATGGGTGTGTGAGTGATTCATGAGTTTTGATTAGGAGAAGAACCAAATTAGCAATTACCTTTGCTGCACCCCATATGTGCTTAATTGATTTATTTCTCGATCCTCATACCTTGACATGGATGAGTGATCGAGTTATCATGGAATTAACATTTAGCAGTACAATTGAGTGATCGTACCGATATCCTCAACACCTGCACTCTCGCTTTCCCTTGCATCGAAACCTTAGGACATTACCCTAACTCTAGGATATTTAGATAAATCATCCATACAAACAATCATTCACCCTCAAAGGGTGGTTAGAACCTTCAGCCATTTTTTACATGCTCTGACTATTTGTGTGAATTTGTAGATTAGTTACGTCTATGTGGATACGATCACGTACTTACCAGGTACTTACCAGGTATATTATTTACCGACCTCATACACTTGCGAGTATCACCTTTCAGGTCTAGTCAAGCAAATTGGCGCCGTTGCTGGGGACAGCGTATCTTCATTTCACACGTTAGTCTTTGTCGTGAAGATTTGGTGAGATCTTTCCATTCTACTGTTTATATTCATTGTGGATATCCGAGTTTTTTTTTAATTTATATAATCATCAAAACTATAAAAATTAGGGTAATATTGAAAAGTTTTGGCTTGAGCTCAATTGTCTAGTTTATATGGTTAAGGACTCCTCGAACACATAGACTAGTAAGAAACATAGACATGGCCGATAACAATACCAACAACAACGATAATGACAACACCAATCATAGTGAGGACGATCACTCTCAACATGAGGGGGATCGAAGTTTGAGATATGTGTTGAGACCGAGTTGGTCTGCTACAGGCTCATGCATTGTGCTTCCAGCCGATGCGAATTCCTTTAGCCCAAGATGTGGGATATTTCAAATTCTCCCCACTTTTCATGGTGTAGAGAAGGAGAACCCTTATTTACATATAAAGGATTTCAAAGATATCTGCTTCACATGTTCTGATGGGAAGCCTAGCAATGAAACCATTTATCTTAAACTGTTTCCTTTTTCTTTAAAGGATAACGCTAAAAACTGGTTTAATGCTATACCTCATCATACTATTAACTCCTAGTTGGCAATGCAAGCTGAATTTCTGAAAAAGTTTTTTCCCTTGCACATGACTCAAGGATTAAAGCGGCAAATTACAAACTTTTCTCAGAAGCCAATGAAAGCTTTGATACCACTCGGGAAAGGTTCAAGGAGCTACTACTAGCATGGCCACACCATGGATTTGATGAATACCGTCTCATCGGTTTCTTTTACAACGGACTCATCCCATCCATGAAACAGTTCGTGGAAATGATGTGCAACTGGGAATTCTTGGATAAGACACCGGAGGATGCATGGGATTACTTAGAATCCATAGCGGAGAATGCATGAAGTTCGGAGGCGACTCCCGAATCTGAGAGAAGAGAATTACCTAAACCTTTGGCCCGTGGAGGTCTCCTTACATTGACCCAAGAGGAAGCCTTAGAAGCAAAAATGGAGGCCCTCATCTGCAAGAGACTTGAAGGGTTGCAGTTGAAAGGAGTGAAGGCCGTGACAGTTGGTAATGAAGGGCTATGTAACCTTTGCAGTAGTGTAGACCATGGCATTAACCAATGTCCCAACCTACCGCTAGCGAAGGAAGTACTTCAAGACCCCACACAAGTAAATTATGTGGAGAATTCCAACCAAGGGCAAGTATACAAAAATTCCAACAATCAAGGCCCGAGTTGGAGGAGTAGTCCGAATTTAAATTGGGGCCCCCAAAGACAACAACAAGCTCAACCATCATATCGCCCATCACCCTTCAACAACAACAACAATAAACAAGGCATCCAAAGGAGGAGTGATGAAACAAGTGAGCCCCAAGTGCAATCTTTGAGCGACACGTTGCAACAATTCATCCAAATGCAAACGATGCAAAATCAAGCCAATTTTCAACAATGGCAATAACTACAACAAACCCAGGTGCAACACCAACAACAATTTCAGCAATTCAACGAGAATATGGCGAAGCTTGCGGCAAATCTAGAGAAGGGCAAGCTCCCAGCATAACCACTCCCCAACCCCAACATAATTTCATCATCGGGAGGACCCAACGTCAAGTCTTGTCAAGCGGTGACAAATTTGAGGAGTGGTCGAGAAATTGAGAAGTCGGAGCCACCAAGAGTCGAGGCGGAGACAGTTATAGATAATGAAGCCACCCCAAATGAAGAGGTGCAAGAGGAAAGATCGGACAAAGGCAACCATTTCGAAGCAATCGTCATTGAAGAGCCTGCGCTGGACATTCCTCCCGCGCCATTCCCTCAAAGGCTTCAACCTTCATGGAAAGATAAGTTTCAATCCGTAATCCGTGAAATATTTCAAAAATGCCAAATTAATATTCCTCTTCTTGATGCAATAAATAAAATTCCTGTATATGCTAAATTTTTAAAAGTTTTGTTCACCGTTAAGAGGAATGTTAGTGTTAAGAAAAAGGCATTCCTAACGCAACAAGTTAGTGCTATTGTGCAACATAAGACTCCTGCTAAGTACAAGGATCACGCTCACCTATAATCCCATGCATCATAGGAACAAAAAAGATAGGGCAAACCCTCCTTGATTTAGGTTCGAGTGTTAACATTTTTCCATATAACTTGTATGTACAATTAGGACTCGGAGAATTGAAATCTACGCCCATTATTCTCCAATTGGCCGATAGATCCATCAAGGTCCCCAAGGGTAGCGTAGAGGACGTGCTTGCCCAAGTGGACAAACCTTACCACCCGGTGGACTTTGTCGTGTTGGACATTCTTGGACCTAACACTGAGACACCAACCCCCATCATCTTAGGTAGACCATTCCTAGCCACAAGTAATGCTATAATCAATTGTAGGGATGGTCAACTTAAGATCTATTTTGGCAACATGACCCTTGACTTAAACATTTTTAATGCTTGTAAGTTGCCATCGAGGGATGGTGAGTTTGAGGATGCGTGCATGATTGAGACTCTAGTTGAAGAGCATTTTGATGCGGAGTTTGTTGAATCGCTTAATTTTGTTGAACATTTTTGTGAAAATATTGACACCGACTGTTTTTTTTTGCAGAAAGTTGGCACGGTGACTAGGTGGATGCCATCTTTTGAGCCGCTACCATTGGACACACCATACCAAAGGCCATCGAAGCTGGAGCACCCATCATTGGACTTGAAGCCGTTGCCGCCATATTTGAAGTATGCATTTCTTGGGGAATCTGGCACACTCCCTGTGGTAATATGATCTAAACTCTCTAATGAGCAAGAAATGCAATTGTTAGAAGTGCTTAAAAATCATAAGGGGCAATTGGTTGGACAATTGCTGACATTAAAGGTATTGACCCCCCTAATTTGTAAGCACCACATCTACTTAGAGGATGACATCAAACCCACTAGAGAGATGCAACATAGGTTAAATCCTAAACTAAAGGAAGTGGTGAAGGGTGAAATCCTTAAGCTTCTTGATGCGTGTATTATATACCACATTATCGATAGTAGATGGGTTAGCCCCATTCAAGTTGTACCTAAGAAATTGGGGCTAACGGTAGTTGAAAATGAGAACAATGAGTTAGTCCCCATGCAAGCCACCACGAGATGGCCCATGTGCGTTGACTGTAGGAAGCTTAATTCTAAGACCCGTAAAGACCACTTCCCTCTCCCATTTCTAGATCAAATCCTAGAGAGAGTGGCCGGACACGAGTATTATTGCTTCCTTGATGGCTACTCTGGATATTATCAAATAGAAATAGCAGCCGAAGAACAAGAGAAGACCACCTTCACTTATCCCTTTGGCACTTTTGCATTTCGAAGGATGCCATTTGGCTTATGTAATGCCACCGCAACCTTTCAACGTTGTATGCTTAGCATTTTCCATGATATGGTTGAAAATATTATGGAGGTATTCATGGATGATTTCTCTGTGTATGGTAGCTCATTTAATAACTGTTTATTTAACTTGGTTTTGATGTTAGATCAGTGCATCGAGAAAAATCTTCTCTTGAATTGGGAGAAATACCATTTCATGACCACCGAAGGCTTAGTCCTCGGTCATATTGTATCCAAGGAAGGTATGCAAGTTGACAAAGCCAAGTCGAGATAAAAGAAAAGCTACCCACTCCTCGTTGTGTAAGAGACATTCGATCATTTCTTGGGCATGCCTGTTTTTGTAGGAGATTCATAAAAGATTTTAGCTCAATATCTCAACCTCTTTGCATGCTTTTGAAAAATGATGTGGATTTTTCTTGAAATAATGATTGCCAACTTGCTTTTGAGAAGTTGAAAATTTTGCTTACATGTTCACCTATTCATCAGGTGCCAGATTGGACATCACCCATCGAGATTATGTTCGATGCTAATGACTATGTGGTTGGTATCATGCTTGGACAATGCAAGGACAATGTCATGGTGATTTATTATGCAAGCAAGAGCTTGGATGAAGCTCAACGAAACTCACCACCACAGAGAATGAGCTTTTAGCTGTTGGCTCGCGTTTAGGAGCTACATATTAGGATTCCCAATTACAATCTTTACCGACTATGCCGCTCTTAAATATCTCCTTTCCAAGAAAGACGCCATGCCTAGACTAATCCGTTGGATTTTGCTCTTGCAGTAATTCAACATTGCCGTTAAGGATAAGAAGGGAGTGGAAAATCATGTTGCCGATCACCTTTCACGATTAACGATGAGCATGGAGCCGGCAACCATCCCATTGAAGGATTTGTTCCCTGACGAACATCTTTTTGCGATCTCCCACACACTACCATGGTATGCCGACATCGTAAACTACTTGGTCACCAGTAAGACTCCCTACACTTGGTCTCGCCAAGATTACAAAAGGTTCATCTTTGAGGTTAAATCTTTCTTTTTCGATGAACCTTACCTTTACAAGTATTGTAATGACCAAATAGTAAGGAGATGTATACCCGACCATGAGTTTGATAATGTTTTGCATTTTTGCCATGAGGGTGTGTGTGGTGGTCATTTTTCCGCCTAAAAGACCGTAGCAAAAGTTCTACAATGTGGTTTTTATTGGCCTAGCATGTTTAAGGACACTTATACATATTGTAAGTCATGCTTAGCTTGCCAAAAGTTGGGGGGGATCACTAAAAGAAATATGATGCCGTTTAATCCTATCTTGAATTAGAAATTTTCGATTGGGGCATTGATTTTATGGGGACATTTCTTTCATCCGTTGGATACACATATATTTTGCTTGCTATAGATTATGTATATAAATGGGTAGAGGCTATTCCTTGTAGGACCAATGATGCGGCTGTCATGCTTAAATTTATGAAAGAAAACATTTTCGCACAATTTGGGATGCCAATGGAAATGATAAGCGACGGAGGGTCACATTTCTGCAACCGCCTCTTCGCAAGCTTAATGGAGAAGTTTGGGGTGAAACATAAGGTTTCTACACCATACCACCCCCAAACCAATGGACAAGCGGAGTTGGCAAATCGGGAGATTAAGATCATACTCCAAAAGACGGTGAATCCATCAAGGAAGGATTGGAGCATGCGTCTTCCTGAGGTATTGTGGGCATACCGTACCGCCTACAAAACGGTTTTAGGGATGTCCCAATATCGCTTAGTTTTTGGAAAATTTCGCCACTTGCCCATTAAACTTGAACACAAATCTATTTGGGCAATTAAAAAGATTAATTATGGAATTGACCCCTCTTCTCATAAATTACAGTTAGTGGAGCTCGAAGAGATAAGGAGGGAGGCATACAACAATTCCAAGATTGTGAAGGAGATGCTTAAGTGCACCCATGATCGAATCATTTTGAGGAGAGAATTCACCCCGAGGGAGAAAGTGCTACTCTACAACTCAAGACTTCATCTCTTCCCCGGAAACCTTCGTTCGAAGTGGATTAGACCTTTCATTGTTCGAAAGGTGTTTCCACATAGCGCGGTAACCATTGCCAACCAACAAAATGGCAATGAATTCAAGTTGAACGGCCAATGCTTAAAGCATTACCAAGAGCCGTGAAGTAGAGACGAGGACATCATGGAGCTTAAGGAACCACCGCTGGGTGGAACCAACTAGGTGTTTTCGCTCCAAAACTTTCCTATCTAGTAGTATGTAGTAATGAATAACTCTTGCTCAAGGTTTCTTATCCAAGTTTATCCATTTTTATGCATATATTTCATCTCACCCATCAAACATTGAGGACCATGTTTATTTTTAGTTGGGGGTGTAAACTAGGATATAGAAACTTCTTGAGCATCTTATTTTTATTTTCATCTTTTTGTGAATAAATTGAATGAAATAAAAATTTTCCGTCTATCACCAACATTTTGTAGGGATCGTCTAACCCTTGCAATACTAACAACACACACTAGAGGGGGGGTGAATAGTTTAATGACAATAAAATTGTCCAATTAAAATTTAACTTGCAAATGCGGAATTATAAATGCAAGAGGAATTAAAAGGCACAATCAATCCAAACGCAAACACAAAGTTTTACCCTGGTTCCCCAAACATGGGTACATCCAGCCACACCAATATTCACTATATTCCCACACAGAGAAGTGAATACTAATCTCACAAGGAGATACCCCACACAGAGGATTTATGGCCTACACAAGGACCCAACCAATCCTACGCGAGGATCAAGACTCCCACACAGAGAATCACTAACTCCCACTCAGAGAATTAGGGTTAGCCATACACTAGGACACTAGAACTCCTACGGAGAGAGTTAATTCCCACAAAGAGAATTCCCTAGTCCCACAAAGAGACAACCTCCCACAAAGAGAGAAACTCCCATAAAATGGGTATCCTAATCCCACAAGGAGAAATAGGAAGACAAATTACACCAAGTAAAGTAAATACTCTTACCAATGCCTTGAGATGCTTACTCATGAATGAATGCAAGGCATGGAAGCGGATCTCCAAGTGTTGGAATAAGCTTGAAAGCACTTGGATGATTTCCCTTGAGCTGGACTTCAACGCATGAAGAGAGATGAGTGCTCAATAGAGGGAAATGAGGGAGCTTGAGAGTAGCGTATTGATCTCTTGAGATTTTCTATAGAGTCAAGAGTTATCAAGAGTTGTCAAGAGTTCTCAAGTGATGGCAGCACACTCATATATACAGGAATCCTATATCAAGCCCAAAACCCAAAGAAACAGCCAAATGAACAAATCTGCAACGGCTAGAAACTGGGTGAAAAAGACTGGAACAGTCAACTGATGATCAAAAGAAATTCGACTGATCAGCGGCTAGAAAGTATCCAACGGCTATAATCTGAGCCAGGAAAGTCAACTAATGAAGACAATACAGTCGACTGATAAACAGGACAGGCGCCTGTTAACCCTTCAGCAGACGACTGCTGCAGGGGATGGATCGAAACAGAGAGCTGCACTCTTTCTCCAATTCTTCGCACTGGCGACTGATGTTAATACTACAGTCGTCTGTCAAATAGTCAGGTGACTGTACATTCTACATCAGTCGACTACTGTATAATATGGAGAGAAGACAGAGAGATGCAGTGATTGCACTTACGTTATACATGCGACTGTTGGCCAATTCTCAGGCGACTGTAAATATACAGGCGACTGTAAACTGATCGTGAGGCGACTATGCGTAAAGCTCAAGTTTGAGTCAAATGAAATGTTGACTTGAGCTGTGCATGTCAGGCGACTGTAGAAGGATCTACAGGCGACTGGAAATCACCCAGTCGACTGTGTTTCCTTCAGCAGGCGACTGACGGAAAGCCAGAGACTCCAAATGAGTCTTTGGACAGAGTGAACCTATTAGGTTGGATTCTATGATAATCCTAAGGTTCACTAAGATGGTTAAATGCATATGCATGAATGAGTAAACCATCTAACAAGGCATTACAATAACCTAGACTCAAAAGAGAGAGAAAGCAATAAAGTAAATTACATGGATTACAATGCTTCTCAAAAAAGTCTAAGTCTTCAATCTTGATGCCTTGAGAGCTCTCCACCATCTCCAAGCTTTGGCACTCCTTGAGTCCAAACAATGGCCCTTCTTCACATGATGTCCATCCTTACACCAAGTGAGTAGTCTCCAAGAAAGATATCCTTGAAATAAACTGAGAGACTAAAACATGAGATTTATTAGCAACAAGATAATGTTGTGATCATCATCAAAATAAGATTGGTATGAAACACCAATACTCAATAATCTCCCCCTTTTTGATGATGACACACATTATGTAAATCACAAATAATAAAGCACAATGCTAATGATCTCCCCCTACTTATATGTGATGGATCCTGTCATGAGGACGATGTAGGATCGAATGAGAGGAGAGACTTACGTTGGCATACGCTGCGCTGTAGTCTCTGAACTTTGCCCTCGGATTCGCCACAACGGTCAGTACTTCGTCACAGAGGATCGAAGCAGCGTTTCCACCGTCTAAATCTAACTTTAGGAGAAGAACTTGATGGAAGGGAGAAGAGGAAAAAAGATTGCCTTATGTAAACTTATGGCATGAATGATTAGCCTTAAATGCCTTACCCTTGGGTCCTATTTATAGGCTTTAGGGGTAGTTATTGTAGGAAATAACTACATATAAGCTTATTAGCTTATATTAACACCCTTGCTTATCCTCTTCTTCATGCACTTATCTAGTGCCTTTATGCACTTATAATGTGACTTTTTTTCACTTATCGAGTGGTCCTTTTCACACATGAAAAGGTTCCATTCGCACATGCTTTCATGCACGCGACATCTGAGGTCCGTAGACCCTCATACATCCCCTCATGGGTGTATACATGTCGTCCATATCCAACATCTCCCACTCACACTTGAGGGGATTGTAAGAAAATAGTTCTTCTGTTTATCATACTGAGAAATAGACCGTGTGACCGTCATGCGCATAGAGTCTACTGTTGTACACTTGTTAGAGATACACAACACTCCTTGAGGTGCAAAGTTGAGTAGATCAACGCATGCTTTACCCTAGATTATTTCCTCACATTTCTTATACTTTATATTCAACAGTTGAATCCCATCTGGATTACAATTGGCTGGCCAGCTTTGAATCTCTAAAGTCCAAATGTGAATATGAAATTAATCTTCCTCTTCTTGCGATCCTTTTGATCTTGACTTGACTCGCTTTTCTAACATGCCCCGCCGGACCGAATTGATCATAGTCCATAAGCAACATGCTAAGACAGCGATCACCCAGTCAAATCTAAAGGAACCAATTGGAGTCCATAAGGGTAAGAAATTCAAGACCCATGTGGTCTTTGGGTCTCACATAATAGTAAACACAATTACTATTCTAACCCAATGGTCAAATGCATACGTAGTATGAATACGTATTACAACATCACTCCTTTCCCAGGGAGCGTATGTCTTAATGATGTTGTAAGGATGATGGTCAGACACCACAATGTCTGACTTTGAGTCCCTTTTACTACTCATTGATCTCCTGGACCCACATTCTGCATAAGACAGATAAGAAAACATTCTCGTAGATCTTTTGTAAGCATCCATATGATGCAGATCTCTCATACGACCATTTTGTTTAAGTCATGACTCTAAATCATCCGTCTGGAGATTTTGACTTTAAACAGGTCTCATCTTTATCTTTATCCGTCTGATAGAATAAAGGCGGTTGCTCATGTGAGAGAGCCAACCTCAATCTGTCCGACATACTGAAATATATAGCTGAGATTAAAAGAAATGTACACAAACATTTTCAAGAAACTCATATGCAATGTCGAAAAAGAACATATTCTTTTATTAAATTTGATCTTTCATAGACATGGGAATACATTGATACAACTCAGCTCTTACGCAATCCTTGAGATGATAAGTGTTTGTAAAACACATCTCTGGGGATCGCCTTCGTAAGCGGATCCGATATCATCTCGTGCGTAGATATGTACCTAATGTCTACCTCCTTGTTCTTATCATAGTCTTTTGCAAATTTGTAGCAGATATCAATGTGTTTGGTCTTACAATGGAATTTTGGATCTTTGACATAGGCTATAGATGCGTGACTGTCACTGTATATTGGTACATCACCTGAGTCACTTGCATCAATTAGCTTGTCTAAAAATCTCCTAAGCCAAACAGCTTCTTGGACCTCCATGCTAAATGCTACAAATTCGGCTTCCATAGTTGAAAGTGCGATGCAGGATTGCTTTTTGCTACTCCAGGATATTGCACCAGATCCGAGTAGAAAAACATGTCCTGAGGTCGATCGTCGCTCATCGAGATCACCCGCCCAATCAGCATCAGTGTAGCCTTCGAGCCTCAAGGCATTTCCTTGATAGCATAAAGCATAGTCCGCGGTCCCTTTAAGATACCGTATTATCCTTTTAACCGCTTTCCTGTGTGCTTGCCCTGGATTGGATTGGTAACAACTTACCATTTCAACGGCAAAACAGATGTCCGGTCTTGTACACATCATAGCGTACATAAGACTACCAACTGCACTGGAATATGGAAATTTTTCCATAATTTCCTTTTCCTTTTGGTTATTTGGACACATTTTCAGACATAAATTATCGCATTTGCTTATAGGAGTTTCAATGGACTTACAGTCCTGCATATTAAAACGTTCTAGAACCTTGTTTATATAAGTCTCTTGTGAAAGAGAAAGAAGTTTCTTCGAACGATTCCTTGAAATCTTAACTCCAAGGATATATGCGGCTTCTTCCATGTCTTTCATTTCAAATACTGATGAAAGCCAAGCCTTGATATCCATCACAAAGCCCTTGTCATTTCCGGCTATTAAAATGTCATCTACATATAGAGACATAATAACATACTTGCTTTTGATCCTCTTGATATATACACAGTTATCTTCATTAAGAATGGTAAAACCATTTGATAAGACAACTTCTTGAAATCGTATATACCATTGCCTCGAGGATTGTTTAAGACCATATATGGACTTGCAAAGTTTACAAACCTTATGTTCGTTTCCTTCTTTTACAAACCCTGTTGGTTGTTCCATATAGATCTCCTCGTCCAATTCTCCATAGAGAAAGGCAGTCTTTACATCCATTTGATGTAATTCGAGGTCTAAACAAGCTACCAATGCCAGAATTAAGCGAATCGAGGTAAAATGAACAACAGATGAGAAGGTCTCTTCGTAGTCTATCCCTTCCTGTTGCGTAAAACCTTTCGCGACAAGACGAGCTTTATATCTGTCTATAGAGCTCTACGTCCTCTGGGTAAGTTAACCAAGTCCCAGACTCGGTTAATTTTCATGGATTCTAATTCCTCCTTCATCGCTTCCATCCATTTGTCTTTTGCAGGGCATGATACGACCTGTTTGAAAATAGCTGGCTCGTCATCTTCTTGTAGTAAAGTCATAAAGGTTTGTGGGAATTCATCCTCAAATCTTAGAGGAGTTAACCTTGTACGACTACTACGTCGTATTTGAGATTCTTCAAGTCCTTGTTGACTCGAATTTGGATCAATTCTAATATCACTCCCACTTGAAATGTGGTTAGAATTGCTCCCACTTGGATCATTATTCCCATATGGAATAGGATTCGCATCATTCGCATCATCCATTGGTGAAGGTTGAAACGTATTTTCGTGTTCACCAAGAATTCTCCCACTCGAATGAGGTAATCCTTCTTGATCATAAATCTCAAATAGAGATAAGTCCTGACTTATCTCACACTGTCTTGGAAACTCATTTTCCAAGAAAGTAACATCCCTCGACTCAAATTCAATCAGTCCTCCATTGTCTTCCTGACCAATGAAAGCATAACCTTTGGAGTTTTCTGCGTATCGTATAAAGATACATTTCCTCCCCCTTGGCCCAAGTTTGTCATACTTATGTGAGGAAATATGTGTGTAGGATGCACACCCCCAAGGTTTTAAAATGCTTAAGTCAGGATACCTTTGGTTCCACAACTCATAAGGAGAACTAACTGATTTCGAGGGTATGCGGTTCAAGATGAAAGCAGCCGTCAATAATGCATCACCCCAAAAGGTGATTGGCAAGTTAGCTTGCGCCATCATTGAACGGACCATTTTCATTAAAGTCCTATTTCTCCTTTCAGCAACACCATTTTGTTGTAGAGTATAAGGCATAGTTATTTGATGAACTATGCCCTTATCATCACAAAGTTCCTTAAAACTTGCTGATTGATATTCACCGTCTCTATCGGTTCGCAAGACCTTAATCTTGTGATCTAATTGATTTTCCACTAAACTCATATAGTTTTTAAAGCAGGTTAATGCTTCATGTTTGTGGGATATCAAATAGATATGTCCGAATCGGGTGAAGTCATCAATAAAAGTGATGAAGTATGACTTCCCGCGTCTTGTCTTGACATTCATCGGACCACATATGTCCGAATGGATGAGCTGTAATGGAACTTCGGCTCTTGTGCCGGTTCCAAATGGCTTGCAACAAGATTTCCCTACAAGGCAATGTTCGCAAGTCGACATTTCGACCTTTGAAACATAGGATAGAAGGCCACGTTTGGCAAGTTTATCCATACGTGTTGGTCCAATGTGACCAAGTCTTGCGTGCCAACAAATTACATCAGATTCACAAACCGAGGAATTTGTAACAAGGAAATTTTCATTAAAATTAGAGGAATCGTACATAGTATTTAATACAAGGAATCCCTTAAAAACATACACAGAACCAATTAAAGAATTATTACAAGATAGGTCCACATTACAATTATGAAAGAATCAACTATAACCAAGACCCATTAATACAACCACAGATATAATATTTCTTCGAATATCTGGAGCGAAGAGGACATCATGAAGTAAGATAGTGCGGCTGTTGTCCAAGACGAGCTTGCATGTCCCAACGCCTTTCACTTCAACACGTGTGTTGTTTCCTACATATATCCACTTCGTTCCTTGGGGTATTCGGTGATACTCCACGAAGGACTGTCTGTCCCTTGCTATGTGGTCGGTGGCACCTGAATCAATTATCCAAAATGGATTAGATTCTACAAGAAATATTGAACTAGAAACACATATGTAACTAGTATTATTATAAGTTACCTTGTCACCTCCATCCGTACAAGAACGGGCATAGTGACCTAACTTGTTGCACTTGAAGCACTTGATCCTCTTCAAGTCTTTCTTCTTGTGCCATTTATTGTTCCCACTCTTCTGTTTGGGTTTCTTGGTAGACGCTGGTTGCCTTTTATGTTCATGATCATACTTCGAGCGATTTTTACGTTTCTTTCCCCCGTGCAAGGAACTAGCAACCATGTGCACTTCTGCACTTGGCTTGGCGGTCGCAAGCCGCTCTTCCTCTAACTCGAGGTGCTTAGAAACATCGCTGAAATTCTTGATGCTCTCATTATGAGTGAGATGCATCTTCATTTGTTCCCATACGATTGGTAGGGAACGTATGACCGCTTGGATTTGTTGCTCATCAGTGAGCACATGACCTGCATCCTTTAACTCTGAAATAAGATTCGACATGTGTCGCAGATGCATTCCCATGGAATGATTTGGATGTTTTTTGTACGAATCGAATTTTATAGTTAAAGAGCGAAGTTTGGTCACCGAAGTGCCACTAAACTTCTCCTCCAGCTTGGACCATATGTCCATAGCTAGGTCATGTTCTCGGAAGATTCGCATTATGTCGTCGGCCATACTTGACAACAACGTTATGCGAGCAATCTTGTTCTTCTGAGACCAAGCATCAAAAGCTTCCTTGTCTCTTCTGTGTTGGGCCGTAGTGCCTAACTCAGGTTCAATCATTATGTTCTTCAGAGTTTCGAGCACATCTTGCTCCTCTAGAACATATTATATCTTCATGGACCATAGTTTGTAATTATCGCCGTTGAGTTTTTCACCTTTGTTCAACTCAGCGACGATGTTCTTAGCAGCGGAAGACATTTTAGTTTTAAAATGCTGCAAAAGACATAAAACAAGTTTCATCAAAAACATTGCATAAAATTTTATATTTGATAAGTTACTTTCGAAAAATATTGAAGGTGTCGCTCTAGAATCGGAAAGGTCATTACGATGCTAATCACCATCTAGAACAACTTTCAATATTTTCCCATCACTTTATCAAACAATAGTATTCTTATAGTACTTGCAGCGGAAAAGCGTTTTTGAAAAAAACGTATTTTGAAAACGTATTTTGCAAACGTATTTTGCAACGGGAGGTAGTGGCTGTTGGATATGGATGACATTTGTACACCCTTGTAGGGGATGTACGAGGGAACACGGACCTCGAACGTCGCACACACAAAGTCGTGTGCAAAGGGAATATGTTCTCTTGCGGAGAGGATCTCTAGATTAATGGGAAAGTCGCATTATATGTGCATAAGTGCATGCGACATATGGCTAATAAAGGGGTAATATCTTAAGCTTATGTTGTACCATGCATATGATACAACTTAAGCTTATAATGTGCCATGTATAATGGTACACCTTAGTTAATTTGTTCCTAAGGAACAATTACTCCTAAAATAACTACCTTGGGGGATATAAATAAGACCCAAGGGTTAGCCATTTTCCTTACACTTTTGCATGGTATTCTTGCCTTGCATTTCATTCTAGCGAAGCTCTGCCGAAATCCTTCCTCTCTCTTTATCCAAGTTCTTAATCTAAAAGTAGAGATTTAGATTGTGGATTTAGTAGCCTTACTCCGTTCGTGAGAAGACTCGATCCGTCGTGGCGAATCCGAAGGCGAAGTTCCAAGACTACCGTGCCGCATACGCAAGCGTAAGTCTCAACTTCATTTATCGATCCTAACTCTTTTTTGACAGGATCCTACATTGGTATCAGAGCCATACGGGTTCGCCCCGGTCAAAACCACCGCCACGTCGAACCGATGAACGAGGCGTTGTCTTTTTCACGAATGGGTATCCTACCATTACGGATATGGTAGGAACGCTTCGTGACGGAGAGAACGCAGCGGTTGTTCTTTTCACATTAGGGTCTTCTGTCATTACGGATATGGTAGGAACTCTCCGTGACGGGAAGAACCGACCGTTCATGTAGTATGTTATTTTTCATCTTTGGCACACGGCCATTAGAAAATAACTAATTTCTCGACGAACGGGTGCTTCACCAGAGAAGAAGGTGGTAGTTATTTCCATAGGGGAAGATGAATTTTGGTGCATGTGTACCATGGCCAAATGGGCCATGAAGGCCATGCACCCCCTCCCCATGCGGAGGGGGTTGGCTACGGCCAATAACCACCACGGCCACCCCTCCGACGGGGTGTGCGGCAACCCCATTCAAAAGGGGTGGCTGGCCATGGCCATATGGGCCATGGCCGGCCAACGCCAAAATGGCCTTGGCCATGGCTGGCCATGGCCAAGCCATGACCGGCCATGGCCAGGCTGGCAGTGGCCGGCCCTGGCCACGGCCAGGGGGCCCTGGCCATGGCCAAGGCCAGGGGCTGGCCTGGCCGGCCCTGGCAGAGGCCAGGGCCGGCGCCCTGGCCTCGGCCGGGGCCTGGCCGGCCCTGGCAGTGGCCAGGGCCGGCCTGGCCTGCCCTGGCAGAGGCCAGGGCCAATGCCCTGGCCTCGGCCAGGGCAGAGGCCCTGGCCGAGGGGGCCAGGGCCCCTGACCGGCCAGGGCAGAGGCCCTGGCCGGCCCTTGGCCAGCCTCGGCCAGGGCAGAGGCCCTGGCCGGGAGAAGTTGCAGACCAAATAATTGGTCGACCAATTTGGGTGTTTTGGTCGACCAATCCGGCAGAAGGTCTTGGTCGATCACGAACTTGCCGACTGACCCATACGGGGTGACAAAAGGCCTTGGTCAAACTCGAATGTGCCGATTAGCCCATACGGGGCTAACGACAGTCGCCTACTCTTGTTTTATAAAATTTTTTTTTGGGCTCTACTCCTTGAAGATTAGCCATAGTGCTCTACTTCATGCGAGATTAGCCATGTCATTGTGCTCTACTCTACGGAGATTAGCCAATGTACTTATGACATTGTGCTCTACTCTACGGAGATTAGCCAATGTATTTCAAATTTTTGAAAAAGGTGTTTTCAAATAGGTTATGTCCCGTCCTTAATCGGGATAGCGCAATTTAGAATTCCAAGTCCTACAACGATCCGGCCATGGTTATCTAACCCATGGGTGTGTAGAACAGGTCTCGTGGCTTGACAATTGTTGCGCTAAAATTCTTTGCGCAAACTCTCACCTATTCCATTTTGAAAGATATGTTTTTCAAAAGTATTTTTCCGCTGCTGGTACCATACGGGTATTATTTCTGATTTCTTTTTACTTGAGATAAGTAAGAGGGATACTTTGAAAGTTACTTCTAGATGGTAGTTGGGAACGTAGTGAACTTCTCGATTCTAGAGTAACATTTTAGCTTATCCAAGGAACTTATCAAGTGTTTAAAGAATCGAAACTTTATGCATAAAATTTTGATCGTGTTTTTCATTTTCCTTGCAGTTTTTTATTCGAATATGTCTACCGCTTCTAAGAACATTGTCGCAGAGCTTAACAAAGGTGAGAAGCTCAACGGCGACAATTATAAACTTTGGTCAATAAAAATCCAATATGTTTTGGAAGAGCAAGATGTGCTTGAAACACTCCAAAACATAATGGAAGAACCTGAGTTGGGCAATACGGCCCAACACAAGAGGGACCGAGAAGCTTATGAGACTTGGACTCGAAAGAACAAAATAGCACGTATTACGTTATTGTCCGCAATGGACAATGACATAATGCGTCTATTTCGGGAATTCGACCTAGCCAAAGACATATGGTCTGGGCTAGAAATAAAGTTTGGTGGAACTTCGGTCACCAAACTCCGCTCCTTAAATATTCAATTTGATTCGTACAAAATGCGGCGAGATCAATCTATGAAAAAGCATCTCTGCCACATGGCGAATCTCATAGCTGAATTGAAGGATGCGGGTCTTACGCTGTCTGACGAACAGCAAATCCAAGCAGTCATTCGTTCACTCCCAGATAGCTGGGATAACATGAAAATGCACCTCACTCATAATGAGTGCATTAAAACTTTAAGCGATGTATCCAAACACCTCGAACTCGAGGAAGAGCGGATTCAAGCCGCAAAACCTAGTGCCGAAGTGCACATGGCCGCTAGTTCCTCACATGGAGGAAAGAAGCGAAAGGATAAACGCTTAAGGTTTGTGAACGAACGAAAGCAAGAACCGGAAACCTCAAAGAAGACTAAGAACAAAAAGTGGCAAAAGAATGTGCACTCAAAGAAAAAAAACTTGAAGAAGATCAAGTGCTTTAAGTGCAACAAGTACGGTCACTTCGCCCGTACATGTACGGATGGAAGTGATAAGGTAACTTGTAGGACTAGTTACATATGTGTTTCTAGTTCCATGTTTCTTGCTGAATCTAACTATTTTTGGTTGATTGATTCAGGGGCCACGGACCACGTAGCGAAGGACAGAAGGTTCTTCGTAGAGTATCGAAGGATAACTCAAGGAACAAAGTGGATATACGTCGGCAACAACACTCGTGTTGAAGTCAAAGGCGTCGGAACATGCAAGCTAGTTCTCGACAACAGCCGGACTCTATTATTACACGACGTCCTCTTTGCTCCAGATATTCGAAGGAATATCGTATCTGTGGTCATGTTAATGTCTTTAGGTTATGAATGGAGGTTCTATGAACAAAAGGTTGACCTTGTTTGTAATAGTTCTTTAATTGGGTTGGGTAATGTTTGTAATGGATTGATTGTTTTGAACACTATGTATGATGATTCTTCTTCTATTAATGAAAGTTTCCATTTGACAAATGCTTCTAATTCTGAATCTGAGATCATTTGTTGACATGCAAGACTTGGTCACATTGGACCAACTAGAATGGATAGACTTGCCAAAAGTGGCTTGCTATCTAATGTTTCAAAAGTTGAAATGTCAACTTGCGAACATTGTCTTGTAGGGAAAACTTGTCGCAAGCCGTTTGGAACTGGCACAAGGGTCGAAGTTCCATTACAGCTTATCCATTCGGACATTTCCGGTCCAATGAATGTTAAGACAAGACGCGGGACGTCCTATTTCATCACCTTCATTGATGACTTCACCCGTTTCGGTCACATTTATTTGATTTCCCACAAACATGAAGCTTTATCTTGCTTCAAAAACTATATGAATTTAGTGGAAAATCAACTAGATCACAAGATAAAGGTCTTGCGAACCGATCGGGGTGGAGAATATCAATCAACGAGTTTTAAGGAACTCTGTGATGAAAAAGGCATAGTTCATCAAATAACTATGCCTTATACTCCGCAACAAAACGGTGTTGCGGAAAGAAGAAATAGGACATTGATGGAAATGGTCCGATCAATGATGTCTCAGGCAAATTTGCCCATCACCTTTTGGGGTGATGCATTATTGACGGCAGCATTCATCTTAAACCGTGTACCCTCGAAGTCGGTAAGTTCTACTCCTTATGAGTTGTGGAACAATAGAACTCCAGACTTAAGCATTCTAAAACCTTGGGGTTGTGCCTCTTACACACATTTATCCTCTCACAAATATGGCAAACTTGGGCCACGTGGGAGGAAGTGTATCTTCATCTGATACGCTGAAAACTCCAAAGGATATGTTTTCGTTGGTCAAGAGGACAATGGGGGTCTAATAGAATTCGAATCGAGGAATGTTGTCTTCTTGGAAAACGAGTTTCCAAGACAGGGTGAGATAAGTCAAGACTTATCCTTGTTTGAGACTTGGGATCAAGAAGGATCGGAACGTTCGAGTGGGAGAATCCTTGGTGAAGAAGAAAATACGTTTCAAATTTCACCAATGGATGATACGAACGATACCAATCCTATTCCGAGTGGGAGTGATGTTATTCCAAGTGGGAGTGATGTCATTCCAAGTGGGAGTGATCAAACTCAAGCAAGACGTAGTAATCGAACGAGGCTAACACCTCTGAGATTTGAGGATGAATTTCCTCAAACATTCATGACATTACTACAAGATGATGACGAACCTGCAAATTTCAAACAGGCCGTCACATGCCCTGCTAAAGATAAATGGATAGCGGCGATGGAAGAAGAACTTCAATCCATGAAAACAAACCAAGTCTGGGACTTGGTTGATTTACCTAAGGGACGTAGAGCCATTGGGAACAAATGGGTTCTCAAAATCAAGCATAAGGCTGATGGCTCCATCGAGAAATATAAAGCTCGCCTTGTTGCGAAAGGTTTCACACAACAGGAAGGAATAGACTACGAAGAGACTTTCTCTCATGTCGTGCGTTTTACATCCATTCGCTTAATTCTGGCAATGGTGGCTTGTTTGGACCTCGAGTTACATCAGATGGATGTAAAGACTGCTTTTCTTAACGGAGAACTAGACGAGGAGATCTACATGGAACAACCAAACGGGTTCGTACAAGAAGAAAACAAACATAAGGTTTGTAAACTTCGTAAATCCATATATGGTCTTAAACAATCCTCAAGGCAGTGGTATATGCGCTTTCAAGAAGTCGTTTTGTCGTATGGTTTCTCCATGCTCGACGAAGACAACTGCGTATACATTAAGAGGATTAAGAACAAGTATGTAATTATGTCTCTTTATGTAGATGACATACTTATAGCCGGAAATGATAAGCATCTTATCATGGATATCAAAGCTTGGCTTTCATCCGTCTTTGAAATGAAAGACATGGGTGAAGCTGCATATATCCTTGGGGTTAAGATCTCAAGGAATCGTTCCAAGAAACTTCTTTCTCTCTCTCAAGAGACATATATAAAGAAAGTTTTAGAACGGTTTAATATGCAGGACTGCAAGCCAATTGATACTCCAATAAGCAAAGGCGAGGGTCTATGTTTGGAGATGTGTCCCAAAGATCCAAAAGAAAAGAAAGCTATGGAAAAGGTTCCATACTCCAGTGCTGTCGGGAGTCTGATGTACGCCATGATGTGTACCAGACCGGACATTTGCTATGCTGTTGGTATGGTAAGCCGTTACCAATCCAACCCAGGACAGGCACACTGGAAAGCGGTGAAGAGGATATTAAGGTACCTCAAAGGGACTGCGGACTATGCGTTATGCTATCAAGGCAATACCTTGAGACTCAAAGGCTATGTAACAACTGCTTTTCATGTATCTGGATTTTATATATTATAATATATGTTTTGGTGGATTATCTCCTCCTTGTGTGGTTTTCGTCTCCGTAGTTTTCATTTTCGATCGATTCGTCGTATTTTCTCGCTCCTTCCTTAGGATTGTCGATTTCGAAGTAAGTCACTCGTGACGGACTTCATAACGGTCGTATCTAACTATTAGATCAAGCCTAGGAGTCTTAGGAATCGATCCCGGGGCCCCGCGCTCCGTATCGGTACTTTTCTGTGCTCATTAGCCGGTGTAAGAAGGGCCACCGACCGACTAGATGACGATCCAGTCGGTCGGCAATCCTTCTTGGACCGACTAGTTAGCTTTCTAAATTTCTCAGGAGTTACTGTTTATCGTTAGTCGGTCTAAGAACATTGGTTGACCGACTAGGTTGCAAACTAGTCGGTCGGCAATGCTTCTTGAACCGACTAACTCATCAAGTTATTTTTGTATCAGTTACTGTTCACTCTTAGTCGGTCTAAGAACGTTCATCGACCGACTAGATGCCAAACTAGTCGGTCAGTACTTGTTCATGGATCGACTAACTCTAGAATCCTATTTTCGATCAGGAGTTACTGTTTGCACTTAGTCGGTCTGCGTTGGTCGACCGACCGACTAGTTGCCAAACTAGTCGGTCAGTGGTTGCTCTTTGACCGACTAACCAGTGTCAAAACCCTAATTTCTGGGCAGCCGCCAGCCTAGCCTATTTAAACCCAACCCATTCGACTTCTTCTTCTCCAACACGACCCAAAACCCTAAAAACTTCCCCCTTCAGCCCCCCATCGTCCTTTAAGCTCCATTTCTCCATTCCAAGCCCTAGAATCATCATCCAATCCATCCATCTACTCTATCTACCTCTCATCTTCCCCAAAATCTCACCAAAATCCATCAAATCCCCAAATCCCCCAAAACCCTAGTTTCCCCAAACTTCTCCAATCTCTTCCAGATCTGATCCTAGGGTTCCCCGGAGTGTTCCTTCCGTCTTCTCTCGGTAAGAAATCGTTCTACCGTTGTTTTCATAACTTATTGATAATTTTGGTGAAACCCTAATTAATTTCATGTTGTTTGTTGATTGTCCCCCAAAACAGCGATTACCCCCGTAGATAGCATCCGAGTGACGAAGTGATCGTCGATCCCCGGTGCTAGGCAAGTGAAACTTGCCACTTAGGGTTTAGGCCATGTTTTAGGCCATTTGCATGTCGTAGGCGTAAAAGAGGCTAGGCGACGAAATGATACTCGCCTAGGCGCAAATTGGGGAACTAGCTTGACAACGAAGCTAGTTCCAACACATATAGCATGTTGCACAAATCCCATGTCATGTTTACTTTCAATTAACGGTACGCGAATATGTTCCAACACATATAGCTAGTGTCTTCGTGTGTTTTACTTTTTGTTAGACAGCTGTTTTGTTATCGGTGCGTAGCACCTATACTTTGTTATGTCGTTTCTTTTGTTGGCCTTGTTCTGGGCCTTTAGACTCTTTTCTTTTAGCCTGGTGGATTTTCTGGATGTTGGAATTATTTTTGATGTTGGACTTTTTGTGAGATGTGGAATTTTATTTCAGTCTCTCCTTGTGTTATTATTGTTATTCTGTTGTGGTTACAGGGACCTGTTTATGTATTTGTGGACGCTTATCGGGTTTGGGGCTTCACAGCTCCACTCTCGTGCGGACCTTTTCACGTCTCGCCTCCATTTTAGGGAAGCGGGTCGTGACAGGTTTTAGTGGTGGCGCATGCATGTCTCTTTCTGTAACTGCGATTTTTGGAATAGCGATAATAATATTAGAATGTCCAATAAACTAAGTTCGACGTCCGATGTCATAGGCTATGAGTCTAATCTGATTTGTTCTCCGTGTCATTAGATGGCAGGAAGGCGTTTCACCCGTGGTGGGGGCAGTGGTGTGCTCCCTCATGATGAGGAGCCTGAGCGGGAACCAACCAGCGGTGAGATGATGCGGATGATGATCCAGATGATGCAAGTGCAGCAGGGCATGCTTTTGCAAGTCCAGAATGCTCCACCTGCTCGAGCTGCCCGGGCTCTTCCGGATGCCCCTCGCTCTGAGCCAGGAGCGAAGCAATTTCGGGAGCTGGGTCCCGCATATTTTGATGGTTCTGAGGGTCCTCTGGCTGCCGATGAATGGATTCGGAACATCGAGGACAACCTGAAGATGGCCAAGATCACCCCGGCTGGATGGGTTGATTTGGCGAAGAGGCAGCTGAAGGATAACGCCAGGAATTGGTGGGATGCAGAAGAGAAGTTGTTGGTGGAGCCGATAGCTTGGGCTACCTTCAAAGCCAGATTTGAGGGTGAGTTCTTTCCGAAGGCTGCCAAGGAGGAGATGCTGCAGCGTTTTATCGATTTGAAGCAAGGGAACTCGTCGGTGGACATGTACCACCAGGAGTTCATGAGGCTGAGTCGGTTTGCACCGAAGATGGTGCAGGACACTGAGGAGAGAGCTCAGAGGTTCCTGCAGGGGCTTGCTTCGGAGCTCCAGAGTTTTGTGACCTCCTCTGATCGGGAATCTTATCAGAAGGTTCTGGTAGCTGCCAAGAGGCAGGAGCTGCTCGTGAACCAGAGGAAGGGGTCGGTTGTTGGTGCTGGGAAGAGGCCTGTGGAGCAGGCGAGAGCGGTGGTTAGACCTGGATTCAGGCCTAATCAGTCCGCTCAGTTTAAGAGGCCAGGAGGGTCTATTCCGAAGATCTGCCATTTCTGCGGCAAGCCTGGCCACGTCAAGGATCAGTGTCGGAAGTTTCTGGGCCAGTGTCTGGTTTGCGGTGATGCTTCTCATGTCGCGAAGGATTGTCGGCATGCGGATCCGCTGCGGAGGGCTCCTGTTGCAGCTCAGCCGTTGCAGCAGTGAGCGCCTGTTCCTGCTGGACGTGGAGCAGCTCTTGTTCCGCAGAGGCAGGCTTTTCGGCAGGCTGTTCTGCCGAGGAGGCAGGCTTTTCTGATGACCGCTGCGGAGAGCGCGGCTGTGGATGAGGTTATCGCAGGTAATCCTCATTCTAGCTATTACTTTCCTACTTGGTCTTGATTGCTAGATTATGTTGTTTGCTTGAACTTGCTTGTTTGCTAGATTAGGGTTTGATTGTTAATTGCTTGATTAGGTGTGATTTTGGTGTGCACATTTCCTGCACGAGTCCTCTTTGACTCTGGTGCATCGATGTGTATTATTTCTCGGAGCTTCGTGGAGAGGCATTCCTTGTCGACGTCCCCTCTCCCCAAGAGTTGGAATATCGTCACAGGGAATGGTGTGGTCTCGGTGCATCGTGGTTGCAATTCTTGCTCGTTGGTGGTCTGTGGACATGAGCTTTTCGCTGATTTCATTGTCCACGACATCATCAACTATGATGCAGTTCTTGGGATGGATTGGCTTGCGAGCTTCTATGCTACGATTGACTGCAGGAGGAAGAAGGTGGTGTTCGAGATTCCCGGACATCCAGTATTTGAGTTCAGTCGTGGTAGCAGTTCGCTTGGTCCTGTCAGATTTCGGGCCAGGCCGGTGGAGGCTGTGGCTATGCAGATGGAGCTGGAGTGGCCAGCTGTGGTGCGTGATTTTGGCGACGTCTTCCCCGAGGAGATGTCTGGTTTGCCGCCTGATCGAGCTTTGGAATTTTCTATCGATCTTGTTCCAGGTGCGCAGCCGATTTCGAAGGCGCCGTATCGTATGGCACCTGCAGAGTTGGAAGAGTTGCGGAAGCAGTTGGATGAGCTTTTGCAGAAGGGTTATATTAATCCCAGCGTGTCTCCGTGGGGAGCACCGGTGTTGTTGGTTAATAAGAAGGATGGTTCGCGTCGCATGTGCGTGGACTATCGGGAGTTGAATGCGGTGACCATTAAGAATAAATACCCGTTGCCTCGCATCGATGATATTTTTGATCAGCTTGGAGGTTCGAGGGTGTTTTCAAAATTGGATCTGAGGAGTGGTTACCATCAGTTGAAGGTGAAGAAGGGTGATGTTCCGAAGACAGCGTTCAGGACGAAGTATGGACACTATGAGTTCGTGGTTATGCCTTTTGGCGTAACTAACGCGCCCGCAATTTTCATGAATCTGATGAACCTGATTTTCTACGACTTTTTGGATAAGTTTGTCGTTATCTTTATTGACGACATTCTGATCTATTCGAAGTCGGAGGAAGAGCATGCCTCGCACTTAAGGACGGTGTTGGAGATTTTGAGGAAGCATCGGTTGTATGCTAAGTTTTCGAAGTGCGAGTTTTGGCTGGATCGAGTTGCTTTTCTCGGGCATGTGGTGACTGGAGATGGTATTTCAGTGGATCCCGAGAAGATTCGGGCCATCAGGGAGTGGCCTGTTCCGTCGTCAGCGTCTGAGATTCGGAGTTTCCTTGGACTTGCTGGTTATTATCGGCGATTCATTAAAGATTTTTCTCGTATTGCTGAGCCGATGACCAGGTTGACGCGGAAGGATGTTGCCTTTGCTTGGTCGGGTGATTGTGAGAGTGCTTTTGGTATTCTGAAGGAGAGGTTGACGAGTGCCCCTATTCTTGTTGTGCCTGATCGCAGCGGTGGATTTGAGATCTTTTGCGATGCTTCTGGCAAGGGTCTCGGTTGTGTGTTGCATCAGCACGGGCACGTTGTGGCGTATGCGTCTCGTCAGCTTAATGTTCATGAGAAGAATTACCCGACGCATGATTTGGAGTTGGCTGCCGTCGTGTTTGCTCTTAAGATTTGGAGGCACTTCCTGCTGAGTGAGAAAGTGAAGATTTTCACCGATCACAAAAGCTTGAAGTATATTTTCACTCAGAAGGAGCTCAACATGCGACAGCGTCGATGGTTGGAGCTTATGGCGGATTATGATATTGATTTGCAGTTTCACCCTGGCAAGGTGAATGTGGTTCCAGATGCTTTGAGTAGGCTTCCAGCGGTGATGATTTTGACCTCGCAGTGGAGATTGCAGCAGGATTTTTGCGAGTCTGGTGTGGAGATTGTTCTTCCTGGAGAGGCTTCTTCGTTGATGTACATGCAGGTACAGTCGACGATCGTGGATCGGATTAAGGCTAGCCAGGCTGAGGATCCGAAGCTGGTGAGGATTCGGGAGATGGTGGAAGCCGGTCTGCGGACTGACTTTTTGATTCATGAGGATGGCTCGCTGAGGTTTGGAGCCAGGTTGTGTGTGCCTGCTGGGGATATCAGAGAGGAGCTGATGGTGGAGGCACACAGTTCGCCGTATTCTGTGCATCCTGGTGGCACCAAGATGTACCAGGATCTTCGTCTGAATTATTGGTGGCATGGTATGAAGAGGAGCATGGCTCGGAGTGTAGCCAAGTGCTTGGTTTGCCATCAAGTGAAGGCGGAGCATCAGCGTTCGGCCGGGTTGCTACAACCGCTTCCGATTCTGGAGTGGAAGTGGCAGCACATCACTATGGACTTCGTGACTGGACTACCTCGGAGTCCGAAGCAGAATGACGCGATTTGGGTGATCGTAGATCGATTGACCAAATCTGCGCATTTTATTCCGTTCCGAGTGGGACAGTCCACTGAGGCGCTAGCAAGGAGATATATGGAGGTAAAATTCTTTTACTCTCTGTTTTGTTTCCTTTTCCTAGTTTGGATAGTGATGTAACGTGAATCGTGCAGGAGGTTGTGCGACTTCATGGAGTCCCCGTGAGTATCGTGTCTGACAGAGACACGAGGTTCACATCTCAGTTTTGGCAGAGTTTGCAGAAGAGTTTGGGTACGCGTCTGAGTTTCAGCACGGCGTACCATCCGCAGACGGATGGCCAGTCCGAGAGGACGATTCAGATTTTGGAAGACATGCTGAGGGCGTGCATGTTGGATTTCAAGGGTTCGTGGGAGGACCATCTGCATTTGGTGGAGTTCTCTTACAACAACAGCTTCCAGGCGAGTATTGGCATGGCGCCTTTCGCCGCTCTTTATGGGAGGAAATGTCGATCGCCATTGAGTTGGGATGACGTTGGTGATCGGGAGTTGTTGGGACCTGAGATGATCGTGGAGGCCGTGTATATCGTCAGGAATATTCGGGAGAGGTTGAGAATTGCTCAAGACCGTTTTAAGCATTGGGCGGATGCTAAACGTCGTCCTTTGGAGTTTCAGCCGGGCGACCATGTGTTCTTGAAGATTTCCCCGAATCGTGGTGTGATTCGTTTCGGGAAGCGTGGGAAGTTGAGCCCGCGATACATTGGACCGTTTGACGGTTTGGAGAGGGTTGGCGAGGTCGCTTATCGCTTGGCCTTGCCGCCATCTTTGGAAGGAGTTCACAATGTTTTCCATGTGTCGCAGCTTCGTCGATACATTAGCGATCCGTCTCATGCGGTGGATTTTTCGGAGATTACCGTTCGCCCCGATATGACGTATGACCAGCATCCAGTGCAGATTCTGGACAGGCGTCAGAAATCGCTTCGTAACAAGGTTGTCAACCTTGTGAGGGTGATGCGGCGACACGGTTCGCCGGGAGAATCTACTTGGGAGAATGAGGATGAGATGCGAGAGCGTTTCCCACTTTTGTTTCCGGACTCGTGAGTTTTTGGAAATTCCGAGGACGGAATTTTCCTTAAGTTGGGGAGGATGTAACGACTGCTTTTCATGTATCTGGATTTTATATATTATAATATATGTTTTGGTGGATTATCTCCTCCTTGTGTGGTTTTCGTCTCCGTAGTTTTCATTTTCGATCGATTCGTCGTATTTTCTCGCTCCTTCCTTAGGATTGTCGATTTCGAAGTAAGTCACTCATGACGGACTTCATAACGGTCGTATCTAACTATTAGATCAAGCCTAGGAGTCTTAGGAATCGATCCCGGGGCCCCGCGCTCCGTATCGGTACTTTTCTGTGCTCATTAGCCGGTGTAAGAAGGGCCACCGACCGACTAGATGACGATCCAGTCGGTCGGCAATCCTTCTTGGACCGACTAGTTAGCTTTCTAAATTTCTCAGGAGTTACTGTTTATCGTTAGTCGGTCTAAGAATGTTGGTTGACCGACTAGGTTGCAAACTAGTCGGTCGGCAATGCTTCTTGAACCGACTAACTCATCAAGTTATTTTTGTATCAGTTACTGTTCACTCTTAGTCGGTCTAAGAACGTTCATCGACCGACTAGATGCCAAACTAGTCGGTCAGTACTTGTTCATGGACCGACTAACTCTAGAATCCTATTTTCGTTCAGGAGTTACTGTTTGCACTTAGTCGGTCTGCGTTGGTCGACCGACCGACTAGTTGCCAAACTAGTCGGTCAGTGGTTGCTCTTTGACCGACTAACCAGTGTCAAAACCCTAATTTCTGGGCAGCCGCCAGCCTAGCCTATTTAAACCCAACCCATTCGACTTCTTCTTCTCCAACACGACCCAAAACCCTAAAAACTTCCCCCTTCAGCCCCCATCGTCCTCCAAGCTCCATTTCTCCATTCCAAGCCCTAGAATCATCATCCAATCCATCCATCTACTCTATCTACCTCTCATCTTCCCCAAAATCTCACCAAAATCCATCAAATCCCCAAATCCCCCAAAACCCTAGTTTCCCCAAACTTCTCCAATCTCTTCCAGATCTGATCCTAGGGTTCCCCGGAGTGTTCCTTCCGTCTTCTCTCGGTAAGAAATCGTTCTACCGTTGTTTTCATAACTTATTGATAATTTTGGTGAAACCCTAATTAATTTCATGTTGTTTGTTGATTGTCCCCCAAAACAGTGATTACCCCCGTAGATAGCATCCGAGTGACGAAGTGATCGTCGATCCCCGGTGCTAGGCAAGTGAAACTTGCCACTTAGGGTTTAGGCCATGTTTTAGGCCATTTGCATGTCGTAGGCGTAAAAGAGGCTAGGCGACGAAATGATACTCGCCTAGGCGCAAATTGGGGAACTAGCTTGACAACAAAGCTAGTTCCAACACATATAGCATGTTGCACAAATCCTATGTCATGTTTACTTTCAATTAACGGTACGCGAATATGTTCATGTCATTGCATTTCGCCTGTCACGTTTAATTCAATTAACTGTACGCAAATAAATTTTCATGATCTCGCATTCTTTAGGTATTGCTGTGATTGCGTAGCTTCGCTACAATGTTGTGTTCCCGGCTCGTGTTCCAGAAGCGGGCCATGTGTTGGTTGATAGCCAATGCCCGAATTGCGTGTTCCGGCTAGGTGTTCCCTACGCCATACTAGTGTTCCTGGCTCGTGACCAGAAGCGAGCATAATGAGTTGCTAACCCCAACGCTCGATACATTGAATTGTGAACTAAGAATGCGAGCTCAATGTGCGGGGCAACCCTAGGCTCACTAGATGAGCTCAATGTGCAGGGACCCCAGGCTCCATATCGTGTGAATAGTGGGTAGTGTTTAGTGCCGATCGGTCTGAAATGCTATGCCATTCAGCGAAGGGCCTAAACACCTACAAAATGTGAATTGATTGAATTGATAGTAGCTTAGCTACTCTTGTCTTGTCCCGATAAATTGTTCCCTTGTTCAAATTGTCTTGCCATGTTTAATTGTGCACTCATGTTATAACTGCCATGTCATGCATACTAAACTGCTAGGTTGCTAGATGCCTCACTTTCAGTTTCCTTGCCCAAGTCTTTTTAGACTTGCTGACATGTGCCCCTTTACTCTTTTGGGTGACACATGTTAGATCCTGAGCTCGAGTACCTCGTTGAGGACGAGGTGTTTGCTGACGCCGAGCCCGAGCTTGTGTTTGACGGGGCGTACGTGGACACTGGGGACCAGTCCTAGTGTCTTCGTGTGTTTTACTTTTTGTTAGACAACTGTTTTGTTATCGGTGCGTAGCACCTATACTTTGTTATGTCGTTTCTTTTGTTGGTCTTGTTCTGGGCCTTTAGACTCTTTTCTTTTAGCCTGGTGGATTTTCTGGATGTTGGACTTATTTTTGATGTTGGACTTTTTGTGAGATGTGGAATTTTATTTCAGTCTCTCCTTGTGTTATGATTGTTATTCTGTTGTGGTTACAGGGACCTGTTTATGTATTTGTGGACGCTTATCGGGTTTGGGGCTTCACAGCTCCACTCTCGTGCGGACCTTTTCACGTCTCGCCTCCATTTTAGGGAAGCGGGTCGTGACAGGCTATACCGATGCTGATTGGGCAGGTGATCTCGACGAGCGAAGATCTACCTCAGGCTTTGTTTACTTGCTCGGGAATGGTGCAATATCTTGGAGTAGCAAGAAGCAAACCTGCATCGCCCTATCAACCATGGAAGCCGAATTTGTAGCATTCAGCATGGCGGTCCAAGAAGCTGTTTGGCTTAGGAAATTCTTAGACAGGCTAACGGATGCCACTGACTAGAGCACTGTTCCTATATACAGTGATAGTCAAGCTTCGATTGCCTATGTCAAAGATCCTAAATTTCATTGTAAGACCAAACACATTGATATTCGATTCAAGTTTGCGAAGGACTATGACAAATGGAAGGAAGTAGACATAGGATACATATCCACGCATGAGATGATAGCGGATCCCCTTACTAAGGCGATCCCCAGAGATGTGTTCTTCAAACACTTATCATCTATGGGAATGCGTAGGTGCTGAGCTGTATCATGTAATATTTCCCATGTCTATAGAAGATCAAAGTTTAATAAAAGGAAGAAGTTCTTTTATATATTGCATACAAGTTTCTTACAAATGATTTTATACATTTGTGTTTAAGTCTCAGCTATTTTATTATGTGTATGTCGAACAGATTAAGGTTGGCTCTCTCACATGAGCAACCGCCTTATCTTATCAGATGGATAAGATAGAGATGAGACTAGTTTAAAGTCAAAATCATTAGACGAATGATTTAGAGTCGTGACTTAAACAAGATAGTCGAATGAAAGATCTGCATCATATGTATGCTTACAAAAGATCTGAGATCTGTATCACAAGGATATCTAAAAGAGATCTCATAGGATTTTTTAAATCCTATCTGTCTTATGCAGGATGAGAGTCCGTGAATATTTCACGAGTAGTAAGGGGACTCAAAAGATAGGCACTGTGGTGTCTGATCTTTCATCCGTACAACATCATTAAGACATACTCTCCCTGGGAAAGGAGTGATGTTGTAATACGTGTTCATACCACGTATGCATTTCGACCACTGAGTTAGTAGCAATAGTGTTTGCTATTATGTGAGACTCAAAGGCCATATGGGTCTTAACTCTTACCCTCAAGGACTCCAATTGGTTCCTTTAGATTTGACGAGATGATCGCTATCTTAGCGTGTTGCTAATGGGCTATGATAATTCGGCTCGGCGGGGCACGTTAGAAAAGCGAATCAAGTCAAGATCAGAAGGTTCGCAAGAAGAGGAAGATTGATTTCATATTCGCATTTGGACTTTAATGATTCAAAGCTGGCCAGCCAATTGTAATCCGGATGGGATTCAATTGTTGAATATAAAGTATAAGAAATGTGAAGAAATAATCTAGGGTAAAGCATGCGTTGAACTACTCAACTTTACACCTTCGAGGTCGTTGTGTATCTTTAACAAGTGCACAACAACAGACTCTACGCGCATGATGGTCGCACGGTCTATTTCTCGGTATGATAGATGAAAGAACTAAGAGAAAGACATTCTCTTACAATCCCCTCAAGTGTGAGTGGGAGATGTTGGATATGGATGACGTTTGTACACCCTTGTAGGGGATGTACGAGGGAACACGGACCTCGAACGTCGCACACACAAAGTCGTGTGCAAAGGGAATCTGTTCCCTTGCGGAGAGGATCTCTAGATTAATGGGAAAGTCGCATTATATGTGCATAAGTGCATGCGACATATGGCTAATAAAGGGGTAATATCTTAAGCTTATGTTGTACCATGCATATGGTACAACTTAAGCTTATAATGTGCCATGTATAATGGTACACCTTAGTTAAATTGTTCCTAAGGAACAATTACTCCTAAAATAACTACCTTGGGGGCTATAAATAAGACCCAAGGGTTAGCCATTTTCCTTACACTTTTGCTTGGTATTCTTGCCTTGCATTTCATTCTAGCGAAGCTCTGCCGAAATCCTTCCTCTCTCTTTATCCAAGCTCTTAATCTAAAAGTAGAGATTTAGATTGTGGATTTAGTAGCCTTACTCCGTTCGTGAGAAGACTCGATCCGTCGTGGTGAATCCGAAGGCGAAGTTCCAAGACTACCGTGCCGCATACGCAAGCGTAAGTCTCAACTTCATTTATCGATCCTAACTCTGTTTTGACAGGATCCTACAGTGGCCTGCCCCGGCCATTGCCGGGGTCGAACCGTGGCCGTGCCAAGGCCAGATTCCCCCTTCCGTAGGGATCCCACGGCCGGCCATGCATGCCCCCCTTGGGGTTGAGGCTGAGGCCAGGACGCCTCTGCCCTCGCCGGCCCGGCCGACCTCTGCCCCCTGGCCGAGGCCCTGGCCGGCCAGGGCGCCTCTGCCCTGTCCGGCCGACCGGCCAGGGCACCTCTGCCATGTCCGGCCGACCGGCCCTGTCCAATGCCAGGGCCGGCCTCTGGCCTGGCGCTGGCCAGAGAGGCCAGGGCCGGTCTCTGGCCCTGGCCGAGGCCAGGGTGCCTCTGCCCTGGCCTCGGCCAGGGCCGGCCGTGGCCCTGGCCAGAGAGGCCAGGGCCGGCCATGGCCCTGGCAGAGGCCAGGGTGGCCCTGGCTGACCGCCCTGGCCGATGCCAGGGCCGGCCATGGCCTTGGCCGGCCGGCCTTCCCTTGGCCGGCCAACCTTCCCTTCTTGGAGTCCACCCCCCCTTCGGGGGGGTTTGCTTGGTTGTCATTGGCCGAAGCCAACCCCTTCCCTTTGGGGAGGGGGTGCATAGCCACCATTACCTGCATGGCCATGGTGATCATGCACCAAAGAGATCTTCTTCTCCGATGAGAAGTTTTGTAACCACCATCTTCTCCGATGAGACACCCGTTCATCGAGAAAGTGGTTATTCTTTAATGGCCGTGTGCCAAAAAAATTAACTCACCTTCATGACCGCAAACTTCACGCTCTACATGAAGAGAGTTCATATTTCCTATTGAATGGAGACTCAGCATCCATGAGGAGTGCAAGTTTGGCTAGATGAACGGTCAGTTCTTCCCGTCACGGAGATTTCTTGCCATATCCGTAATGGCAAAAGTCCCTAACGTGAAAAGAACAACTTGTACGTTCTCTCCGTCACGATGCGCTCCTACCATATCCATAATGGAAGGAAACTCATTCGTGAAAGAGACAACGTCGCATTCATCAGTGAGACCGGAGCGAACCCGTGTGGCTCCGATACCATTGATGGATCTTGTCATGAGGACGATGTAGGATCAAAAGAGAGGAGAGACTTACGTTGGCATACGCTGCGCTATAGTCTCTGAACTTTGTCCTCAGATTCGCCACAACGGTCAGTACTTCGTCACAGAGGATCGAAGCAGCGTTTCCACCGTCTAAATCTAACTTTAGGAGAAGAACTTGATGGAAGGGAGAAGAGTAAAAAATATTGCCTTATGCAAACTAATGGCATGAATGATTAGCCTTAAATGCCTTACCCTTGGGTCCTATTTATAGGCTTTAGGGGTAGTTATTGTAGGAAATAACTACATATAAGCTTATTAGCTTATATTAACACCCTTGCTTATCCTCTTCTTCATGCACTCATCTAGTGCCTTTATGCACTTATAATGTGACTTTTTTCACTTATCGAGTGGTCCTTTTCACACATGAAAAGGTTCCATTCGCACATGCTTTCATGCACGCGACATCTGAGGTCCGTAGACCCTCATACATCCCCTCATGGGTATATACATGTCGTCCATATACAACAATATGCACCAATTATATAATGAGCTGCACAAAGGTAAATACTCATAATACCAATAAAAACATGGTGACATATAATAGGCATGGATTACATAAACCAATTGCAAAGTATAAAAGCATGCAAACAAGAATGGTTTATCTAATCCCATATAACTCTCCCCATAGAGATATCTCTCCACATATGTATATGTATATATATCTCCCCCTATAGATATGATTCATAATGCATATATCTATCCCCCTGACATCGTCAAAAAGGTGGACAATAAAAATATCACCCTTTGTCATCTTAACCAAGATGTGACAAAATGCAAGAAAAGAAAGATATGTATGATAACAAATCGAAAAATTTAGTGGGTATCAATTCACTATCCCATGCTCCCCCTAGATCATAGAAATGGTCAACTTTTAACTTCTAGGATCTAATACCATAATTAATGGAGCCATAGGCCTTAAGTGTATCAAAGCAATAGATAAGGAAAAATCAAGCTTCAAAGATACACAAAGAATATTGCCAAAAACAATGAAACATGGAACATGTTGGCAATAAACAAGAGGTTTGGTTTGAGACCCAAAATAACCAAATGTAAATAATGATCTCAAATAACCTTCGAAATGAGAGTTAAAATATGTCTTAAAATATTTTAAACATATAACATATTAACTCCCCTATTGACATACACATGGATCAAAATGCATGTATGTCAATAAACCCCAAGGTCCCCATTTTCATGAAAAGAAATAAATTTGAAAATATTTTCAAAATCATGAATCACACACGATCAATGGGTATGCTTAAAATAAACATAGAAGCACAATACCCATGCAATATGCATATGTGTGAGGAACCTAAACATTAGGTAACCAAACCCAAGAGGAGTTTGATTTCCTAACGTAATCACACGAGGTGATCACATCCCTAACTAGAGAGTTGATGTAACTATCTCTCTCTTGCACACTAACTTTAGTGGGAATCCATAATCTCAAGGATTTCCTAGGCAAGGGTTTTGCCTTTGCAAGAGGGAAGAATGTGGCATGCTTAAGTGTAGAAACGAATTTCTTGGCATGCAAAGAATGAGGATTTTACTTCTTAGCCAAAAATGAAGATTTTTAATTCTTCCTCATTACCTCGTGATCTACATGCTTCTTGTTGGTGTTCTTGTTGTACAAGAAAGCATGGTGATTCTTCTTAGGTGCTTTAGCAATATTTCTTGTATTTGCACCTAAGAGGAATTAGAGGTGGGTTTGGGAACCACATTTTGAATATAACCCAAACCTCCTCTATGATTTACCGGATGTTGTTTTTCCAACAAATCGTGGAGTGAATCCCTAGAATACACAAAGCTTATGAGCTTCCGGGATTCCTCTTCACATTTCAACGTAAGTTGTTGAATGTGAGCATCCAAGCTAAGGTTTTGAGCAACGAGATTTTCATTAGAAATGCTCAATTCCTTAACTTGAGAGAGAAGTGTGTCTCTCTCACAAGTGTCATACACATGCCTTTCATCATGAATTACACTTGCAATAACTAGTTCATGCAATCTACTCTTAGCAATCTTATATTTTGCTTTTAATCTATTTTAAGAGTTGATGTACTTACTAGCCTTTTCGGAGACCAAGTCAAAGTTGATCTTGAGCTCCTCGTATGAGATCTTTTCCTCCTCGATCTCAACAACAACATCATCATCCTTGCAAGAGCTTGATGATGACTTCTCCTCCATAGCCATGAGGCACGAATCCTCATAGGAATTGTATGCGTCAAGCCAAGCATCCAACTCTTCTTCATTTAATCCGGAGGGGATTGGTGTAGGATCATCAATGGTTACAAAGCATGCGTGAGCATCCTCCTTTGTATCCTCTTCTTTGTTACTCGAATTGTCCTCACTCGAATCATCAAAGGTCCCGACAAGTCCCTTCTTGTGATTTTTGGACTTGGACCTTCCTTTCCAATGCTTCTTCCCTTTACCCTTGTAAGTTTCTTTGTTGGGTTTGGAAGGGCATTTGGTGGACAAGTGACCTTTTCCACTGCAAGTGTAACAAATAGGAACCTTGTTAGAATTGGAGGCAAACTTTGACAAAGACTTACCTTACTTGCACTTGAGAAATGCTTTGAATTGCTCGGCAAGCTCCTCAATTTCTTCTCCACTTGCTTCTTCTTGCTCATCTTCTTCACTAGGATCTTCTCGATGGAATTTCCTCCTCCACTTGATTGGCTCCTCCTTGGCATGGAATGCAACCCCCTTTTGATTCTCTAGCTTCTCGGGCTTTGTTGGTTGAATCTCCTTCTTGTGTGGAAGCTTCACTTCATACGCTATGAGATTTTCAATGCACTCCTCAACGGTATATTTGGACGTGTCATATGACTCTAAAATTCCGTTGGCCTTTGACTCCCAACGAGGTGAGATAGAGTCAAGGATCTTCTCTACACGATCCTCTTGGGAAATCGTCTTCCCGAGTCCCACCAAAGCGTTCACGATATCGGTGAACCTTGTGAACATCTCTTAAATGCTTTCGCCTTCCTGCATCTTAAACAGTTCATATTTAGATCTAAACACAGTTTGTTTAGATTTCTTTACCTTCGTTGTCCCTTCATGACAAATCTCCAAGGTGTGCCAAATATCATTTGCCGTTTTGCACATGGAGATGCGGCTGAACTCATTAGCTGAGAGAGCGCAATGTAATGCATTCATAGCTCTCGCATTGAACTTGATTTAGTCCTTCTCCACCTTTGTCCTTGAAGCCACAGGAGTAGTGGGCTTCTCAAATGGCACCTCTGTGATGTCCCATAGGTCTTGACCCTCCATGAAGATCATCATTCTGATCTTCCAACTTGGGTAGTTGGTTCCGTTGAAGAGCGGGGGTCGAACGGTTGAGTGACCTTCTTCATGAGACGCGGATGAGGCGTTGAATGCCATGGTTGCAGTATGCTTTAAACTCGCTCTGATACCAATTATAGGGATCGTCTAACCCTTGCAATACTAACAACACACACTAGATGGGGGGGTGAATAGTTTAATGACAATAAAATTATCCAATTAAAATTTAACTTGCAAATGCGGAATTATAAATGCAAGAGGAATTAAAAGGCACAATCAATCCAAACGCAAACACAAAGTTTTACCATGGTTCCCCAAACATGGGTACATCTAGCCATACTAATATTCACTATATTCCCACACAGAGAAGTGAATACTAATCTCACAAGGAGATACCCCACACAGAGGATTTATGCCCCACACAAGGACCCAACCAATCCTACACGAGGATCAAGAATCCCATACAGAGAATCACTAACTCCCACTCAGAGAATTAGGGTTAGCCATACACTAGGACACTAGAACTCCCACAAAGAGAGTTAATTCCCACAAAGCGAATTTCCTAGTCCCACAAAGAGACAACCTCTCACAAAGAGAGAAACTCCCACAAAGAGAGTATCCTAATCCCACAAAGAGAAATAGGAAGACAAATTACACCAAGTAAAGTAAATACTCTTACCAATGCCTTGAGATGCTTACTCATGAATGAATGCAAGGCATAGAAGAGGATCTCCAAGTGTTGGAATAAGCTTGAAAGCACTTGGATGATTTCCCTTGAGCTGGACTTCAACGCATGAAGAGAGATGAGTGCTCAATAGAGGGAAATGAGGGAGCTTGAGAGTAGCGTATTGATCTCTTGAGATTTTTTATAGAGTCAAGAGTTATCAAGTGTTTCCAAAAGTTCTCAAGTGATGGCAGTACACTCATATATATAGGAATCCTATATCAAGCCCAAAAACCCAAAGAAACAGCCAAATGAACAAATCTGCAACGGCTAGAAACTGGGTTAAAACGACAGGAACAGTCGACTGATGATCAAAAGACAGTCGACTGATCAACGGCTAGAAAATATCCAACGGCTATAATCTGAGCCAGGACAGTCGACTGATGAAGACAATACAGTCGACTGATAAACAGGACATGCGCCTATTAATCCTTTAGCAGACGACTGCTGCAGGGGATGGATCGAAACAGAGAGCTGCACTCTTTCTCCAATTCTTCGCACAGGCGACTGATGTTAATACTATAGTTGTCTGTCAAATAGTCAGGCGACTGTACATTCTACATCGGTCGACTACTGTATAATATGGAGAGCAGACAGAGAGATGCAGTGATTGCACTTACGCTATACATGTGACTGTTGGCCAATTCCCAGGCGACTGTAAACTGATCGTCAGGCGACTGTGCGTAAAGCTCAAGTTTGAGTCAAATGAAATGTTGACTTAAGCTGTGCATGTCAGGCGACTGTAGAAGGATCTACAGTCGACTGGAAATCACCCAGTCGACTGTGTTTCCTTCATCAGGCGACTAACAGAAAGCCAGAGACTCCAAATGAGCCTTTGGACAGAGTGAACCTATTAGGTTGGATTCTATGATAATCCTAAGGTTCACTAAGATGGTTAAATGTATGTGCATGAATGAGTAAACCATCTAACAAGGCATTACAATAACCTAGACCCAAAAGAGAGAGAAAACAATAAAGTAAATTACATGGATTACAATGCTTCTCAAAAAAGTCTAAGTCTTCAATCTTGATGCCTTGAGAGCTCTCCACCATCTCCAAGCTTTGGCACTCTTTGAGTCCAAACAATGGCCCTTCTTCACATGATGTCCATCCTTACACCGAGTAGTCTCCAAGAAAGATATCCTTGAAATAAACTGAGAGACTAAAACATGAGATTCATTAGCAACAACATAATGTTGTGATCATCATCAAAATAAGATTGGTATGAAACACGAATACTCAACAATCTCCCCGTTTTTGATGATGACACACATTATGTAAATCACAAATAATAAATCACAATGCTAATGATTTCCCCCTACTTATATGCACCAATTATATAATGAGCTACACAAAGGTAAATACTCATAATACCAATAAAAACATGGTGACATATAATAGGCATGGATTACATAAACCAATTGCAAAGTATAAAAGCATGCAAACAAGAATGGTTTATCTAATCCCATATATCTCTCCCCATAGAGATATCTCTCCCCATATGCATATGTATATATCTCTCCCCCTATAGATATGATTACATAATGCATATATCTCTCCCCCTTGACATCGTCAAAAAATGTGGACAATAAAAATATCCCCCTTTGTCATCTTAACCAAGATGTGACAAAATGCAAGAAAAGAAAGATATGTATGATAACAAATCGAAAAATTTAGTGGGTATCAATTCACTATCCCATGCTCCCCCTAGATCATAGAAATGGTCAACTTTTGACTTCTAGGATCTAATACCATAATTAATGGAGCCATGGGCCTAAAGTTTATCAAAGCAATAGATAAGGAAAAATCAAGTTTCAAAGATACACAAAGAATATTGCCAAAAACAATGAAACATGGAACATGTTGGCAATAAACAAGAGGTTTGGGTTGAGACCCAAAATAACCAAATGTAAATAATGATCTCAAATAACCTCCGAAATGAGAGTTAAAATATGTCTTAAAATATTTTAAACATATAACATATTAACTCCCCTATTGACATACACATGGATCAAAATGCATATATGTCAATAAACCCCAAGGTCCCCATTTTCATGAAAAGAAATAAATTTGAAAATATTTTCAAAATCATGAAACACACACAATCAATGGGTATGCTTAAAATAAACATAGAAGCACAATACCCATGCAATATGCATATGTGTGAGGAACCTAAACATTAGGTAACCAAACCCAAGAGGAGTTTGATTTCCTAACGTAATCACACGAGGTGATCACATCCCTAACTAGAGAGTTGATGTAACTATCTATCTCTTGCACACTAACTTTAGTGGGAATCCATAATCTCAAGGATTTTCTAGGCAAGGGTTTTGCCTTTGCAAGAGGGAAGGATGTGGCATGCTTAAGTGTAGAAACGAATTTCTTGGCATGCAAAGAATGAGGATTTTGCTTCTTAGCAAAAAATGAAGATTTTTCATCCTTCCTCATTACCTCGTGATCTACATGCTTCTTGTTGGTGTTCTTGTTGTACAAGAAAGCATGTTGATTCTTCTTAGGTACTTTAGCAATATTTCTTGTATTTGCACCATAAGAGGAATTAGAGGTGGGTTTGGGAACCACATTTTGAATATAACCCAAACCTCCTCTATGATTTGCAGGATGTTGTTTTTCCAACAAATTGTGGAGTGAATCCCTAGAATACACAAAGCTTATGAGCTTCTGGGATTCATCTTCTTATTTCAACGTAGGTTGTTAAATGTGAGCATCTAAGCTAAGGTTTTGAGCAACGAGATTTTCATTAGAAAGGCTCAATTCCTTAACTTGAGAGAGAAGTGTGTCTCTCACACAAGTGTAATACTCATGCCTTTCATCATAAATTACACTTGCAATAACTAGTTCATGCAATCTACTCTTAGCAATCTTATATTTTGCTTTTATTCTATTGTAAGAGTTGATGCACTTACTAGCCTTTTCGGAGACCAAGTCAAAGTTGATCTTGAGCTCCTCGTATGAGATCTTTTCCTCCTCGATCTCAACATCATCATTGGTCGGGCTCTGGATATACACCCGGAGAACGATTGTAGTCTTACCCCAAGCGCACGGCATAGTGGCGAGCAGGTATCGAACTCAGGGAGGAACAATGATGGTGTCTCGTTCTAATCACCTAGCTATCAAAATGGTTGAGAATAATTTGGGGTAAAATTGTCACATTCGTTCGAATGCCGATAGAAGTATCAATGAAATAAAGCGCCTAGGGAAAGGGAATCCCCGCTACGGACCGTATCTCATCGTTGTGATTCGTAGGTTACATCATTGCTAGACTTGAATTTTAGGTGAACTAGTCGTAACTAAATGTAGAACCAAGCTCACGCTCTCGCGCTATTACCGGTCTATAGCGAGCCTAAGGTAGGGCCCAATCTCTTGCAAACCCTAACCTAAGCCGCTAGCATTGGGATCGACACCATCGTTCGATCGTATCTCAAGCCCACTCTCGTGCAAACTCGAGCTACGACCAAGGTTGAGATAGTTCCTACCCGTCTAATCTCTTGCAAACGGGTATTGGTATTAAATTACCATTGAAAACCCTAGCTTTGGTCCAATCTCTTGCAAACCAATTCTAGAAAAGTCCAATCGTAAATCTAAATCGAATTTCTAGGGCTCCTTATCAATTAGGACCCAATCTCTTGCAAATCTCAATCGATATGAATCCCTAGCTATCCGTAATTTATCAATCCCAACCTAACCCTAATCAATTCTAGCAAGAATTTCACCAATCCATCACAATTCAGAAATAGGGTTCATCCCTATGCCCTAGGACAATAAAACTACTCACTAATCATCATGCAATTCATAAGAAATTCAATAGCAAAATCAACACAATTCAATGCAATAGAGAAATTACCAACAAAAATAGGGTTTTTGATAAGAAGAGAGACAAACCAATGAGAACCCAATAGCATCCAACAAAAATGACCTTTTAATCTCCAAGAGAAAAGCTAAATCTATTGATCTAAAAAGCTCTCTAAAAGGCTGCCAAAGTATTAAAAAGTTCTTCTAAACTAGGGCAAAAACTGGGTTTAAATACCCCTCAAAATTGCCCAAAAAATCGTGACAAAAACGCCCCTGCGCTGCCCAGAAATCGTAGTTTACGCAGCAGGCGGGGCGGCTCACTCGGCCGAGTGACAAATGTCACTCGGCCGAGTGACAAACCCTGTACATTTACAGTAAGTTGGGACTTTTCGGGGGTCTACCTTCGGAAGTGACTCGGCCGAGTGGCTTTACTCACTCGGCCGAGGGGTATTTCTTGCTCGGCCGAGTCGGAACCGCCAAAAGCCTGTAAATTTCCAGTAAGCCGGCCATTTTTTATGGTGGATTTTCCATGCCACTCGGGCGATGCCATCTTCATACTCGGCCGAGTGGGATATCATCCCTCGGCTGAGTGCACGCCCAATTCCTTCTGTTGGAGCGTGTCCGGTCTGGTCGGCCGAGCGGTCTTCTCACTCTGCCGAGTCAGATGCTGCAAATGCCCAATCTTCATCGTTTCGCTTCCTCGTTGCTCCTATGAAGTTCCGTCTTCTTCCAATCGTCTTCCATCGCCGAATAGCCCTCAAAAGAGCCTTGGGTGACACTCCAGAGTGGGTGCAAATCCTCTTTATCTCAAAATCACTTCGAATCGCTTCATATCTCCTAAAATACGACAAAAACAAGAAATCGTGAAAATCATCGCAATATTATCGAATAATCATGAAAAACGCGATATGAGCGATCAAAGTGGCATGCAAACATGCAGAAAAAGGGTGTAAAATACGGAGTGATCAAAATCCCCCAAGCTTACCTCTTACTCCTCCTCGAGGAAGATGAGTAAAAAGTAAACCCGACGAGCAAAATAATGGAAAAGAAGGAAAATGAAAAAAAATAAAAAAGGAATAGAAAGCGAAGAAGAGAGGTGCTAGATCATTTTTCTCAGGACGTGGGTTTTGCTTACTCATATAGCATACATCGAATATAAAACACATGTCACAGACTTTTATCTAGATATCATAGTATAATAATGCATTCGAAATAGAAAACCCCAAAAATATCAAAATAGCATGAAATATGGAATCATTCTAGGATTAATATCGTCTGAAGCATCTAAAGCGGTATGCATAACCATAGATCACACACTTTTCAATTGAATGCTTTCTATAAGGAGTATAAGAGATATCACACGATATGGAATAGTAAGGATAGAAAAGTATGGTTTTCATGAAATGAATACTAGGTGTCGATTTCTGGATTTCGTAAAACTTTAGCAATCTCACCGAGTATAGAAGATTACTTAGCCTAGGTTGTCATGCACCGTCAGGTAGTCACACTCTCTCACACCATTGGATCCTCTCCCCCAAGCTTATCCATAAGCGTGGTGGCATAAACAAATCAATATGTACATTCCCCATTTTTTTTGAAGCTAAAAAAAAAGGTTAAAATAAAAACAAAAAAGAGGGAAGAAAGAGAGAAATAGTATGAGATGGGATCGTTATGAACTTCTTTTCTGTTTTCTTTTTTTTCCTCTTTTTTTTGTTTTTTTTGTTTTTTGATTGAATAAACATATATACATAAGCGATCCCAAATCAAAAGAGAGAAGGATATACAAGCATATATTTTTTTTCTTTTTGATTTTGGGGATTTGGAGAATCAAAATTAATAGCAGGGGAAATGCCGATAATAGACTTGCTAAGGGGAGGATTCACCAATGAATTTCAAATAGAGAAATGATGCTCAAGATATGTGGAGAAAGAAATAAATGTATCACTCTGTTCACTCTATAAGACGTGCACGACAACTTTCAGCAGAGTAATATAGTCTACTCAGTTTTATCTCAAAAAGTAAACTAGTCCAGATATATCTTCCTAGCAAACATTCAATCAACCTGAAGGTGAAGCGTACGATTCATGCAATAAGAAGTGATATGAGAAAGGAAAGCAGTACTCCAGATATAAGCAATCAATGCGTGAAGCTTGGTGTGTTTTCTATGGAAAGCATACATATGGATCATCAGACATCAGTTAATAACAGAATTTCATCCATATTCATACGGAAAAAGAGTGGGTTACTATTTCAAATGCAAAGCAGAACATAGCATATGATATCTGAAACAAAAGCTATGACGTGACAAAATAGCATGCACATAGAGATAAGCTAACACCACGTCATCATCATCACAGAAAAATCAACTCTAGCAAAAGATGAACGGAACAAAGATAAAAGAAAACAGAACTATATATACAATGCAACATACTCAAAAAGGAAAAGAAAACGTAATGCATGATAAAAAATGAAAAAGTGGTGAAAATAAGTGCAAAAGTGGAAAGAAAATGTGAGAAATCAAAAATAAGGGGTGGAAAAAAAATAAAAAGTGTGAGAGCACACTCCCCCAAGCTGAAGTGCACAGTGTCCTCAATGTGCAAAGTGTGGCACACCGAGAGACGTGAAGTGGGTGGGGTGGGTGATGATGCATGCATAATGAAAAAGAAAGAAAAAGACAAGAAAAATTAGATGTGAATGAATGTGATGCATGCAAAGATCAGTATGGTGCATATATAGGTGTCCCCAAAAAGTCTCTCCCTCACTCCCAAAAAGATATTAAAAAGATATGAACAGGAAGGCACCAAAATAATACATGGAGGAGGGAGGCAAAAAATATCACCAGGCCCAAGAACAAACGGGCAGCAAAACGACAAAAATATCAGAGGCATCAAGAGTGTGCCTAAGCTGGTGGTGGGGCTGCACCAGCACCGTCCTGTAGTGGAGGCGGTGGAGGAGGAGGTGGGTGTGGTATCTGCTGGGTGGGTGGGAATAGTGGGGGCAGACACGCCAGAATCTGATTCAGGCAAGCCTAAATATCGGGTAGGATGGCAACGCGAGTTTGCAAGGAACCTACTGTGGCGGAGAGAGCCCTAAAGTCTCCTCGAAGTCCACTAACAGCCCCCTCAAGAGCACGAATGCTCTGAACTAGAGTGTCAGGGGGTGATGGAGCGGAGGGACGTACAGGTCTAACAGGTGAGGTGCGGGGCTATCTCTGCAGGGCAGTGTATAGGATGGGGCCAGCAGGAAAGTGTGGAATGGGTGCTGTGCTCACTACGTGATACCCAGCCTCGGTGTGAGGCTGTGACGCAGGCTAGGTCGAAGCGGAAGCAGCAGAAGCAGAGGTGGAAGTCAAAATGGGCGATGGGGTAGCAGGAGAGGTCAGTGACGCAGAAGTGGGGACAGATGTCACGACGCTCTCGGTAAAGACGGCGGTAGTGGGGTCAGACGGGCCAACTGCTGGGGTGGCTGTGGACAAAAGTGAGGATAGAACTGCCACTGCGGACGTAAAGGAGGTCTCGTCGCTCTCTAAAATGGTGGTGGGACGCTCGAGGCTCAGAGAGGTGATAGGCTTGACGGACATAGGCTCGGTGGAGGTGGAGGTGGTGGAATCAGCTAAGGTGCTTCAGACACTGACAGAAGTGTGGACAGAGGTGTCGGGAGGTGCAGACAGTGCAGGTGCTGGCTGAGGGATCACGGGATCAACAGGTGGTGCAGGGGGTGCCTGCTCAGCATCCTCAGGCTCAAGCATGTAGGCGGCGGGGATAAGAAGATCCATCGCTGGAATCCAGTCCCTGTGAGCCGGTCCAATGTGTGTCCGAGCGGGGCTCGGAAGAAACATGTAGTCAGCGCTGAAGGGACCGTGCAATGACCGACGCCCCGTTTACGGTATGGGCGCGGTGTTGTTTTACCGCAAGTGCACGGTTAGTGTAGGGTGCGGGTTTATCGAACTCAGGGAGGTGGATGGCTTGAGTGGCTACTAGCCTCGCCTAGGTTGTGTGCTAGCTACGCGGATGATGTGGGTGGAAGTGTTGAAATATAGAGAAGAAATAAAAAGACACGAAATTAATCCCCGCTAACACGGGCTAGAGCACTCATGACACTTGGCATTTGACTTGACCCAGGGTGAGACATTGCCCCAAAAGGTGGTACCTAGCGTCCATGGCCCGATATTCCGGTCGGTGCCAAGCACTCTAGGCCTACCCGATTTCGGACGGTGGGCATTCCCATGTCCATTAACACCTTCCGCAACCGGGAGCATTAAGGCCACAATGATATCTCCCAACACTTCGTCCAAGCCGCTCCCGCGCGCGAGGACTCGATGTCAACGCTCGGGGTATGAGCTATGGCTAGGGAGTCAACCGCCAAGTTTATTCCCCCTTGGCCCGACGGTCAGAGGCGGTCTTTCTCCCGCCAATGACAATGAAACACCCCCGTGTAACCCTAATGGCCAAATAGGTCAAATGTGATTTCTAGCAATACATCGAAGTGGATCTTGACAGGACAAGCACCGGACCCCAATCCCCAACACATCTACTGTGTTGCCATACGAATTTGACCCAGATTGCTAGAAATCCCCATTGACACATTTCATCGAACACATGCCATGCAACCAAGTCAAATGAAACAACCAAGCATCAATCCTACCCTAACCCGTATTAGGGTTCATCAATACTACTCCATGATGAAAAACATATAAACAAACAACACAAAAGACATACAAACATTCATCATGAAGCAAAATAGACACAATACAAACAATGGAGAAAAAGAAAGGAAAATACTTATCTTGAGTTGAATCGTCAATCCAATACAAGACTTTTTGAACAAAAGCCCTAATCTAAACTAACCTAGAACTCACAAGAGAAGGGGGGCAAAAAGCCCTAAAAACTCCAGGAGATCCCCCTCAAGTCGGCCAGCCTCGTGTATTTATAGCCCCACTTCGAAATCCTAATGGTTCGGGTCCAAACCCGTAGGAAAAACGCCACCCGATCGGTTGACAATTCAACCGATCCGGTGATCTGTTACAAATAATAAACAGAACACGGCGGAGTTTCACCCGGTCATATGAACCAGTCGGTTGAGTTCTTGGAGTGACCGGTTGGATCTTGGTGCCATCGGGTGAAGGGATCGGTTGGGTGCCCGTGTCTCGGCTCCTCAGAATCAGCTACAGATGAACCGATCGGGTGAGAGTCACCCGATCGGTTGGAATTTGGCTTGAAAAGACAGAGAATCAGCCCCGTTTGAACCGGCCTATGAACCGGTCGGGTGACATTCACTTGAGCTCTGGCTGAGACCGGGTGGTGCACGCGTGCATCACCCGATCGGTTGGAGATGACCAACCGACCGGGTGAGGGGCTGAAAGATGTAATCTTCGTCGTTTGACCCCCTGGATCATGCGTGACTCCTCCCGTTGCTCTGGGGACTTGAGATATCATCGTTAAACGTCCCCTACGCGGGCAATCTCCTGCAAACATGGAGAAACAAAGAAAAGTGAAAGAAAACGAGAAAATACGAGAAAACGAATAAAAGACGGCAGAAAATACAGAGAAACACGGAAGAAAACGCTCGCAAATATATGAAATATAAATGCACGTCATGCAACCAGACCCAGTGCTGGCGACCGTGGGGATGAAGCATCTTCATCCGGGCCATAACATCTATCGAAAGTGAAGTGGGGCCCGGTGCTCGATGTAAGTCGTCACGTAGGTCCACGCCGGTCATAAGGGCCATAAGTGTGATCAGACCGCCACAACAGATAGGTGAGCGAGTGCTTACCAAAATGATAATGCAGTCCAGAAACCAACTAGCAATGTCGATCTCGACGGCAGGGACCAGGTCGTCGCTATCCCTATCCAGAACCTTAGGGCGAGTCATCGCGCAGAGCATGTAGAGCTCTGGCGTAGACATGGTCCCGGGCTCGTACCTCTCTAGGAAAGTAGTCGCCATAAGGCGCTGTGCAATGCAGAGGCAGGGGTGCAGGATAGCTAAGGCCTTGGCCCTACTAGGGTCAAAGGCGAATGGGGATCTCGTGATCCGTGTCCAGAAGGTGGAGGTGTGGAACGACGGGGGTGGGATGTGCGTGGGAGTGTAGGCACGGTCAGGGACATGGACGGTAGGCCACTGGAAAAATGCTCTAAGCATGTCGAGAGTGATCTCGCACTCTCGATCCATCAAGTAGAATGTGCATCCTCCAGGGGTCCGGTCAATAGAGCTCAAGACCTCTAGTGTCGGACGGATGTAAGTATCCGCCAACACTGACAAAAAATCACGCCATCCTACGTTGTCGTACAATGTGAGAAGCCTGTCGAGTACCCCTAGGCGGTCAAGGTCAGCTAGGTGTGCAAATCTAGAGGGTACTATCGAGCAATGGCAGATACGCTCGAATCTGGCACGGTGTGCGTCATTTCTAAATGTAATCCCCATCGGCCCGACGGCAGGAGCGGGTGGAGGGACAGGATCGACAGGGATCGGCTGTGTAGGTGGCAGGGGCGGTGGTGGGCTAGGTGGAGGGGAGTCCTCCCTAGCGTGAGAGGGATCGGTATCATCGGTCCTCTTCCGCTTCGAAGAGGCTCCCCGTATACGTGGCCTAGTGTGCGGCGGTATGTGTGCCGCGAGACGTGTCCCAACCAAATAAATACAGCGACGTGCTAAATAATGGAACGAGTGTACCTGAACATGCCGTGAGAGCAATAAGTAGTGTTTGCGAAGAGACGCCTTCGCCGCGAAGCTCAAAGCGCGTCCAAAAGCTCCCCAAAGCTCTCCCAAGCTAGCCTGCAAATCAAACGATCAAATCAGCAAATAATATTCAATATATATGGGGGAGATGGGGGATAATAGATAGATATAAAAATTAATTTGGATTTAGGGCTCAACGGGCGTACGGATCAAGAGAAACAGGGAGAAACGGGGCGTTTTGGGGCAAAACGGGGTGATTGGAGGCGGTGGCGGCTGGCGCCGGCGAGGGGGGGTGGCGGCTGGTCGTCGGCGGGGCACGGGCAGGCGATCGCCGATGAAGGGGGTCAAATCGAGTGAGGGATGAGTAGCAGCGGCCGAGGGAGCCCAAGCGGCTGCGTGCTCGGGCGCGATTTGGGAATTTTTTGGTATCGAAAATCGCGCAGCCCGCAGCAGCGTATATATAGGAATTGTTACAACTCGACCGAGTGACAATGTCACTCGGCCGAGTGCGTAAATGAAAAAAATTTCTAATATTTCCTTGCCACTTACGACTCGGCCGAGTGGCTTTGGCTCACTCGGCTGAAGGGTGAAACTCCACTCGGCTGAGTGGCTCTGCCACTCAGCAATTTTTGAGCTAGGAGGGTATCTGTTTCACTCGGCCGAGTGACAAGTCACTCGCCCGAGTGGCAATTAAAACTAAAACTTACAGAAATTAACAGAGAGTTGGTCTGCAGAAACTTCCCTGATTGGTGCTCCACTCGGCCGAGTGGAGTCTTTGCTCGGCCGAGTGGCATAAGCACTCGGCCGAGTGACGTGCTATTTTCTGCATCTGCTCTCCTTTTTCGCTCTGGTCTCTGTTTTTCTTCCTCCAATCTATTTCCTCCTCCTCCTAAGGCCTGAACGCGTTCCTGGAGCGCTCTTCCTTGTCTCGATCATCCTCCATATGATTGGTCTCCCTTTCTCCTTCTCCTGTCATGAAAATTAGGACCCGTTGTCACGATTTCCATGGACATAAGACTCTAAAAACTAATAAAAGGCTAAACCAAAAATGAAAATCAAATAAAAATAATGCAAAAACCGTCGGGTTGCCTCCCGACAAGCGCTCGTTTTTGGGTCATGAGCTCGACCCATCTAGATATTCGTTTAACTCGCGATATTGGGCGCATACGAGATACGCCCGTCGAACTTGTCGGGAAGGCCGCTTGGATTTGGGTCATGATGATCATTGGTCTTCCTCGACACCTCATCATCATGGGTAATGTTGGGGGATAAGTCTCCCAAACTAGAGCTTGTTCCTATCTTCTTCTTGGCCGGTGACACCGATCTTTCGTTTGGTGGAGCTTTCTTCGGATTCTTGGCCTTTGAGAGCTTGCAAAGCTCTCGTATTCTTGCGACATCAGCGTCACCTTCATCATCATCCATGGAGCTATCTGGAGGGTCCTCCAACTTCTCTTCTTCACCCGAAGCTTGGCCTTCTTCGAAGCCGTCGTCATGGAGAGCACCAATAGAATGAGGGATTGCTTCTTCAATCACTTCATCGAGGAGATCCACATAGTCTAACTCCTCGTGATAGGGCATATGTTTCATGGCCTTGGGTATGTGAAGCTCAACTTCTATGTTCCCGACATTCAAGGATAGAGTTCCTTCACGCACATCGATGATAACACCGGCGGTTGCGAGGAATGGGCGTCCAAGTGTGAGCGAAGTGTCGCCCGCTTCCTTGATGTCCATTATGACAAAATCACAAGGCAAGCATATCCCTCCCGGAACTTGGAGTGGAATGTTTTCTGCGATCCCTACCGGCCTAGTAATCCGACAGTCCGCAAGTTGAATTCTCATGTCGGTTGGCTTCAAGTCGGTGCCCGTGTTCAATTTCCGAAATATGCTAAGGGGCATAAGGCTCACACTAGCACCCAAGTCAACTAGAGCTTTTTGTAAAGGGACGCCTCCTAGTGTGCAAGGGATGCGGAAACTCCCGGGATCCTTCAATTTCGTCGGCTCCTTCTCCTTCCGGGTAAACCAAGTTCCTTGTTCCGCAAGCATGATTTTTTCCTTCCTTTTCTTTCCCGAAATCAAGTCCTTCAAGAACTTAGCGTAAGACGGGATCTCAATAATTGCATCTAAGAAAGGAATATTGAGGCTTACTCCCCTCAAGTATTCTAGGAACTTGGCGAGCCTTTTCTTTATCTTGGCTCTAGCTAGCCGTTGTGGAAACGGCACTGGTGGCATGTAGCGGCGCTCATCAAGTGGCTCCACCACTTTAGAATTTCCTTCTCCAATCGGCTCCTTTTGGCTCTCCTCTTCAATTGCCGATTCTTTTTCTTCCAAAATTTCCACCACGGGTTGCTTGCTTTGGGTCATAGCGGGAGTGGTATCCTTCCCGCCCCTTGTTGTAACGGCAACCACCGCATTGATGTGTCTGGTGTTGCTCCGTGGATTGGGCTCGGGTTGAGCCGGCAATTGTTGGGCGTTCTTGTTGAGCAACGCAAGTTGCTCTCCAAGTTGAGCGACAACGGTACTTAGGGAATCTTGTCCTGCCATCAACTTAGCATTTATCTTTCTCTGCTCCACCATAAATTCCTCCACACTAGCTTCGTGGTCCGATCGTGGTTGAGCTTGAGGTGGATTGGGAGCTCTCCAACCTTGGTTATACCCGGTGGGTCTATATGGTCCCACTTGTTGCCTCGGCGGATAATTTTGTTGCGGTGGCCCCCTCGGTTGATATTGAGGTTGTGGTAGTGGAGGTCGAGCTTGAGGAAGTTGTTGTGGTGGGGGGTTCAAAGCACCATCATTGTTTGCATATGAAAAGCCCAGATGGTTTCTAGCGGCCGGGTTGGCCCAATATCCGGAGTTCCCCGCAACATATTGTACTTGCTCCAAGGCTCCCTCTCCATTGTCCCCTCATACCTACATGGCTTGGGATTGGTCTTGCCAATCACTCATATTGCTTATCGGCATAGATGTAGAGGGTGCTCCATGTGGCTCGGTGATATATTTCTCCAATCTCTCCACCACCTTGTGGAGAGAGTTAAATTTGTTTGAAAGATCCGCTATGGCCTTGGCCTCATAAATGCTAGTGGGCTTCAAAGAGGACGAAGAATGTCCTCACTCGTCCCCCCATTGTTGGTTATTAGAGGCTCCTCTAACAAGGCCGTAGCTTCATCCGGGGTCTTTGATAGTATGGCTCCATTGGCGGTCGCGTCAATAATTTGCTTCGTTCCTGGTTGGAGTCCATTGTAGAAACTGTGAACAAGCTCCCAATCTTCTATACTGTGATGGGGGCATTGATGTTGTAAGTCCTTGAAGCGCTCCCATGCTTCATAGAGGGTCTCCTACGGATTAAAGGACATGAGAGCACTCCGTATCTTCACCGTCTTGGAAGGCGGGTAGAATTTGTCAACGAAGGCGCTCGCCAACTCATCCCAAGTGGTGAATGTACCTTCTGCCTGCGTCCTCAACCAATATAAAGCTTTATCTTTGAGTGTGAAGGGGAAGAGTCGCAGTCGGATTGCATCAACGGAAACGCCCGGCATTTGGAAGGCGGCGCACTTGGACAAGAAAAGCTGGATGTGATAATGCGGATTCTCATGGGCATTCCCATGAAACGGGTCTTGTTGCATCAATACTACCAAGCCCGTCTTTAGCTCAAAATTCTTGTCCGCCGCCAATTCCGGCATAGAGATGGATGATGTGGTGGAAGAGGTCTTAGGCCGAAGCCTATCTCTGATGGATATGATCCTCGCCATTCGTGCCGCTAGCTCCTCCGGTGTCTCCGCACGGTTCATACAATTTTCCTCCGTAGCGTGCCTTCTCTCGGCTCTGATCCTCCTCACGGTACGTTCGATCTCCGGATCAAATAGTATTGTTGGATCCTGTGGATGGCAAGCAACACTAGAAGGGGGGTTGAATAGTGTTGATCAAATAATAAAACTTTTTCACTCAATGATATTAACACAAATAAATTCCTTCTAACGTTGCCTAAGAAACCAAGTAGAGTGATCTACGCTTGGTTCTTAATCAACAATATAATTTTAAAGTGCACATCGAAATTTCACAGCAGGTAGTCGACTCCTTATGAGCAGTAGTCGACTCCCAGAGAATATGTTAGAACAAATAAGATTATAAGTATGAATTTCAGCGTATAGAGATAAAATTGATCTTTGCTGTAGATAGAAGATATAAATGTAAAGATAATCAAACACAGATCAACAATCACAAACAAAAGTATTTTATCCTGGTTCCCCGCAACCCGGGTACGTCCAGTCCCCATCCAATCCGGTACGAGATTTCCACTATCTGCCTTGGCAAATACAAGCACCTAACTTCACTCGTTAGGATTTCCAACGACCTAGCCTTGACCAGGATTTCCGATCACAACACCTAGACTTGTCTAGGGTTTTACCTTGCCTCACAAACCGAGGACTTTCCAACTGGCAACAACTAGACTTGTCTAGTGTTCCAACAATCAACACAATAAGAAATTTGTCCAATACTCTACAATAAGTGATAAAGATTGGTAGTCGACTCCCAGAAATTTCGTCTGACTTATAGGGAAAAACTGAGATTTGAATTTCAAATTTCGTCTGACTTTTGTCCCAAAAATTTCGGAGTAAATTGCTCAAAAGATTTTAAAATTCAAATTCAAAACGTCTGAAAATTTCCAGCAGGTAGTCGACTCCCTCATATAGGTAGTCGACTCCCAGAGAGATCTAGGAAATTTTCATCCCTGAGAGGTAGTCGACTCCCTACTTTTGGTAGTCGACTCCCAGAGGAGTTTTTCCTGTTTGTTCTAGTCAAAAGGGTAGTTAGCTCCAGGGTGCGTGGAGTTTCACTACGAGAATTATGAAGTGACTAGAAAAGCTCTTGAAAACTATTTTTGAAGATAGTTAAAATTGTTTCGAAATCATTTGTGTGTGTGTGTTGTCTATTTGATATGGCTTTGACAAATACCCTAAAAGACACGACACACTCACACTAGACTCTGAACATGTCTTCGGAAGTTTAGTCAACTTGATGAAGTGAAGGTGAGCTTCTCTTTGAGCTTCTTGTTCTGTTTGAGCTTGAGCTTCATCACTTGAGTTTAGCCATGTTCATCTTTGTCATGGAGTATTGATGCGTGCTTCTTTGGAGTATAAGTAGAGCTTCTCGAAATCTGCACACTTTTAAGTGTAGTGTAGTTAGTACACTAAGCATTCATTTGGTGTGCTCATCATCAAAATTACTTGGGGTGGAATTCAATTTCCATCACTCTCCCCCTTTTTGATGATGACACCCAAATGAAAAGAAAATGAAGTAAGATATGAATATGAATAATATTTCAAACTTACTCCCCCTGCTTTGATGCGGTTCTCCCCCTGCATCGAAGCTATTAGAAATACAATTCATATTTTTTTCATTTCATATATTTTTCTCCCCCTTGTCATCAACAAAAAAACAAACGTATTATCTACAGAACATAAAATAAGAGGAATTCAATTCCATATGCCTGCAAGGGAGATGTTAGTTCATAGGAACAACTGAGTATAGCATAGTAGATAACTTCATAATAGCTAGCATCACACAATAAAAGTTATTACAAACCATAGTTTAGAGAATCATTGCTTAAAAAAACGAGAACCATTGTTTTGAAAGAGAAGTTCATGAAGCTAATGATGACCGCTGTTCTTTTTCAGTTCCTTGATCTCTTCAAGGATCATAACAAGCGTCTCCTCAGTCATCTTGTTACTTTTAACGACGATCTCCTTGAGGTCGTCCACCTTTTGATTGAGATCTTCAAATCCTTTCTCTTGTGAGATCGTCAATTTTCCAATCTTCTTCAGGAGCATCTCCTGAAGTTCAAGGATGTAAGCTGGAACTTCTTATTCTTCTTCGCCGCTTCCTTTTTCTTCTTCTTCACTTTCTTCATCTGAAGCTGAAATGACAACCTTCTTACCTCGCCTTGAGGATGATGATCCTCCTTCGGTAGCGATTTGCTCTTCAGGGACATTCTCATCAAGGTCATGATGGAGATTCATTCTCTCAAGAGCATGAACATCAAAGACAAGGGCAGGTTCTAGAATGGTTGTTTCATGATCCAATGGCATGTTAAAGCTAATGAATAGAATGGTCAGATAGTGCCCATGAGAAAGAGTGGAGGAAGGTCTGTCAGATGAAGCTGAAAGTAGGATGGAATCCATGATGACTTTAGCCCAATTAACACGAATGTTACATAGGATGGCATAGATGTATTTAGCTTGTTTTTCAGAAAGAATAGCATGACTCCCAGATTTTTGAGTTATGTTATACGACAAAATATTAGCCAAGATTCTCGCCGGATAATGAAGATGGCTACAAGGAAGTTTGGTTTGAAAGTGTTTACCGGGCAGATACATTCTCTCTAGGATATTCTCGTCAGTCATCTCAATTTTGTCAAGGATCATACCGGAGTATGGGATTCCTAGGGCTTCACCTAGGGATTTGACAGTTATTGCAAGTTTGGTATCCAGAACCTTAGTTATGAAACGACTTTTCACGAGATCATAATCCATGTTTGCATAAAAGAGATGAACAAGCCTAGGATAACATAGATACACATTTTCAGAGGAGAACAAATTTGCTAAGTTTTGGAAATCTAGCAGACTGTCAATACCGTAATTGATGACATCATTAAGTTTGACAAATCTTTCATGCAAGATTGGTTTCTTAGAAACTTTAACAAAATGTTCATAGGTAGTTGATTTGAAGAGATAGGGTAGGATGATTTCTTTCTCAGAATCAACTTCAGTAGTAGTAGTTTTTCTCTTCTTAGAGAAAGCTCCTTTGAAAGGCATCTAGATAGAGTAAAACAACAAAAATATATTTTTTACACTACTAGATAACCAAGAGAGATGAAATAATAAAGTTCATGGAAGTAAAAAAAAATTTTACCTTGAGTAAATTTGAAGGAAGATGAAAAATTGCTCCAAAAGTCCAAGCTCCAAGATGAAAACTCAAGAGAGGAGAGGGGAAAAGGAGGTAGTCGGCTACCTCTAGGGTTTTCTTGGGGTTTTGTTTGAAGAAATGAAGAGATGAAGAGAAGTGAGAGCCATTAGATCTAGATTTGGGTGGCTAGGATGAGTTTTAGGCTTAGTGGGTAAGTTGTCTTAACAGATCTTGACCCATCCACTCAATAGAACCCATTAAGAGTTAGTCAAAAAAAAAAAGAGCAACCCAGAAATTTACGCGCTGGTAGTCGACTCCCTCCTGTAGGTAGTCGACTCCCTGCTGGGTTGAGTCGTTTTCTCATCCCGGAGAAGGTTTGGTCCAGGTTGAGCGTGCTCTTTTAACAAGAAATATTTTTAGCAATAAAGCACAATCATACATACAAATTAACTTATTTCAACCCATTATAAATAAAGAAATAAAATAAAAGCATTTGTTCCGATTCAGCCGTTATGACTCCCTGAATTTTCTTCATTGTTTTCCTCCTTTTTAGAGCACCTGAAAAATAAGCGTTTATGGTACTCTTTGGTTTTGAGTCCGAGGAGTTAGTCTTTAGGAAGCCAAACCCAATACAGTTTAGTTCCTTCATGAACAATATACTTATAATTTTTGTTAAAATGAATCTGTTGAACAAAGTTAGTGGCGTACCTTTCTTTTTGCTGATCAGATAATCTCTTTGGTACCCAGATGCTTAAAACATTATCGTTAGCATGATGCATCCTAGTGTGCTTAACCCGTTTCTTGGTATGATGTGAATCATAGCCAAGTCCGGTTTTGCTAGATGAAGCTTTTTGATTATCTATTATATTATCTAGCTTCCCTTTTCCTTTATTAAAATTCTCAATAATTTTCATCGTAGCGTCGTATTTATCTTTGACGGATACGAGAAGATTATTCAGACTTTCAACCTTTTCATTTACTAGCAAAATATCTTTTTGTAGAATATCATTTTTCTTTTTAAGAAGACTATTTTCTTTAATGACTTCTTCTTTTTCCTTAGTCTCTCTTTTAACATTTCTAAGTGTTTTTCTATGTTCTTTAATGAGCTTTTCATGCATCTTGCATAGCTCCTTATATGCTCCCATATAGTCCAAGTCTTCATCATCGCTTGACGATGACTCATTGTCGCTAGATGAATCATGATGCGAGCTTACCTTGGAGGATGTAGATGCCATGAAGCACATGTGTGCCGTCTCTCTTCTTTCATCATTATCTTCTTCTGCGGATTCGTCGGATGAAGAATCGTCGCTCTGGTCGAAGGCTGCATAAGCTTCTTTCTTTGGTCGTCGAAACTTGTTTCTTGTATTGGTTCGTCTTTCATTATTCTCTTTGTTCTTCCCACGGTCTCTGGAATCATGGTTGTTTCTTTCCAATGGACAATCTCTCTTGACATGCCCTGGTTTATTGCAACCAAAACAAATAATATCGTTAGTGGGTCTAAAAGATCGTTTTCCATACTTACTTGTGATGAACTCTTTAAAGTTTTTTGAGATGAACGCGATGTGATCTTCTTTGTCCGTGTAGTTGGAATCTTCTTCTTGAGCTTTGAATGCAAGATTTTTCTTCTTTGGTTTTTCTTCGATTTTCTTGTCTTCTTCAAGCTCGATCTCATATGCCATGAGATTTCCCATCAGTTCTTCGATGGTGAGGTCCTTTACATTATGAGCTTCTCGAATGGCCGTAGTCTTTCCCTTCCATTCGGGTCGGAGGGATCTTAGTATCTTCATTACCTGTTCATACTCGGAAAGTTTCTTTCCTAGTCCTGCAAGCTCAGTTGTAATGTTAGTAAAACGAGTATTCATTTCGGTGATACTCTCTCCTTCTTCCATTTTAAAAGTTTCGAATTTTGAATGTAATACATTTATACGAGATTCTTTTACCTTTTCTGTACCTTCGTGACTTACCTGAAGAGTATGCCAAATTTGATGTGCTGTATCACATTGGGAGACTCGATTGAACTCATTTCCTGTAACAGCGCAAAACAAGGCATTCATTGCTTTTGCATTGAGATTAGCTCTCTTCTTGTCGTCGATAGACCATTTTCCAAACTCAATGTCGGTGGGTGCAATGTACGGGACTTTGGTGACAGTCCAGGCTTCAATGTCCAATGACTCTAGGTGAGTCTTCATTCGGATCTTCCAGCTGGCGTAGTTGGTTCCGTTGAATAGAGGTGGTCGCATAGTGTTCAGTCCTTCGGAGTGAAAAGATGTTGACGCCATCACTATTATAGCCTCGCTCTGATACCAAGTGTTGGATCCTGTGGATGGCAAGCAACACTAGAAGGGGGGGTTGAATAGTGTTGATCAAATAATAAAACTTTTTCACTCAATGATATTAACACAAATAAATTCCTTCTAACGTTGCCTAAGAAACCAAGTAGAGTGATCTACGCTTGTTTCTTAATCAACAATATAATTTTAAAGTGCACAGCGAAATTTCACAGCAGGTAGTCGACTCCTTATGAGCAGTAGTCGACTCCCAGAGAATATGTTAGAACAAATAAGATTATAAGTATGAATTTCAGCGTATAGAGATAAAATTGATCTTTGCTATAGATAGAAGATATAAATGTAAAGATAATCAAACACAGATCAACAATCACAAACAAAAGGATTTTATCCTGGTTCCACGCAACCCGAGTACGTCCAGTCCCCGACCAATCCGGTACGAGATTTCCACTATCTGCCTTGGCAAATACAAGCACCTAACTTCACTCGTTAGGATTTCCAACGACCTAGACTTGACCAGGATTTCCGATCACAACACCTAGACTTGTCTTGGGTTTTACCATTGCCTCACAAACCGAGGACTTGCCAACTGGCAACAACTAGACTTGTCTAGTGTTCCAACAATCAACACAATAAAAAATTTGTCCAATACTCTCCAATAAGTGATAGAGATTGGTAAATACACCCGATTCTATAGCCAATCAAAAGATAGACAATTTGTGTAGTGGCTTAATAGAATGATAGTCTAGATTACACAAAGATACGAGATAAGTTCTTTGTGATCTAGAACTTTTTCAAAAAATCCTTCAAATAAAATTAGAGAGAAATAATAGAAAGGATTTTGAAAAACAATTTAGCCAATAAAAATAATAATATGATCTTCAAAAAGAATTGAGAAAATATTGCAAGATCAAAACTGAAATTAAACTGGCTAGAGAGAAAAATTAGAGAGCTTTGATTCACGAGAGCTTTCACGAATTTTGATTTTCAATGTTGTTGTTTTAACAAAAGAATTTAGCTCTATTTATAGGGAAAAACTGAGATTTGAATTTCAAATTTCGTCTGACTTTTGTCCCAAAAATTTCGGAGTAAATTGCTCAAAAGATTTTAAAATTCAAATTCAAAACGTCTGAAAATTTCCAGCAGGTAGTCGACTCCCTCATATAGGTAGTCGACTCCCAGAGAGATCTAGGAAATTTTCATCCCTGAGAGGTAGTCGACTCCCTACTTTTGGTAGTCGACTCCCAGAGGAGTTTTTCCTGTTTGTTCTAGTCAAAAGGGTAGTTAGCTCCAGGGTGCGTGGAGTTTCACTACGAGAATTATGAAGTGACTAGAAAAGCTCTTGAAAACTATTTTTGAAGATAGTTAAAATTGTTTCGAAATCATTTGTGTGTGTGTGTGTTGTCTATTTGATATGGCTTTGACAAATACCCTAAAAGACACGACACACTCACACTAGACTCTGAACATGTCTTCGGAAGTTTAGTCAACTTGATGAAGTGAAGGTGAGCTTCTCTTTGAGCTTCTTGTTCTGTTTGAGCTTGAGCTTCATCACTTGAGTTTAGCCATGTTCGTCTTTGTCGTGGAGTATTGATGCGTGCTTCTTTGGAGTATAAGTAGAGCTTCTCGAAATCTGCACACTTTTAAGTGTAGTGTAGTTAGTACACTAAGCATTCATTTGGTGTGCTCATCATCAAAATTACTTGGGGTGGAATTCAATTTCCATCAAGTATTTCCTCGGGGTTCGCCGTAGATCTCGTGTACATACAAAGGAAAACAGAGTTTCAAAGTAATTGTTAGCACGAATAAGGAGTAAAAAGATAAAAGTAATAAAAGAAAAAGAAGACACTAAGTAAAGAGAATAAAACACCGGCCGCCTCCCCGGCAACGGCGCCAAAAACTTGGTCAGGCCCCGGATATACACCCGGAGAATGATTGTAGTCTTACCGCAAGCACACGGCGTAGTGGCGAGCGGGTATCGAACTCAGGGAGGAACAATGACGGTGTCTCGTTCTAATCATCTAGCTATCAAAATGGTTGAGAATAATTTGGGGTAAAATTGTCACAATCGTTCGAATGCCAATAGAAATATCAATGAAATAAAGCGCCTAGGGATAGGGAATCCCCGCCACGGACCGTATCTCATCGTTGTGATTCGTAGGTTACATCATTGCTAGACTTGAATTTTAGGTGAACTAGTCGCAACTAAATGTAGAACCAAGCTCATGCTCTCGCGCTATTGCCGGTCTATAGCGAGCCTAAGGTAGGGCCCAATCTCTTGCAAACCCTAACCTAAGCCGCTAGCATTGGGATCGACATCATCGTTCGATCGTATCTCGAGCCCACTCTCGTAAAAACTCGAGCTACGACCTAGGTTGAGATAGTTCCTACCCGTCCAATCTCTTGCAAACGGGTATTGGTATAGAATTACGATTGAAAACCCTAGCTTTGGTCCAATCTCTTGCAAACCAATTCTAGAAAAGTCCAATCGTAAATCTAAATCGAATTTCTAGGGCTCCTTATCAATTGGGACCCAATCTCTTGCAAATCCCAATCGATATAAATCCATAGCTATCCGTAATTTATCAATCCCAATCTAACCCTAATCAATTCTAGCAAGAATTTCACCAATCCATCATAATTCAGAAATAGGGTTCATAGGGTTCATTCCTATGCCCTAGGACAATAAAACTACTCACTAATCATCATGCAATTCATAAGAAATTCAATAGCAAAATCAACACAATTCATTGCAATAGAGAAATTACCAACAAAAATAGTGTTTTTCATAAGAAGAGAGACAAACCAATGAGAACCCAATAGCATCCACCAAAAATAACCTTTTAATCTCCAAGAGAAAAGCTAAATCTATTGATCTAAAAAGCTCTCTAAAGGCTGCCAAAAGTATCAAAAAGTTCTTCTAAACTAGGGCAAAAACTGGGTTTAAATCCCCTCAAAATCGCCCAAAAAATCGTGACAAAAACACCCATGCGCAGCCCAGAAATCGCAGTTTACGCAGCAGGCGGGGCGGCTCACTCGGCCGAGTGACAAATGTCACTCGGCCGAGTGACAAACCCTGTACATCTACAGTAAGTTAGGACTTTTCGGGGGTCTGCCTTCGGAAGTGACTCGGCCGAGTGGCTTTACTCACTCGGCCGAGGGGTATTTCTTGCTCGGCCGAGTCAGAACCGCCAAAAGCCTGTACATTTCCAGTAAGTCGGCCATTTTTATGGTGGATTTTCCATACCACTCGGGCGATGCGATCTTCATACTCGGCCGAGTGGGATATCGTCCCTCGGCCGAGTGCACGCCCAATTCCTTCTGTTGGAGCGTGTCCGGTCTCGGCCGAGCGGTCTTCTCGTCGGCCGAGCGGTCTTCTCGCTCGGCCGAGTCAGATGCTGCAAATGCCCAATCTTTATCGTTTCGCTTCCTCGTTGCTCCTATGAAGTTCCGTCTTCTTCCAATCATCTTCCATCGTCGAATAGCCCTCAAAAGAGCCTTGGGTGACACTCCGGAGTGGGTGCAAATCCTCTTGATCTCAAAATCACTCCGAATTGCTCCATATCTCCTGAAATACGACAAAAACAAGAAATCGTGAAAATCATCGCAATATTATCGTATAATAATGAAAAACGCGATATGAGAGATCAAAGTGGCATGCAAACATGCAGAAAAATGGTGTAAAATACGGAGTGATCAAAATCCCCCAAGCTTACCTCTTACTCGTCCTCGAGGAAGATGAGTAAAAAGTAAACCCGACAGGCAAAATAATGGAAAAGAAGGAAAATAAAAAAAATAAAAAAGGAATAGAAAGCGAAGAAGAGAGGTGCTAGATCATTTTTCTCAGGACGTAGGTTTTGCTTACTCATATAGCATACATCGAATATAAAACACATGTCACAGACTTTTATCTCGATATCATAGTATAATAATGCATTCGAAATAGAAAACCCCGAAAATATCAAAATAGCATGAAATATGGAATCATTCTAGAATTAACATCGTCTGAAGCATCTAAAGAGGTATGCATTACCATAGATCACACACTTTTCAATTGAATGCTTTCTATAAGGAGTATAAGAGATATCACACGATATGGAATAGTAAGGTTAGAAATGTATGGTTTTCATGAAATGAATGCTAGGTGTCGATTTCTGGATTTCGTAAAACTTTAGCAATCTCACCGAGTATAGAAGATTACTTAGCCTAGGTTGTCATGCACCGTCAGGTAGTCACACACTCTCTCACAATTGGATCCTCTCCCCCAAGCTTATCCATAAGCGTGGTGGCATAACCAAATCAATATGTACATTCCCCATTTCTTTTGAAGCTCCAAAAAAAGGTAAAAATAAAAACAAAAAAGAGGGAAGAAAGAGAGAAATTGTATGAGATGGGATCGTTATGAACTTCTTTTCTCTTTTCTTTTCTCTTTTCTTTTCTTTTTTCCTCTTTTTTTGTTTTTTTGTTTTTTGATTGAATAAACATATATACATAAGCGATCCCAAATCAAAAGAGAGAAGGATATACAAGCATATATTTTTTTATTTTTGATTTTGGGGATTTGGAGAATCAAAATTAATAGCGGGGGAAATGCCGATAATAGACTTGCTAAGGGGAGGATTCACCAATGAATTTCAAATAGAGAAATGACGCTCAAGATATGTAGAGAAAGAAATAAATGTATCACTCTGTTCACTCTATAAGACGTGCACGACAACTTTAGCAGAGTAATATAATCTACTCAGTTTAATCTCAAAAAGTAAACTAGTCCAGATATATCATCCTAGCAAACATTCAATCAACCTGAAGGTGAAGCGTACGATTCATGAAATAAGAAGTGATATGAGAAAGGAAAGCAGTACTCCAGATATAAGCAATCAATGTGTGAAGCTTGGTGTGTTTTCTATGAAAAGCATATATATGGATCATCAGACATCAGCTAATAATAGAATTTCATCCATATTCATACGGAAAAAGAGTGGGTTACTATTTCAAATGCAAAGCAGAACATAGCATATGATATCTGAAACAAAAGCTATGACGTGAAAAAATAGCATGCACATAGAGATTAGCTAACACCACGTCATCATCATCACAGAAAAATCATCTCTAGCAAAAGATGAACGGAACAAAGATAAAAGAAAACAGAACTATATATACAATGCAGCATACTCAAAAAGGAAAAGAAAACGTGATGCATGATAAAAAATGAAAAAGTGGTGAAAATAAGTGCAAAAGTGGAAAGAAAATGTGAGAAATAAAAAATAAGGGTTGGCAAAAAAAAATAAAAAGTGTGAGAACTCACTCCCCCAAGCTGAAGTGCACAGTGTCCTCAATGTGTAAAGTGTGGCACACCGAGAGACGTGAAGTGGGTGTGGTGGGTGATGATGCATGCATGATGAAAAAGAAAGAAAAAGACAAGAAAAATAAGATGTGAATGAATGTGATGCATGCAAAGATCAGTATGGTGCAGATATAGGTGTCCCCAAAAAGTCTCTCCCTCACTCCCAAAAAGATATAAAAAAGATATGAACAGGAGGGCACAAAAATAATACGTGGAGGAGGGAGGCAAAAAATATCACCAGGCCCAAGAACAAACGGGCAGCAAAACGACAAAAATATCAGAGGCATCAAGAGTGTGCCTAAGCTGGTGGTTAGGCTGCACCAGCACCGTCCTGTGGTGGAGGTGGTGGTGGAGGTGGGGGGTGTGGTATCTGCTGGGTGGGTGGGGGTAGTGGGGGCAGACGCGCCAGAATCTGATTCAGGCAAGCCTGAATATCGGGTAGGATGGCGACGTGGGTCTGCAAGGAACCTACTGTGGCGGAGAGAGCCCTAAAGTCTCCTCGAAGTCCACTAACAGCCCCCTCAAGAGCACGAATGCTCTGAACTAGAGTGTCAGGGGGTGGTGGAGCGGAGGGACGTACAGGTCTAACAGGTGAGGTGCGGGGATGTCTCTGCCGGGCAGTGTATAGGATTGGGCCAGCAGGAAAGTGTGGAATGGGTGTTGTGCTCACTACGTGATGCCCAGCCTCGGTGTGAGGCTGGGACGCAGGCTGGGTCGGAGCGGAAGCAGCAGCAGCAGAGGTGGAAGTCAAAATGGGCGACGAGGCAGTATGAGAGGTCAGTGACGCAGAAGTGGGGACAGATGTCACCACGCTCTCGGTAAAGACAGCGGCAGTGGGGTCAGACGGGCCAACGGCCGGGGTGGCCGTGGACAAAAGTGAGGACAGAACCGCCACTACGGCGGTAAAGAAGGTCTCGCCGCTCTATAAAATGGTGGTGTGACGCTCGGGGCTCAGAGAGGTGATAGGCTCGACGGACATAGGCTCGGTGCAGGAGGAGGTGGTGGGCTCAGCTAAGGTGCTCCGGACACTGACAGAAGTGTGGACAGAGGTGTCGGGAGGTGCAGACAGTGCAGGTGCAGGCTGAGGGATCACGGGGTCAACAGGTGGTGCCGGGGGGTGCCTGCTCAGCATCCTCAGGCTCAAGCACATAGGCGGCAGGGATAAGAAGATCCATCGCTGGAATCCAGTCCCTGTGAGCCGGTCCAATGTGTGTCCGAGCGGGGCTCGGAAGAACCATGTAGTCAGCACTGAAGGGACCATGCAACCACACCCAGTGCTCGCGACCGTGGGGATGAAGCATCTTCATCCAGGCCATAACATCTATCAAAAGTGAAGTGGGGCCCAGTGCTCGACGCAAGTCGTCAGGTAGGTCCACGCCGGTCATAAGGGCCAGAAGTGTGATCAGACCGCCACAACAGATAGGTGAGCGAGCGCTCACTGAAATGATAATGCGGTCTAGAAACCAACTAGCAATGTCGATCTCGACGGCGGGGACCAGGTCGTCATTACCCCTATCCCGAACCCTAGGGCGAGTCATCGCGTAGAGCATGTAGAGCTATGGTGTAGACATGGTCCCGGGCTCGTACCTCGCTAGGAAAGTAGTCACCATAAGGCGCTGTGCAATGTGGAGGCAAGGGTGCAGGATAGCTGAGGCCTTGGCCCTACTAGGGTCAAAGGCGAATGGGGATCCTGTGATCCGTGTCCAGAAGGTGGAGGTGTCGAACGACGGGGGTGGGATGTGCGTGGGAACGTAGGCACGGTCAGGGACAGGGACGGCGGGCCACTAGAAGAATGCTTTAAGCATGTCGAGAGTGATCTCGCACTCTCGATCCATCAAGCAGAATGTGCATCCTCCAGGGGTTCGGTCAATAGAGCTCAGGACTTCTAGTGTCGGACGGATGTAAGTATCCGCCGACACCGACAAAAAATCACGCCATCCCACGTTGTCGTACAACGTGAGAAGCCCATCGAGTACCCCTAGGTGGTCAAGGTCAGCTAGATGTGCAAACCTAGAGGGTACTATCGAGCGATGGCAGATACGCTCGAATCTGGCGCAGTGTGCGTCATTTCGAAACGTAATCCCCATCGGCCCGACGGGGGGAGTGGGTGGAGGGACATGATCGACAGGGATCGGCTGTGTAGGTGGCAGGGGCGGTGGCGGACTAGGTGGAGGGGAGTCCTCCCTAGCGTGAGAGGGACCGGGATCATCGGTCCTCTTCCGCTTCGAAGAGGCTCCCCGTGTACGTGGCCTAGTGCACGGTGGCATGTGTGCCGCGCGACGTGTCCCAACCAAATAAATACAGCGACGTGTTAAATAAATACAGGACACTAGAACTCCCACAAAGAGAGTTAATTCCCACAAAGAGATTTCCCTAGTCCCACAAAGAGACAACCTCCCACAAAGAGAGAAACTCCCACAAAGAGAGTATCCTAATCCCACAAAGAGAAATAGGAAGACAAATTACACCAAGTAAAGTAAATACTCTTACCAATGCCTTGAGATGCTTACTCATGAATGAATGCAAGGCATGGAAGAGGATCTCTAAGTATTGGAATAAGCTTGAAAGCACTTGGATGATTTCCCTTGAGTTGGACTTCAAGGCATGAAGAGAGATGAGTGCTCAATAGAGGGAAATGAGGGAGCTTGAGAGTAGCTTATTATCTCTTGAGATTTTCTATAGAGTCAAGAGTTATCAAGTGTTGTCAAGAGTTCTCAAGTGATGGTAGCACACTCATATATATAGGAATCCTATATCAAGCCCAAAAACCCAAAGAAACAGCCAAATGAACAAATCTGCAACGGCTAGAAACTGGGTGAAAACAGTCGACTGATGATTAAAAGACATTCGACTGATCAACGGCTAGAAAATATCCAACGGCTATAATCTGAGCCAGGACAGTCGACTGATGAAGACAATACAGTCCACTGATAAACAGGACATGCGCCTGTTAATCCTTTAGTAGACGACTACTGCAGGGGATGGATCGAAACAGAGAGCTGCACTCTTTCTCCAATTCTTCGCACAGGCGACTGATGTTAATACTACAGTCGTCTGTCAAATAGTCAGGCGACTGTACATTCTACATCAGTCGACTACTGTATAATATGGAGAGAAGACAGAGAGATGCAGTGATTGCACTTACGCTATACAGGCGACTGTTGGCCAATTCCCAGGCGACTGTAAATATACATGTGACTGTAAACTGATCGTCAGGTGACTCTGCGTAAAGCTCAAGTTTGAGTCAAATGAAATGTTGACTTGAGTTGTGCATGTCAGGCGACTGTAGAAGGATTTACAGGCGACTGGAAATCACCCAGTCGACTGTGTTTCCTTTAGCAGGCGACTGACGGAAAGCCATAGACTCCAAATGAGTCTTTGGACAGAGTGAACCTATTAGGTTGGATTCTATGATAATCCTAAGGTTCACTAAGATGGTTAAATGCATATGCATGAATGAGTAAACCATCTAATAAGGCATTACAATAACCTAGACTCAAAAGAGAGAGAAAGCAATAAAGTAAATTACATGGATTACAATGCTTCTCAAAAAAGTCTAAGTCTTCAATCTTGATGCCTTGAGAGCTCTCCACCATCTCCAAGCTTTGGCACTCCTTGAGTCCAAACAATGGCCCTTCTTCACATGATGTCCATCCTTACACCTAGTGATTAGTCTCCAAGAAAGATATCCTTGAAATAAACTGAGAGACTAAAACATGAGATTCATTAGCAAAAACATAATGTTGTGATCATCATCAAAATAAGATTGGTATGAAACACCAATACTCAACACATTTCTGCAACTTATAGCTTTTTGTTAGACCCATTGGTTAAATGTCGTGATCCTTCCCAACTTTGGTAAAAATGTATTCTTGAAGTGGATTTTGGCAAAATTAGGGTGTGTTGTATCTTTATGTAATAAGTGAATTAATTGTCTCTCTACATGGTTACACTTGGCCCTTTAACTTGAAGCTCATGACAATTACCATCCATTTTAAACCCTATAGTGACGTAGAAACCTTGGTATCAACAATCAATTGATTAAGCCTTAGGAATTTTAAAAATTCGGCTAGGTTTATATTCATGGATCCTAAGATAGTGACTTGGAATTTGGAGCTGCTCAAATGAATGCTATCAAATGCTACAATAATAAGTGCACTTGTGTACATTTGAATAAGGCATAAGCTTTTGCCATGGTACTTTGAATAAGGCAAATATTGCCATGAAATTTGAGTAAATGCATGAAAGTTGAACCACAACTCATTTCCATGATCTTTTGAGGGAGTAAGTGTTATATCCCATAAGTTCGAGAGTTCCTAAGGATCTTGCATCAGGAGAATACGACATATTAAGGAATATACTAAGCTTAGGTGTGGATGGTGGAATGCATAAGAGGAATGAGAATATAGTCATAGGGAAGAGTGCATAGACTTGAGAACTTTGCCCTTAATATGATTTCAACACCCTTAAGTATTGCCAATAATCCATGAATGGAGTCAACATTGTCTTTTTGGATTTGTGACTTATTTTGCTAGGGACTAGCAAAACGCTAGTTAGGGGTATGATTATGACTGAATATTGCATATCCTAACATCATAATCATCTTCTCTTATGCATATAATCCATGGAATCATGCTCTCTTAACTACATTTATGTTAATTCATCATTTGTGAGCATATGATTTTTTTTTGCACAATTTCACTTCCCAAAGCATTATAAATGTCGACTACATTTTTAGGGATTTTTCTGGATTTTTCTGGTGTCCCGAAGGGGACTAAATAAACTCAAGAATAGGAGTGCATAGCAGGCACCTATAGAAGGAATGATAGGCGCCTGGGCAACCAAACAGGCGACTGCCCAAACAACAGCAGTCGCCTACCTTTAAAGCGCTGAAGCTGGAGAAACTGAAGCACAACGACAGTCGTCTACAAGAGGATTGACAGCCAACTGTAATATTGTACATTCGCCTGCTATTTTTGCATCAGTCGCCTGATTTCTCGGATGCCTGAGGGATCCAAAAGAGCTGACTTACGGTTTATTATAGCACTTCTGCAGCAGGTGCCTGAAGCACAAAAGACAGTCGCCTGTGGATCAAACAGGCGACTGTAATATTCAAGATAGTCATCTGTCGTCATTTGGAAGCTACACTGCCCACCAACCAGGCAACTGGCTGACCAATGACAGTCACATGTCATTAGTTGACTGGCGTTTGTTCAGCAGTCGACTGATCGGGGGTTTTTGCCCAAATTCTGGGTTGCGAGAAATGGGTTTTTCTTGACCCGATTTCTCTCCAGTCGTTGTGGGCCGTTGGAAGATATTTTGGATGGATGAGATGCAACCCTTAGGGGGTATAAAACACTACTATTCAGATGTAATAAGAGAGAGCTTAATCTTTTACTATTTTTAGGTCATCTTCTTCCTTAAGAAGGAGATTAGGGTTTTGGATAGTTTTGAGTTTCTTGATCTCGTTTTTGTTGTTGCTGAGATTGATTGATGACTGAGGAAGATAGTATTTGGTGACAAATCTCCAACTATCTTGCTATTATACATTTTCTTTCATTTCTTGTATTGAACTATGTCTTTTTCTATGATTGCTTATTCTATTCTTGATATGTCAGGCTAAATTCATTGTGTGTGTGTTTTGAATTGATTTAGGATGTTTTGATTTCCTTGCTAATGTTAATTTCCAGCACCCTTTGTTAATCCATGTTGTTGAGTGAAATAAGCTTATAATTAATTGGATTTGATACTATCCATGGAGGAGCCGTAAAATGGTGGTGCTTCGTAATTGTTGAACCTATGTATCCAATGGGTATTACATATCTTGAAATGAATGCAAGGCCCCTTCAATCCATATTTCGTAATTTAAAAGTTTAATTCACCCAATAATCCAAATTGTTAATTGGGTTGTACCCCGTTTATCGAATCGTGCATTACCCGAAAGGGGCCACAGAACGGTGGTTGTATTGTGCGCAACACAACCTACATGCACTACCCCCACCTACCTTGAAATGTGTGTGGGAGTGATTCATGAGCATTGATTAGGAGAAGAACCCAATTAGCAATTACCTTTGGTGCACCCCATATGTGCTTAATTGATTTATTTCATGATCGTCATACATTGACATGAATGAGTGATCGAGTTGTCATGGAATTAACATTTAGCAGCGCAATTGAGTAATCTTACCGATATCCTCAACACCCGCACTCTCGCTCCCCCTTGCATCCAAACCTTAGGACATTACCCTAACTCTAGGGTATTTAGATAAATCATCTATACAAACAATCATTCACCCTCAAAGGGTGGTTAGAACCCTTAGCCATTCTTTACATGCTCTGACTATTTGTGTGAATTTACACAGTAATTCCGTCTCTGTGGATATGACCCCGTACTCACCGGGTATATTATTTGCCGACCTCGTACACTTGCGAGTATCACCTTTCCGGCCTAGTCAATTAACGATATCTATAACACGAGCAATCATAGCATCAATAGACTCATTAGGCATCATTGCAAAATTTTCACATTTTTGTAATAGCATTATAATACAAGTTTTCTTCACCTCCGTAGTTCTTTTATGAGTTACTTCAAGTCTAGTCCAAATATCCTTAGCAGTAGAACATGAACTAATACAGTTAAATTTAGTTTTATTAAGTCTACAATACAATTTGTTCATGGCCCAAGTATTTAGATTTTCTAACCGATCATTTTTTTGCTAATCAGTGGTGGGGTTTTCAACTAAGGTGAAGCCTTCAGTGATTATTTTCCATAATGCTATATCGATGCCTTTGATGTGTATGGAAATACGTTGTTTCTAATAAAAATAATCCATACCATCAAATCAAGGTGATCTAAGATAAGATTGACCTTATCTTTGGTAGTGTGTGTCATATGAGTATGTGTACGGGATTTGTGCCATATGATCGAAATTCCACTAGACGTTGAGTCTAAAAGGAATCCCGCTTTGATACCGATTGAAAAATACTCTAGATCAGGGTGATTGGATGTATGGCACAAATTAAAATTCTAAGCACATCGAATTAATGCAACCCACACAATCATAGATCAGATATGCAAGCATAAGTTTTTTTAATGGAGTGTCTCCCTGCCTAAACTCCAACCCCAAAACCTATTAGGATTTCACCCTCTTTATAACAAAAAGAGAAAATAAATCGGATCAAACTTCCGGGTAGTGATCACACCGTACAAGATATAGTTCAAAAGTTTAAGCGCAGAGATAACATTTGAGTAAAGCTATTCACACTATAATCTCACAAAACAAATTCAAACAGATATAATGATGCAGTGCACAATCAGAGAAATATCACATGATGAAGTTCATGACATTGTGATTGCATAGGTGTAAACGATTCACAAATATGATATCTGCATTGAAGGAATATACGATTTAGAAGTTGACTGCGTAAATCTGGAATCTGCAGGAACTGTTCTGTAGGAAACACCAAAACTGGATCTGTTCTTGTGAATGAGCAGAGAATGGCTACCATCATTACGTAGAGTATGAAAGTGTGGTCATGTAGACATAAACGGTGTGTTGATCCGACTCTGGATCAAAAGATATAGACGTTTGAAGTTGACTGCACGATCAAAACAGATTTCTCAAATCCAAAAGCTTGTATCTTGCTTGCAGACCTCCTTCTGTAGTTTGAGTCTTGAAGAAAGAACTTGAAGAGGGCATTTTTTGATCCTTGCCGTGAGTTGTAGATGAGGCTTGGTGTTTCTATCAACTTGATGATTGAATCTTGAAGAAGAACTCCGTGTGGCAACTTGAAGAGATTGGCCGTGCACACGATTGAGGGGATCCTTGTTGCCGTGAGTTTTAGGGTTTGTAGGCTCTTGAAATATTTGGCCACAAGAGGAGTATTTGATGGAGATTATTTGTTTTGGTGGCCGGCTAACGTTTCTCCTTGGTTGCATAGGCTTTGGATGAGTATGAATAGGGGTTTAAATAGGAGATCAGGCCTTTCCTATCAAGAGTATGATTCCTCCTAGGATAAAACTCATATTTAATTAAAACCTCTTTTAAATCTAAACAAATCTCTGTCTTTTACCAATCAAATCTCCATCTTTATGATGCATGAACAATTGTGGATGAAGTTTGACTCTTTTTGAATTTCTTTTTGCACAATTGTCCACACATATAGAGCTTTTTGCACAAACAATTTCTTTTGCATAATTGGCCCTAAAATCACTTAATGAAATAATTAGTACCATATGAATTGTTTTTCATCATCAAAATTAAAACATATGACCTAGTTAGTGGGCTAACTAGTCCAACAATTGGCTGAAATCTTGTTACATGAATCGCCTAGGCCCCTTTGTTAATAAAAATGTGTATAATTCTCGTTATAAACATGTATATCACCATGGTTCAGAAGGAACTAACTTGACATAGCCAAACCAGGAGAGATTAGGACCCTACGATGCACTCTCATATTTTTTCCTTCACAAGTGTAGGACAAGGGTAGAATTCCATTAATCTAAGTCTATAGGAGGGATTTTTGCGGATCTAGCACTTCTCACGTGTGTGTGTGTGTGTGTGTGTGTGTGTGTGTGTGTGTGTGTGTGTGTGTGTGTGTGTGTGTGTGAAATTTGACACCGTGTTGGAGAGTAGCGTTCAAAGCTTATGCCACATTAGATTGATATTGTATATGTACTTGGAATGACCCCTAACTCCGTTATACATATGATTCATGCTTATGATTGATTCGAGAGGGTGATCCTAAGACTTTCTTATCAGATTTCTACCCATTCTGCAAGTCTTGTCTTACTCAAGGACTAGTAAGAGTTTAGCTTGGGGGAATTTGTTGAGTGTGTCAGCCTCCCGATCCTTCTAAAGAATTTTCAATATTATATTTTTCAAATTCCTCCCCCAGTTTCAATTCTTTGAAAAAAAAGCTTGAACTTAGATTTCCTACCTTTCGGTTAACTTGAATGCATTCTTTGAATTTCGAAATTTCTCATCAAAAATCTTTAATTACCATCTTATAATATTTCTAACCCATACCTTTCAAATTTCAGTTTACACACACACACACACACACACACACACACACACACACACACACACACACACACACATATATATACTAGTCATAACCCGTGCCCGTAGGGCACGGTTCATTTAAGTGCTTCCCCCTTTAGAACCTTAGTTACCCGCAAAATTAAAGCACAATAATTGTTATTTAGTTCCCTCAAAGATTTTAGTTTCTCCAAAATTTATTCCCCTAAAATTAAGTTCCCCCAAAAAAATTTAGTCACATGTGCCTTAATGACACGGTTCATTTAAGATTTTCCCCTTCAAAATATTAGTTCCAACCAAAATTAAAACACGATAATTGTTATTTAGTCCACTCAAAAATTTTAATTTCCCCAAAATTTAATCCCAAGAGAATTTAGTTCCTCCTAAAATTTTAGTTACCCCAAAAATTTAGTTTCATCTGGATTGCATATGTGCCTTAAGGGCATGGTTCATTTAAGAGTTTCCTCTTTCAAAATCTTAGTCCCGCCCCAAAATAAAAGCACAATAATTGTTATTTAGTTCATTTGAAGATTTTAGTTTTTTCCAAAAATTATTCTCCAAGAGAATTTAGTTCCTCCCAAAAAATTTTGTTCTCCCCAAAATTTAGTTTCATCCTAATTGAACATGGGCCTTAAGAGAACGGTTCATTGAAATTATTACCTTTCCAAAATCTATATTTTTTTTGGGTTATAAACAATATTTAACACACAGTACCATCTTGGCCTAGATGGTTTTTGATAAGGCAAAGTTTTCGTTTACTTTTTGCAGCATAGGATACAAATATTGGCACAGTAAGACCAAGTCTAGAATTTTTGCTCCATCCCATTGTTTCAAAAAAATTAATTTATTTGTGATGTTCAAGGTCTCTATTTAAATAGTAAACACCTTTTTTCCGCTCTATCAAAAACGTCTTGGTGTGCAAAAACTCTTAAACATATACTAAGTAAATTGCATGACACATCAACCAGTTATCATGGAGAAATTTCTCGGCATATATTCAATTTTTCTTCAAAACAGTTGTAATTTCATATAAAATGGATCATAATTAAGGAGCATTGATAGAACTACAAAACTAACCAAACTGTAGCCACCCGATGACAACGGAGTAAAAGCTAGAGCAAAAGAAATATTTAGGTGTCAGCAACCAAAACTGAAGCAACAAATCCTTTGAGTTGTCAAGCATATAAAGGAGATATAATGAAATAATGAACATGAAAATACCACCTTCTGGCATCAAAATACATCATATTCCCCATCATAACTTACATTCATACATAGTTACATGAATATATGGCACATACATAACTACATTATCGTTCAAGAGAAATTTCCAACTTGAGGGAAAACAGAAGCTCAAATGACCAAAACGGTAAAACATGAACTCATGAATGTATTTGATATAAATCCTATAACTGCTTCTTCCCAAGCAGTGCTCCAGAACTCCGAATGTGACATCAGTTTATGAATATTCTGTGAACAAAGAAATTTTCATAAGCAGTTCAAAAGTAGCTTAGCATGGTATCATGAGAACATCCAAAGCATCAATGTGAAGGAAACTAAAAGTATCAAGGCAAGGAATGTGATTCCAAAAATAATAATGTCTTTGAAGTCTAAACATTCAGTTTTACTGTTACCAAAACATCGATCGTAAGAATTAATGTGTTGGCGAGTAACAAAAGAGAATGATTTAACTACAACATAGAATGATATAATTAAGGTAGCCACAATGGTATACACCAATTGTCCCCAAAATTATAGACTTCCCAAACATTTGAAGTTTCTAAAAGTATTCTTCAATCTCGTTGCAACCTGCTCAAACAACCAATGAGTGTTTCAAGGTCGACATGAGAAGATATGATAGCCATGACAGTTAACCATATTACACCTAATTAATAAATATCAACGGAACAAATTTTTTATTATAAAGATATGCCAAGAATCATCAGAATCAATGTCAAATGATAACAATCAGTAGCATGAAATGTTTCATTGTGTAGATATGCTATGAATCACCATAATATAACATGAGCCACTTCAATGTTCTAATTCTACATGAATTTTCGTCTAAAAAGAAAATGATTGGGATAGTTATGTTTAGAATTGTGGTCATCCTAGAAGAGTTTTTATTAAAAGAAACAGAATAGTAAAGATTATGGCCATACAAAAAGATTAAAATAGATATTTATCTAATTCTTACATTTAACCACCATGATATGAGCCAATAAAGAGTAATTGCAGCTTCTAATGCAACCAGAACCCAAATCCTACAGAAGTAAAATATTAAAAGACCTCCCACCTCTGGAGAAAAACCTAACAAACATTCATAGTTTACAAAAGAGAAGTGGGCAAAAGACAAAAGAAAATTCCTTCAACAAATCATTACAGAGCCCTCGTAGTTTAACAATGAACCGAGCAACATCATCCAGTAGAGGACCGAGCAGGTACCTATCGTAGTATTAAGGAAGAATACTCCTTGTGATAGGCACCAAACCTAATTTCGATTAAAGAATCTGTGCTAAAAGTCTAAAACCCCTCCCCTCTTTGTTCTGTCAAACAGAATCTGTGCTAAAAGTCTAAAGTCCAAAAATTGCATGTATGATAAAACTAAAAAAGAAAAGAAAAATGGGTTAACATTGCAACAAAAAAACAATCAGTTGTGGCATGTTTGATTACAACTAAAAAAGATCACCAAAAATGCCTGTTACAGAAAATAACCCAAAAAAGGATCAAATCTACACTACAAACAGATTAGGAAAAAAGACTCCATGTCAAATTTGTCATTGAAGCATAAATAGCTCTCCATTTAGTTTTTCTTACAAATTAAAACATAATATATCATCAACCACACACTTAACTAATGTAGAAACAGCGAGGGCAGCTGGCCGCTTATCATACAAATTGCAAAGACCTCTTTTCTGCAACCAAAATGACACAATAAAATAAATCAATAGTGGAATATTATTGGCAGTCGTATGCTTGCGAAGAAAAGTGCAAAGAAAAGTGTTGTAGATGATGGTGGATATTCTAGAAATTCACCTTATTGGCAATATTCTCCAGCTTGTCTGAATCTTCTTCAAGAAAAATAACCGAGTTCTTGTGAAAGTAAATGTTACGTCTAGAGGCTAACTTGTATCACCATATTTCTAAAACAATAAAGTGTTATCTGCATAACTCAAACTTCTGTTATAGACAGAGGATATATAAAAATTTTATGTGAAAGTATTAGCGACTAATACAAACAACAAAGGGGGTAGATGATACACTTATTTTAAACTATTCTTGACAGAATTTTCTTTCCATGGACTCCATTGAATAGAAGTAAGAAATCATACCTAAGTCACATTGGGCGCATGCATACATATACATATACATTTACATATTTTTATAGACCATGGTAATAGCACACGGACTGAAGTTATCTTTCTAATAGAAGAACATGGTATTGTCAGTAGACCTTTGTAACAACACGCATTGATATTACAAAATTCATGCAAACAGGAAGTAGTGGAGTAACCTATGTTGGACATCTAAAATAAATTATGGCATGTTATCAGAATACCTGCCATCAGAGTAACAGTTACTGATGTTCACTTATGACCCCCCAACTGACATTTTTTCAGCATTCCATCAAAAGAACATCCATTTCAACAAAAAGATTATTATTAAGCTAGATTACAATGAAGAGCAGATTTCCTTCCACTAAAAGATTTAAGATATTGCATGAACCATAAACATCTAAGTTCAGCCTCACAGACAAAAAAGAAAATTGAGAAATCGAAACAATCCCAAGATGATAAAATATTGCACTGCACAAACAAACTACAACAAATAGATGATACAGACTTACCAAAATAAAAGCAGTAGTTTGATGCTCTCTGCTCATGGCTTACCTATCACTAACTCCAATACAGATCAGTGTATGATTTCGTCATTTCTGAGATTCGTCGAGGCATTACATCAAACATCTTGTGTGCAATTACAATGGGTATCAACCACATTAAATTGATATTGATAACACACATGCATATCCTCATTTCCTCAAAAAAAACCCCAACAAATGCACCATCATCTACATCCACTGCATCATCCACGGAATCAGATATTGTCATCATCCATCCACAATTGTTAGAAATATATGCCACTTCAATTTTCATTACACAAACTCTTCATGATAAAATCCAAACAAATACATCAAGATAAAATTTCGATACCACCAAAAAAAGAATTCAAAAGTCAAAACCAACCTGAAACAAACACATAAATCAAAGCCCAAAAGTTAAAAGATTTAACTCTAGGGACCATTTTAGAAGCATCAAAGTCAAGGATTGTTTTTCTAGATGTTTATTTGTAAATTATGTTTCCATTTGATTGCTGGATCAGTATGGGATTTAAGTGCAGCCTGAAATTGATGTGACAGAAGAAAGAAATAGTTGTGTATTATACTGTTAATTCATCTTCTAGCTGAAAGTTAAAAGATGCAAGTATAATGTACAAAATCCCAATGAATTGCTTGAGATTCAAACATACTTTTATTCCTAATGAATCATGCCTTTGTTTTCTATTGACCTTGACTGTTCAGTTAGGTTTATTTCTGAATTTCTTTTCAAGATAGTCATAGCTAGAATATGATTCGGTGCTCTTCTGTTCCAATCAAAGACTATATTTTTCATTAAACACCCTAAAATGTATCCTAGTTCCAATTTCAATTTTCCTCCCCTTTTGGATCTGGACCGAAGATCTCCTTTTTTGGGATGACTTTCAAAGTTTCACTTATGAAAATGAACAAAACAGAATTGCAGAGAATTATAAGTTTTGTACTTTCCAGTCCGCACTTTTAATAAATTATTTCTAGGTTCTAATCACAATTGTAGATGCAGACACAAGTGTCAGATTGACATAGACACGGATTGTCAGATGTGATGACTGTCTCATGTGTGATCATGATGATATGACTATATATGCATATTTCTCCTGAATATATGTATGCTGGACTAATATAAATATGTTCTCTGGGTTGTATTCATAGTTTAGTAATGTAACAATCAGCTTTTTTTCCAAAAGAGGATTTTTTTTAAAGATAAGCACTGTTTAAACATTTGTAAGGCTAGAACATAGACGTACAAACATGTTTGGTGTGTTGGACAGAGATTTTTAGCTGGGGGAAGACGTCCTACATATCATAAACTCTGTATAAATCGATTGGTTTGATATCATGCACTGCTAAAAAATCATGTGTCAAAATTTGTGCTGAAGATGTTCTAGAAATTACCAGAGCCATGTCTAAATTGAGCAAGCACAAAAAAGAAGCCTCTGAAATATGTTGGATGATATAACACGACATGTCTTCAGGGGAATTAAAGTCAAGCTTGGCCATGGACAGTGCATGTTGCTCATACTCCCTTCTACTGAAGCTGAAAATAATAAACGGTTCAATATTTCACTCTATGATCATTTGTACATGGCAAAGTACTTCCTTAAGAAAATCCGAGAACAAAAAAATTATGACTAATGAAGATGGTGAAAAGAATTATCTCAGGATATAAAAGCATATAGGAGTGCAAAATCCCAAGTATGATCAATATTAGAATATTAAACAGCAACATTAAAGAGAAAAACATTAAATAAACATGCAAATTACTAAATTATGGTAATATAAGTATTCATACGACAAAATTTAAAAATAAAATAATATCAGAGCCAATGGGGAGAATCATGTGCAGGGGTAGCTTCATCATGAGAATGTTGATCAGCCAGAAGGTTTTATAATATGCATAATGATCATAACAAATTTTTGCAGCAAAAGGTTATGGTTAAGCCGAAATCCAAGTCTCTCCATGTTCCTCCTTTCCCCTCGCTGGCACACAATGTATTTGCTAAAAAGTCTGGTGTTATCAAACATCTTGGTTTATTTGCATTATCTTTAAAAGGACAAATTGGTTTGTAGGAACAATCAACAAATTTATCCAAAAAAGTACATGTTATTGGGTCAAATAGATTTATGTGGCTGACCGGCCAAGATAGTTGAAGTGCAGTTAATCTGAAGAAAAAAAGAAACAAATTAAAATCTCAATTTAAAAAAAGTGTAAAAATCAATTTATTTGCCAGTTCTAGCATAAAAATAGTCAAAGTAACTGTTATGCCTATTTGGCCGAGGCCCGAAAGACACGAGCCCGAAAACCCGACCCCCGGTCAAGAGCCCATCTGAGCACTCAGGCCCACTCGATAAGGCCCTATCGGGGACTCCCCCGAATGTAGATCCGACCCGGCCCCGGTAACATACGGGTCACTCACCCACTCCTGCGATAAACGCTCCCTCGATCCCACGACCACTTAATGGCAGTTATGGGGGGAGGCTGGCATGGCGCAGGGAGCGGCGGCAGGGGGCGGATTGAGGGGGCACGATTGGGGGCGGACGAGCAACGTGGGTCAGGGGCAATCACGGCGGAGGTCTATAAAGGGGCTAGGAGGACAACAGGACAAGGGACCGCATCTCAGGTATCTAGAACCTAAGGTACTCCATCAACGACCTAGTTCCCCCATATCATTTCCTTCCTCCCCCGCTCGCGTCGTGAGACGCCGTTCCGATCTCCTCACGAGTCGAACCGTCTCCGCCGGGCCTCCTCTTTCAGATCTCTGTCTGACTTAGGCATCGGAGGGGTTTTGGCCGGAACCAAGGTCCAGCCCCCCTGACGAGTGTTCTCGTCTTCACAGGAGGATACCCAATCAACGGGCCGAGGCTTCCCCTCCGCCCTTCGCCGATCACGCAACAAGCTGGACGATTGAGGCTCCCCCTCGTCGACCGACCGCCGAGGTCGAGCGCAACCGACCGAGGCCGAGCGTCTCAACCCAGGCCGAGGCTACCCCTCGTCCTACCAACGACCGAGGACCCCGAGACGACCCAGTCGACGCGCTCCACGTCGTCGGCAGACCCGATTCGAGCCTCTACAGCACCAACTTGACTCGCCCGAGGGACCCAAGCGGGCCCCTTGACCACGTTGACCGGGTTCTCCACGGTCAACGCTTTGTAGTGAGAAAACACTCTGAAACATCTGGCGCCGTCTGTGGGAACCGAAAACCGTCCCACGAAGCAGCAAACCACACCAACAATGGCACGAGCCAGCAATGGAAGGAAGCGCATGCCCCCCATCCCAGAGGAGGGGAATGGCGCATCAAACGGAAACCCCGAGGACACGCCCGTCGGCGGCCACCCCGCCCTCTCAACCGAAGAGACCGGCGGCTCAGAACTGGCCACGCAGGGACAGCTCCGCGCCTTGGCTCAGGAGACCAACGCGAGCCTCCAGACGTTGGTCGCGACGGTACAGCAGCTCGTCGGCCCTGCGCCATCCAACGGAGGCACGTTGGACGATAGCCATCGATGGGCGGGGGGTCCCCCGCACTTGCGGTCCGCCATGGTCGACGACCACGGGACCCAGAAACCGAACACGGAGCGTCGGTTCACGCTGTCCGGCTCTCGTCAGGCGAGGTCACGCGCCTCCTCCCCTTATCGTGAAAGGAGCCGAAGAGAAACCGAAGGGACGGAGGGCGAATCGATGACGGCATCATCTCGTCGGTCACGGTCGTCCCGCCGCAGGAGAACCGAACGACACCACTCAAGAGACCAATCACGGCGGAGCAGGAGCTCCCGCAGGAGGAGTCAGGAGCGTCGGGTCAGCCCGACCCCCAGCGTGGCGAGGGCCGTGGAGCCAGCCCCGCTGGCGCCTGTGCTTCCTCCACCCCCGATCGAGCCAGAGGCAGGCGACTGCCGCATCCCCGGGGGCATCCACGGAGACCGGTGCCCCTTATCACGGAGAATAACCGACGCACGGGTCCCCTCTTGATTCAGGATCCCGGTGCTGGGAAAGTACGACGGGATAGGGGACCCTGGACACCACGTGATGGACTACGAGGGGGACATGTCCTTACAGGGAGCTGACGATGACCTGCTTTGCCGGGGCTTCTATTCTACTCTCAGGGGAGCGGCGAGGACCTGGTACCACAGCCTGCCCGGCCGCTCCATCGACAGCTTCGAGGAACTCACCCAGTTGTTCTGCAAACAGTTCATGGCGGGGAGGCAGATCAAGCCTGGTGCTGAACATCTGTTCAACATAGTGCAAGGCCCGGCCGAGACGCTCCGACAGTTCATGCGCCGCTTCAATGCTGAAAGGCTGAACGTGAACAGCCCTCCTGACCTGGTGGTCCAGACGGCCCTTAAGAAAGGGCTTCGCCACAGAGGCCTCAAGAAGTCCCTACACAACGATCCCCCGAAGGACCTCCCCGGGATCATGGCGAGAGCCGAACGCTTCATGCTGACCGAGGAGGCCTTGGCCGAGGATGCAGGAAAAGCCACTCGAGGGACCAAGCGCGGCGACGGCGGACGAGTCAGCCCCGAAGGGTACCGGACCGAGAAGAGGCCGAGGAACAGACAGCGGGGAGAAAGCGCGAGGGACACCACCCCAGACGCCGTCCTCGCCCAAGTACAGAAGGAAGAGCGAGCTGATCGCCCCCCACCGAAGGCTAAAAGAGGTGGGAAGAACAGGGAGAAGTACTGCAAGTACCATAAGGACGATGGCCATGACACTGAAGACTGCTGGCATTTGAAGAAGGATATTGAGAAGCTGATGAGCCGGGGGCACGCCAGGAACCAGGCCGACGAGCCGGCCCACGGAGAAGGGACCTCCACGCAGCCAGACAAGGGGAAGAAGATCAACACCGTCCAAGGTCCCCTCCGCATCATAGAGTGAGCGGGCGATGTCTCTCCCCCCGGTTGCAGCCTAGTAAGAGGGAGTCATCTAGGTTTACATCCCTCTGTCTAGCTTCATTTCCTTTTTTCCTTTTCCTCCAAATGTACCGGTCCAACAGGACTCTTGAGAGTACAAATGCATTCCCTTTTTGTCATTTCTTAAATCCCCGACGGAGTTGACATGTCACCAATAGCGCAAAAGAATGGGGACCGCCGCCTCACTGGAGGAGGAAGAAGAGCTTTGCCCTCGCCGACCGACCCCACCACTCATAAGTCTGAGGGCAATTCCCCCAGCAGGCACGGACGTCGACCGGTCCTAAGTCGAGGAGCTTTGCCCTCGCCGACCGACTCCTGCGCTCGCAAGTCTGGGGGCGGTTCCTCCAACAAGCACAGACGCCGACCGGTCCTAAGCCGAGGAGCTTTGCCCTCGCCGACCGACTCCTGCGCTCATAAGTCTGGGGGCAATTCCCCCAGAAGGCAAGGACGTCGACCAGTCTTAAGCCGAGGAGCTTTGCCCTCGCCGACCGACTCCTGCGCTCGCAAGTCTGGGGGCAGTTCCTCCAACAAGCACATACACCGACCGGTCCTAAGCCGAGGAGCTTTGCCCTCGCCGACCGACTCATGCACTCATAAGTCTGGGGGTAACTCCCCCGAGACACGGACGCCGACCGGTCCTAAGCCGAGGAGCTTTTACCCTCGCCGACCGACTCCTGCACTCATAGGTCTGGGGAGAATCCCCCCAGCCAATGCCAACGTCATCCAGTCCTAGACCAAGGAATCCGACATCTTGTCGGCCGGGATCTTCTTGAGGAGGCTGCGGTCCCGGGGAGGGACGGAGACCTCGGCAACCTGCTGGGCCAGGGCTCGGTCAACAAACATCGAACTCCCAGGGACGACGATCGAAGCCAAGTCGCTCGCCAACAAGGCCCTGACCCCCGGTGATACGGGCGAAGACGCTGCGAGGGGGGTGGCTGACAAAGCTACCGAAGGATCCCCGGCGGTCGCCACGGGAAGCGCGGAAACTGCCGGACTGGAGGGATCCACGTCCTCCCTCCTCTTCTTTCCTCCGTGGGGCTCTGAAGGCGCCGGAGGGGAACGCTTCCGCCTCGCACCATCCTCACCCCCGGGAAGGGGATCGCCAGAAGAAGAGGCGGGAGGCGCGGCCACCACCTTACCCACGGAAGGCTCGGCTCGGCGCACTTCCTCCTCAACGGTCCTCCGAGGCGCCCTTCCAGAGGTACTACCTCGGCTCCGAGCGGCTCCACGACGGATCAGCTCATCGACGTCACGGACGAACTCGCGGCCTGCCATCCCTGCAAAGGAGACCGAAATCAGGATGAGTCATAGGGCGATCTGAGGATGAAAAAGCGACCTACCCGGAGACCACAAGACGGCCTTCAGGAGTAGGTCGTCCAACAAAGACCAGATGGACTTCGATTCCAAAGGAAGAGCCAACAGCAGCGCGGCGGCTGCCCGGTCGACGTCTGAGAGAGCTAGCGACGGGCGAGGCTGGACAGAACCGCCCCAGCTTGTCAGAATCTGGGCATCACCCAAGAAGACCACAAAGACATAATCCGAGCTCCAATCCCCCGACCAGCGGGGTAGCCCGATCAGACATTCCCTCCTCGAACGGGCTCGGAGGTGCAGCCATGACCCCGGCCCGACCGTCTGGATCTGGTAAAAATGGAAGAGAAGGGGGAGGGACGGCTCCAGGCCGCGGGTGCAGCAGAGCGTGGCGAAGCCCGTTAGTACCGCAATCGAGCAAGGGGTAAACTGACAAAGCAGCACCATGAGATACTCCATGACCTGGATAAGGAAGGGATTGAGCGGGAAACGAAGACCCAGGTGAAACATTTCGACGTAGACGCCGACTTCATTGCTCCTCGGAAGGCAAATACGCTCGTCGACGAATGGAACTCGGACATCGTACGGGAAGCAGAGATACCTTTCCCGGATCTCCGAGACCACCGAAGGAGCGGTCATCGACGGCGTACAGAGGATGACCGGGGGCACGTTAAGACGCACGGCAGCCGACGCCACGTCATCGCAGGCGTAGTCTGGGAATAGCTTCCCCTTCCCCTTATCTTGGAGGGGACGACTCCCGGAAGAGGAACCTGATCCCACTGGCCGGGGCCTGCCCCGCCTGGACTCTGGAGAATCCCTCGCCCCTCGGCCAGAACCGCCTATCCTAAGAGCAGCCATAATACGAGAGCGAGAAAGGAAATTACCTTTTAACTAGTTTGAAGGAGGCGAAGAAGCGAGGGCGACGGGAGACTCCGAGTTATAGAAAGCCTAGAGCAATGGGAAGAGCAAGAAAGGAGAGGAGATCAACACAGCTGGGGATCTTATATATCGGACGTAGGGACGAATTCGAAGCGCCTGACAATAACGCGTGGCAGGACTCGAAGAACCGGCGGCGTTTCGAAGTCGACGCCAAGGGAAGTCCAATCGACCCGCCTCATCATGACCTACATTTATGACCACGCCTCGATTAAAGCGCCACTCGGAATCCCAGGAGGCACAGCGACCGAACCGAGCAAGCCAAGGCCGGTCAACCCCACCAAGGGCGGCTCACGAACCCCTCGGCTTCTCGACTTAAGACGACCCCACGAGCGATGGGGATAAGCTTGCAGCTACACGTGGCAGCATCAGAAGACTGACGGCGCTTCGGAGCCCGCGCCTTAAAAGTATCGAACGGACCAACTCATGATGACGACTAATAAATGAGTCGACATCGATTAGCGAGCCTATCAAAGTCGGCGGAAGTCACATCGGCCGAGCCGAACCGGCCGAGGCCGATCGACCCGACCGATGGGGGCAATTGTTACGCCTATTTGGCTGAGGCCCGAAAGACACGAGCCCGAAAACCCGACCCCCGGTCAAGAGCCCATCTGAGCACTCAGGCCCACTCGATAAGGCCCTATCGGGGACTCCCCCGAATGTAGATCCGACCCGGCCCCGGTAACATACGGGTCACTCACCCACTCCTGCGATAAACGCTCCCTCGATCCCACGACCACTTAATGGCAGTTATGGGGGGAGGCTGGCATGGCGCAGGGAGCGGCGGCAGGGGGCGGATTGAGGGGGCACGATTGGGGGCGGACGAGCAACGTGGGTCGGGGGCAATCACGGCGGAGGTCTATAAAGGGGCTAGGAGGACAACAGGACAAGGGACCGCATCTCAGGTATCTAGAACCTAAGGTACTCCATCAACGACCTAGTTCCCCCATATCATTTCCTTCCTCCCCCGCTCGCGTCGTGAGACGCCGTTCCGATCTCCTCACGAGTCGAACCGTCTCCGCCGGGCCTCCTCTTTCAGATCTCTGTCTGACTTAGGCATCGGAGGGGTTTTGGCCGGAACCAAGGTCCAGCCCCCCTGACGAGTGTTCTCGTCTTCGCAGGAGGATACCCAATCAACGGGCCGAGGCTTCCCCTCCGCCCTTCGCCGATCACGCAACAAGCTGGACGATTGAGGCTCCCCCTCGTCGACCGACCGCCGAGGCCGAGCGCAACCGACCGAGGCCGAGCGTCTCAACCCAGGCCGAGGCTACCCCTCGTCCTACCAACGACCGAGGACCCCGAGACGACCCATTCGACGCGCTCCACGTCGTCGGCAGACCCGATTCGAGCCTCTACAGCACCAACTTGACTCGCCCGAGGGACCCAAGCGGGCCCCTTGACCACGTTGACCGGGTTCTCCACAGTCAACGCTTTGTAGTGAGAAAACACTCTGAAACAGTAACTGAATCATTTTAAATAGCAAGTTCTGAGGTAAAAAATTGTAAATAACATGGACAAATTTTCCATATTATGAAAATTGAGGGATCTTTAAGCAGTTCAAAATCATGCATATTTAATTATTGGTACACACGTAAAACGAAATCCATTAAAGCTGCATCAAAAGCTTCAAACGATCCAAAATGGAAGGGGACGCTTATCGGATTGTCACCCCTCTTCTAACATTCGGCTAAGAAATCCCCAAATTCAGATCAAGGTCATGATGAATGTCTATCTAATGTTCAAAAACCAACACCAAATCAGTTCACAAACAATTTTACTGCACCCAATATAATTGAAAAGAAGAAGTGCATAGTGAAATCATAGTTACAATACCTTCATGCAAAAAACAAAATTTAGGATACACACCTAAAAAAACAAAAAGCAAAATTGCATGTGCATACAATTATTCACTGTGGCCTACATTTCACATTGAAAAATTTTAATAGAAGACAAAAGGTGAGATTTTTATCCATGATATGAAAGACAACCATAATAATATAACTTGAAATGCCGAATCAAAATTTGTTCTTACATTAATATAGGGGGAAAATTTAAATGTAGGATCCTAAGGTTCAGATCATCAATATCTCATAGTTTATCTCTTTTTCGAAATAATGAACAATACTTCATCATTGAAGCAATTTCTTTTAATTTCACAACTCTTTGTTATTCTAAAGATATTTTTAGTTCCTATATATCGTTTCTGTTTCCTTGTTCTTCCCAAAAAAATTAAGGTGCCATTTCAATATATAGAACCTTTTATTCTCCCAAAAAAGTTTCTTTTTCTCTCCTATTTTCTGAAAAAAAAAGAAGCTTTTAGAGGAAGAAAGTCATGCATATTCCAGATTATAGCTTTTTCTCAACACCAAATAGTAATAATACTCTCCAAAAAAGAGGAAATAATATCATTTTCTCCCTAATTACGCCAATCTATGATAATTTAGCCATCGTAAAACATGATATTAACCAATATTATTGCATATGACATCATCAGAATCATTCATGCATGCTTTGAGTTTTCACTAAAAACATGCATTACATCAATCATTCCCAAACATATTTTTATATCCCGACAATGTAAAGCATTCCTACTGTTTATAAACTTAAAAAACAATTTATCATAATACATTAGTTGGTACTAAAAACATGTTTGGGAAAAAAGTGTGGAGTGTGCTATAAATAAATTAGGTGGAATAAAGACTCTAATTTTTATTTTCTTTCACTACTGTAGAAATAAAATTCCACTCTATTAATATAAAAACTCCCAATATTATCAAAACTCCCAATATTATCAATCTCCAAATAATCTAAATTCAGCTTCCAACTTAAAGATCCCAATTTGCAATCTCATCTTCTAAATTAATTTCATTCATATAATGGAGATTACAAATTACATATATAAGCTCAAACATGACAAATTACATATATTTACACCCCAAGATTTGATGCGAAAAAATATCAAATGGCATGTCATAGAAATGTCAATACAAACAAAATTCGCTTTCAGTTATTCACCGGGTCATAAAATGAACCAAGAGAGAGAGAGAGAGAGAGAGAGAGAGAGAGAGAGAGATATATATATATATATATATATATATATATATATATATATATATATATATATATATATAATTTTATAAAATGGATTAAATGAATATACCTCAGCTCATGTACAGCCGCTTGCCACTAAAACCCCAATTCGAACCAATTTATGTACCTTCGCCTTCGCATACTGCAAGCTAGGCAGGTATGAAGATTTCCTTGCCTCCCATCTCCTTCATTCGAGCTGTCGCCAAAAATCAGAACAAATATTCAATTTTTAACATAAATCCATGCGAAGATTCTATTTTTAACACAAATACCATCCTTATTAATGCATCCAACATCCGCATAAACCAATCCCAGCACTGCAGAGTTCATCCTGCTCTTTTCTTTCTTTGTGATGGTAGAAATAATCAGTCTGGGTTATTTTTATTCGTAGAAAATTAAAATAGAGATTTAATTTTGGACATAAATCCATACAAAAATTCTATTTTTAACACAAATACCAACCTCTTCTTCATGCATCCAGCATCCTGGTTCGAGCAGCCACCAAAAATCAGAAAAGATTCAAATTTTAACGTAAATACATACAAAAATTCAATTGATGTTTAACACACAATAGGTGGGAGATTTATTTTTGACATCCTGATTCAATGTTTATCATCAGAATCATTCAATTTTTAACTTAACATCGCATTAGGAATAATTAATGCATATGACCACTAAAAATTAATTTCATTCATGTAGTAGAGATTCAAAAGAGCAATGGCAGGAATAATCTTAAACAGTTCAATTTTTAACACAAATCCATTGATTTTTAACACCAATACAAACCTTTTTAATGCATCCAGCATCTGCATAAACCAATCCATATTTATTGTGTCTACTTCTATGAAACATATTAAGTGAAACTATTTTGGATCTAAATTCCACTCTCACACACTTTCCATGAAACGGACATCAAATCCCACTGCTTTTCTTTTCCATCCAAAATTCCCAAAAAATTCGCCAAATCAAAATTGTAGTGTTCACAAAACTAAAATAAAAATTTGATCTTCCCTCAAACACCAATGCTTTACACAAAATAGACATGAAAATCCCATCGCTTTTCTTTTCCATCCAAAATTCCCGAAATATTCACCAAAATACCAAAGAGTGTGATATTATTTTGCAGTGTCTCTTTATTTAAAAAACCAGAGCACACAATTTTGAGATACAAAAATACCATCAGTATCTCAAATTCAAGCAATTAGAGCACATGCAGTCAGTATCTCAAATTCAAGCAAATTAACTCAATAAAGACACGATACCACAGCCAATTTCATTTTCTGAAAAATTAGATGATGATCGGTTGGACAATGAGGACGGATGCCAATCAACAGAAATTACTCATGTTCTCACAATTCCGACCAAATTATTTGAGGAAAAGACAAGAAATTTCCATTCACCCAAAAAAACTGCAGTTCATCTCAATTCCAACCAAACCAAGCTTAATTGAAACCAAAAGTGAGATAAAAACGTTGACTATTAACCAAAAATAAACTTACTGGTGTATTCTTGGTTCATGAGCTCCATGGTTTCTTTTTTGTGACCAAATCCCTTGCGGTTGTAATTATCGCTTCTGGTGAGGTTATGACCGAAGTCCTTAGTGTCGAAGTCCGGTTCCAGCGCCACGGTGGATGTTCCCTCCTTGTCGGTGGAGCATCGGACAGAGATAGAAGGGTATGCTGTCGGTGGATCGAGATCGGATCCCCGAGGAGATTAGAAGGCTAGAGAAACCTTGCGGATGAATCGCTTGCTGCGTCTCTGAAACTTTTGCCCCCAAAAAATTTGTTTGTGAGATAGCCAGAGGAGAGCGAGATTTCCAAGAGAAAAACTTGGCTGAGGAGAGAGAGAGATTGAGCGCCACCTTCCCAAGCCATTTCAATGCCAGGAGATAGCTGAGCCCCCCTCCAAATTACTACTTCCATCCAAATTTCAAGCTGCCACCAAATTTCAAGTTTGCCCACCAAATAGTTTCCCTCCCAAATTTGAGCTTCCCCCCTGTTTCAGAGTGTTTTCTCACTACAAAGCGTTGACCGTGGAGAACCCGGTCAACGTGGTCAAGGGGCCTGCTTGGGTCCCTCGGGGGCTTCGAATCGGTGCAGATGGGGCGAGGGGAAGCCTCGGCCCTGGTTGAGACGCTCGGCCTCGGACAGACGAGCACGGCCTCGGAGGTAGGACGACGAGGGGAAGCCTCAGTCGTCCAGCTAGATGCGTGTTCGGCGAAGGGCGAGGGGAAGCCTCGGCCCGGGTCGAGACGCTCGGCCTCGGTGGGTTGCGCTTGGCCTCGGCGGTCGGACGACGAGGGGAAGCCTCAATCGTCCAGCTGGTTGCGTGGTCGGCGAGGGGCGGAGGGGAAGCCTCGGCCCGTTGATCTGATGCCCTCCTGTGTAGGCGAGAACGCTCGTCAGGGGGCCGGACCTTGGTTCCGGCCAAATCCCCTCCGATGCCTAAGTCAGACAGAGATATGAAAGAGGAGGCCCGGCGGAGACGGTTCGACTCGTGAGGAGATCGGAACGGCGTCTCACGGCGTGATCGGGGGAGGAAGGAAATGAAATGGGGGAACTAGGTCGTTGATGGAGTACCTTAGGTTCTAGATACCTGAGATGCGGTCCTCTGTCCTGTTGTCCTCCTAGCCCCTTTATAGACCTTCGCCGTGATTGCCCCCGACCCACGTCGCTCGTCCGCCCCCAATCGTGCCCCCTCGATCCGCCCCCCGTCGCCGCTCCCTGCGCCACGCCAGCCTCTCCCCATTACTGCCATTAAGTGGTAGTGGGATCGAGGGAGCGGTTATCGCTGGAGTGGGTGTGTGACCCGTATGTTACCGGGGCCGGGTCGGATCGACATTTGGGGGGAGTCCCCCATAGGGCCTTATCGAGTGGGCCCGAGTGTGCAGGTGGGCTCTTGACCGGAGGTCGGGTTTCTGGGTTTGTGTCTTCCGGGCCTCGGCCAAATAGGCGTAACAATTGCCCCCATCGGTCGGGTCGATCGGCCTCGGCCGGTTCGGCTCGGCCGATGTGACTTCCGCCGACTTTGACAGGCTCGCCAGTCGATGCCGACTCATTTATTAGTCGTCATCATGAGTTGGCCCGTTCAATACTTTTAAGGCGCGGGTTCCGAAGCGCCGTCGGCCTTCAGATGCTGCCACGTGTAGCTGCAAGCTTATCCCCACCGCTCGCGGGGTCGTCTTAAGTTGAGAAGCCGAGGGGTTCGTGAGCCGCCATCCCGTCGTTTTCTTCTTTGCGCTGATCCCTATTCTACCTGAGCTCTGCCTCATGTCATCTTCCTCTGCCACGGGTTCGGTTCGGTCGGAGCGCGACGCAGCTCCAGGTCTGGCGGGTGGCACTCCTTCAGCGATTAGTCAGCACGGGGATGATCTTTCAGGGGTGCCCCCAGAGGTCTTGTCGTGGCCTTCGTCGATCTGCGCCACTGCCATCGGGAGCATGCGCTCCGCCTACTTGCTTCCGCCCTACTCGGCTCGTGCCCCCAGGGCTGACGAGCGGATCTGCTTTCCCGGCCCCAACGAGGTTGGAATATATGAGAAGTGCTTCCGCTTCGGGCTTCGTTTCCCGCTCCATCCTTTTATCGTTGAGTTCCTTCAGGCCCACAACGTGTGCCTGTGTCAATTCTGTCCCAACGCCGTCGGGCTCCTCGTCGGGTTCATCGTTGTCTGCATGCTGAAGGGAGTGGCGCCCTCTCTTCGCCTCTTTGCCCAGTTCTACCACCTGAGCCACCACCAATCGGGGGCGTGGATTTACATCTGCGCCCGCCCGAAGATGACCCTGGTGCTGGGGTTGTCGAGCTCCCTGAAACGTTGGAAGGGGGAATACGTGTTTGTCGCGTTCCCGTCGAGTGTACCTTTCCCGGTTCGGTGGGAGGCGGCCGGTGCCGTCATCCTCGATCTGGGTGAGCTGACGGTCGCCGAGCAGCAGACGGCGAAGGACATGCTGGCGATTCCTGCGAGGGAGCGCTCGATCGACGTCCTCTTTAGTGACCACAATTTGCGTAAGACGGTGTGGCCCCTAGGTAAGCTTCTCCGAGCGTTCGCCCCTCGAGGTCGTCCAGGTTCTGTTCTGTCTCTCATTTCTTCTTTGAGTGCAGGTGGATTCCCTCTTGGTCCCTCTCCCGCCAGCGCTCTCGTGCAGGTCCCAAATCCGGATCCGCGCAGAAGGGATCATGTTCTGGAGGTTCGGAAGAAGCAGCGGGTCGGGACCGCGACCGGAGGCTCAAAAAGGAAGAAGGTGTCATCTCCCTCTCTTCCCTTGCTGGGGTCTTCCAAGAGGGTCCGCGAGGGGGACGAGGGAGTTGACGTCTTGCTGACTGCTGATCGACCTCAACCCGCCCCCGTTGAGGTTGCCTGGCCGTGGGTCGGCCCTTCACCCCTCCCGGACGATTCTCTCCCTGATGCTTACAGTCGGTATCTTGGTGCGTTCCGCTCTGCTCCTGGCGAGTTCCCTTCGTCAGGGGAGGGTCTTCTTCGTCCACGCTTCCCAGTGGGGGAGAAGGAGTCGGTGTTTTCGAGCCGCGGAGCCGCCGCTCGAGTGGCCGAGAACTGTTGTCTCCCACCCGATCAGGTGGTGTTGGACGGAGTCAGAGGTGATTGCTTGGCTACCTTCGTGATCCAGGCTGGTCAACAGGTAGCGTGTCTCTGCTTGTCCCCCCTTTCTCCAGCTGCTTTTGCCGTCTTACCTTCGTTGCTTTGGCGCAGTTGTCCTCGGTGGGCCTCTCGATGAGGCGCCAATTCGCGGCTCTTCCCAAAGCCAAATCCGACGCCGGGCGAGGCCCTGAGGCCCCTGGCGAGAAGGGAAAGGCATGTCAGTTAGAGGAAGCGCGGGTCCAGTCCTTGGATTCTCGCGTAACTGAGCTGTCCTCTGCCCTGGAGGAGGCGGACCGAGAGAGAGCCTTGGCTCTGGCTGCAAAGTCGGATGCCGAGGCGCGTCTCGCCGAGCTTTTGAGAGGCGTCGGCACATCTGGAGGAGCCGTGCAGATCCCCAACCCTGCAGCTGCCTCCGAGGCCTTGGAGCTCTCCGATCGTCTGGCGGAGGAGCAGGCGAGGGTCCTCCTTGCCCAACTTGGCGAGAAAACCCGGGAGATCGAGAAGGAGAGGGCGGAGCACCAACGCCAGATCGAGACCTTAGAGGTCCGGATGCGGGGGCTAGAGGAGGTGGATCCGGCCAGGATCGCTCAGGATGCTGTGTCGGAGTATGCCACCTCCTTTGTTGAGACCGCCTTATCGGAGGCGTTCGAGAAGGGCTTCGCCCGGTGTCAGTTCGAGATCCAAAAGAAGTTCCCGCTCTCGGGGGTCAACTTCGAGGATCTTCGGATGTACTCTGACGTCGAACGGAGTAAGGGGGGAGACCCTAGTGGGCTGCCAGCCTGTGGCTCCACCGGTGCCCCCGGAGAAAAATGAGGGAGGGGAATGCCCCTCGGCCTATTCGTGCATCCTTCTGTATATCTTTTTGCTTTATTCCAAGTGTGAGTGAGAATCCTCCCCTCCATGTCAGCTAGTCCGTAGGCTACGGGTCCGAGGACCTCGACGACTTTGTAGGGTCCCTCCCATCTAGCCGCGAGCTTCCCTTTGCGAGCGGTATCAGTGTTGAAGCCCGCTTTCCGGAGGACCAGGTCCCCAAGGTGGAAGCTTCTCCCCCGCACCCGAGCGTTGTAGTATCGGGCCACCTTCTGCTTCTGGCGGATGATGGTGGCCAGTGCCTGCTCCCGTCGCTCGTCGAGGAGCTCCAGATTGAGCCCCAGGCCCTGCGAGTTCAGGTCTTCGTCAAAGTATTTGAGGCGGAGAGATTCTTCACCCAATTCGACCGGCACCACCGCCTCGGCCCCGTAGGTGAGCATGAACGGGGTCTCGCCAGTAGCCTCCTTATGGGTCGTCCGGTATGACCAGAGTATCCCGGGGAGCTCTTCTGGCCAGTTCCCTTCGGCGTCTTTCACTTTCTTCCGGAGGGGCTCTATGATGCACTTGTTGGCCGCTTCTGCCATCCCGTTGGTCTGGGGGTGCGCTACTGAGGCGAAGAGGAGCTTGATTCCCCATTCCTCGCAAAAATCTTTAAACCCTGCGGAGTCGAACTGCTTCCCATTGTCTGTGACGATGGCCCGTGGCACTCCGAATCGGGAGATGATGGAATTCCATACGAAGCTTTTCGCTTTCTTCCACGTGATGGTGGCCAACGGTTCGGCCTCGATCCACTTGGTGAAGTAGTCCACTGCCACGATCAGATGCTTTCGCTGCCCTCGTCCCGGTTTAAACGGTCCGAGGATGTCGAGCCCCCATTTCGCAAAGGGGATGGGGCTCACGATAGGGATGAGCTCTGACGGAGGAGTCGAGATGTGGTGGGCATACCTCTGGCATTCTTGGCATTTCTGGACGTAGCTTGTTGCATCTTGGGCCAGGGTCGGCCAGTAGTATCCCTGCCTCAAGATCTTTTATGCGACTATCTTGCCCCCGTGGTGATTCCCACAGATCCCGTCGTGAACCTCCCGTAGGACGTAGTCAGCTTCCTGCGGTCCGATGCACTTCAGGTATGGGAGGACGTCCGTCTTGGTCCAGCGTCTCCGATAGAGCGTCCCTTCATGGATCACGTATCGGAACGCCTTTCTCTCCAGGGTTCGGCGTTCGTCCCCATCGGTCGGCACCTCTCCATGAGTGAGGTACCGGATGATCGGGTCCATCCATGTGGGTTCTTGGTCGATCGCCGTCACCTCGTGCTCCTCCATGCTGGGGGATGGTAGGTTCTCCACGTAGATGGTGCGGCCCAGTTCCTTTGGCGAGGACGAGGCCAGCTTCGACAACGCATCTGCCCGCGCATTCTCTGATCGCGGGAGGTGCAAGACTTCCACGTCCTTGAACTTGGACATCGCCGCTCTGGCGACAGGGAGATATCTCTGCATCGCCTCCTCCCGTGCCTCGTAACTCCCCAAGAGTTGGTTGACAATGAGCTTCGAGTCACTGAGGAGGCGGACGGACTCGGCCCCGAGCTCCAGGGCCAGCCTCAGGCCGTTGATCACTGCTTCATATTCCGTCACGTTGTTCGTGGCTGGGAACTCGAACCGCAACGCGTATTCCACAATGTTCCCTTCCGGAGATTGGATTGCAATCCCAGCCCCGCCTCCTGACTGTGTGGCCGACCCGTCCACATGGACTATCCACGCTCCTGGATCCCCTGGCTGAAAGTGGTCAGCCGAAAGAAAGGACAGGGGTTGAGCAATTACCGTCGCCGGGCCTTCTTCCTCCGGGGGGCCATTTCCTTCCGTTGTGCACTCGGCGATGAAGTCGGCTAGGGCCTGCCCTTTGATGGCCGTGCGCGGTTTGAATCGGAGGTCGGACTCGCTCAGTTCCACTCCCCAGTTTAGCATCCTTCCCATTCGATCGAATCTCTTGAGGTTCTGCTCCAGTTGCGAGTCGGTCAGGATCAGTATGGTGTGGGCCTGGAAATAGGGTCGGAGCCTTCGTGCTGAGAGGACGAGGGTGTACGCCAGTTTCTCCATCGGCGAGTATCGCACCTCCGCCCCCTTCAAGATCCGGCTCGTGTAATATACCGGCCATTGCACCCCACCGTCCTCCCGGATCAGTACCGAACTCACAGCTTCCTCCGCGCACGCCAGGTAAAGGCTCGGCGACTCCCCTTCCCGTGGTTTGGACAGGAGAGGTGGGCTGCGGAGATACTCTTTGAGGTCTCCGAACACCCTGGAGCAGTCTTCGTCCCAAAGTATCGTCTTCCTATTGTCTAAAGGTTCCACGATCGCTTTCCTTAGGACCTTGAAGAAGGGGAGCGATCTTTCCGCTGATTTGGAAAGGAATCGCCCCAAGGCTGCGATGCGCCCGTTCAGCCTCTGTAGCTCTTTGATCGTCGTCGGCTCGCGCATGTTGATCAGCGCCTCGATCTTGTCGGGATTAGCTTCAATGCCACGGTTAGTTATCATAAATCCCAAGAATTTGCCAGATCTTACCCCGAACGTGCACTTCGCGGGGTTGAGCCGAATGTGGTGTCGCCGCAACCGCTCGAAGGTCTCCCGCAAGTCGGTGATGTGGTCTTCCGGTCGCCTTGACTTGACAAGCATGTCGTCGACGTAGACTTCCAGGTTCCTCCTGATCTGGGAGCTGAAAACCTTGTTGACCATTCTCTGGTAGGTGGCCCCCGCGTTCTTCAAGCCAAATGGCATCTTCTTGTAGCAGTAAGTTCCCCGGTCCGTCGTGAAGGCTGTCATCTCTTCGTCCCGGGGGTCCATCTAGACTTGATTGTATCCGGAGTAAGGGTCCATGAAGCTTAGCATCTCGTACCCCGAGGCGTTGTCCACCAGGTGGTCGATGCGCGGCAGGGGGTAGCTGTCCTTGGGGCAGGCCTTGTTGAGGTCACTGAAGTCCACGCACATTCGCCACTTCCCGTTGGGTTTCTTGACCATCACCACGTTCGACAACCACTCTGGGTACCAGACCTCTCGTATGAAGCCGGCATCAAGGAGACGCTCCACTTCCTCGGAGGCTGCCTTCATCTTCTCGCCGCCCAGGTTGTGCTTCTTCTGCCTAACCGGCTTGAAGTTGGGGTCGGCGTTGATCTGGTGGACGATCACCTGGGGGTCTACGCCGGGCATGTCTTCCGGTGACCTAGCAAAGATGTCCAGGTTCGCCTCCAGGCATTCGATCAGTTGATCCCTCAGGTCCTGGCTCAGCCCTCTCCCGATCGAGACGAAACGGCCCTCGATGTCCGTGACCGGGATTTGCTCCTGCTCCTCCGCAGGGGCGGGCCTAGGCCCACTCCTCAAGTCGAGCGCGGCCATCCGGTCGGCTAGACGATCCTCGGGACCTTCCTCCGCCAGTTGATAGCAGGTACTCGGTCTCCCCGCGTCGCCTTCGACTTGCCCCATCCCCCCCGGCGTTCGGAACTTGATAGTCTGATGGAGGGTCGAGACTACCGCGCCGACGGCGTTGAGTAGGGGTCGGCCGATGATCCCATTGTATTCCGACCCGATCCCCAATACGATGAATTCCACCGCCAGGGTCACCGAGTCCGGTGCGTCTCCGAGCGTTACCGGGAGATGGATCGTGCCGATGATGGGGGTGGAGTGACCCGTGAATCCAACCACGGGACCCGAGCGAGGTCGTAAGTCTTCTTTCCGCCGCCCCATCATTTCCAGGGTTGACATAAAGAGGACGTCACAGGAGCTATCGGTGTCGACAAGCAGCCGTCGTACCATGGTAGTGTCTATGACCACTGACACCACCAAAGCCACGTCCGAGCTGCGCGCCGTTACGGACGCACTCGGTCTCCTGACCGGTGGGGAAGGGGAGGGCTTCCCGGCCCTTTCCTCACGATCCTCCTCGCGTCGGGCCCGTGCCCATTCTTGCCAACGATGGCGGGCCCTGTCGCCCCGCGTCAGGGCCTCGCTCTCCTTTCGCCGAGATGAGGGAGGTCGCGTCATCACAGATGTGGTTTGCTTCTTCGTGGGACATTTCGTTCCCATAGACGGCGCCAGATGTTTCAGAGTGTTTTCTCATTACAAAGCGTTGACCATGGAGAACCCGGTCAACGTGGTCAAGGGGCCCGCTTGGGTCCCTCAGGGGCTTCGAATCGGTGCAGATGGTGCGAGGGGAAGCCTCGGCCCTGGTTGAGACGCTTGGCCTCGGACAGACGAGCACGGCCTCGGAGGTAGGACGACGAGGGGAAGCCTCAGTCGTCCAGCTAGATGCGTGTTCGGCGAAGGGCGAGGGGAAGCCTCGGCCCGGGTCAAGACGCTCGGCCTCGGTGGGTTGCGCTCGGCCTCGGCGATCGGACGACGAGGGGAAGCCTCAATCGTCCAGCTGGTTGCGTGGTCGGTGAGGGGTGGAGGGGAAGCCTCGGCCCGTTGATCTGATGCCCTCCTACGTAGGCGAGAACGCTCGTCAGGGGGCCGGACCTTGGTTCCGGCCAAATCCCCTCCGATGCCTAAGTCAGACAGAGATCTGAAAGAGGAGGCCCGGCGGAGATGGTTCGACTCGTGAGGAGATCGGAACGGCGTCTCACGGCGCGAGCGGGGGAGGAAGGAAATGAAATGGGGGAACTAGGTCGTTGATGGAGTACCTTAGGTTCTAGATACCTGAGATGCGGTCCTCTGTCCTGTTGTCCTCCTAGCCCCTTTATAGACCTTCGCCGTGATTGCCCCCGACCCACGTCGCTCGTCCGCCCCCAATCGTGCCCCCTCGATCCGCCCCCCGTCGCCGCTCCCTGCGCCACGCCAGCCTCTCCCCATTACTGCCATTAAGTGGTAGTGGGATCGAGGGAGCGGTTATCGCTGGAGTGGGTGTGTGACCCGTATGTTACCGGGGCCGGGTCGGATCGACATTTGGGGGGAGTCCCCCATAGGGCCTTATCGAGTGGGCCCAAGTGTGCAGGTGGGCTCTTGACCGGAGTTCGGGTTTCTGGGCTTGTGTCTTCCGGGCCTCGGCCAAATAGGCGTAACACCCCCAAAATTTACAATGCCACATAAGATAAACCTTGCCACATAGGATAAAACCTCTGCCACGTAGGACAAACCCCCGCCACGTAGGACAAAATTCAAAATCTTCATCCTTTATAGAATAGATATATATATAACTTTATTTCCATTTTGATAATTAAATATATTATCCCTTTCTTTCTATACTATTAAATTTATTTTAACCACTTATCGTACAATACTTTTAGGATATTTTTGGAGCTATAAAAAAAGAGACTTCAATTTTTAGTATATCTGTTTTCTAATCATCATATCCGTATTTCAAAAATCTGCTATAAATCTATTTACATATGTAAAACAATCATTACCTTACCCTACTCATTATTTTCTTAGTCTAACACTTTTTCGTATTTTAAAATTTTATAGTCTGCTCACTTTTTCTACATATTTTTATAAGTATAAAAGTATATGATACCTTACTTTACACATAATTTTTCTTTCATCTATTTCAATATTTTGAGCAATATTTTTGTCCCATCCAACCGTCTATCTTCTCACCCTCGCCTTATCTGACCTCGTTCTTTTCAATCTTGTTTCGTTTCGCTTTTGGTTTCAGTCTCCTTTCTTTTATGTAGACATCAGCGCCTGCAGTTGCCTATGTCATCTCTAGTTAGTAGTGGGCCCATTGGTTTGTGATGTCGTCGTGTTGTATATATATATGTATAGTGTGTAGACCTGTATAAGTGTGTTACCTTTAGGATCTTGATGATTGTCTCTTGTGTCTTGTATGCATACTCAGTGTGGTCCATGACATACATATGGAGTTGTCTGAATGATGGTATTCATATTTGTGTGGATAACGTCATAGCAGGCAAATTCCTTAGACCTAGTCTTCCGTATTATAGCTTAGCTTATTTTTGGCTGCTTATGTATGTTTCAAAACTTTTTGTTTCCTTTCAAATAAAATCTTTAAAGTTTTGAAACTAGCCCACGAGATCACAACCCACCTATCTTCCCTCATCCATTACCACAACTCCACTCGTTTTCTCACATGTTATTTTTTTTAAAATGTCTTTGGCCTTAAAATTTCTTTATTTTTCTTCCCTCTTTGAACTGTTTTTTTTTCATTGTTGTTATAGTATTAGAACTGGTTATTATTGCTATAGGATTATGTTTGCTGGTAGGCTTAGATGTGAGATATGTCGTAGTGATGATTAATTGATTTTGAAACACAAAGATTTTAGATTAGATTTGTTTCGGACGAAAAGAATGAAGTGTTCAAGACTTATTTATAATACTGATGTGTGACGGACTCAATGGAAAACTCTGATTGGATGAAATTATATACATGAAGATGAGAACTTATTAGACTTGAGACTTAGATGAGTGGTAGATAGGAGTGCTACGGTGTATAGTAAGAGTTAGGGTAATCATGGGAATGAGTAGAGCATTTAAAGCATCAAGACTTGATAGTTAAGTTGACGTGAGGAGACATTGGAAATAACACGACGTGTTGAGATAAATGGATGGTTAGGTAGTCGGACTTAATATTGGTTGGGATTAGTTATAGTGAGTAGGATAAGATGTGATTTTGATAGTTCAATTATTTGGCGGATAAATTTATGAGAAGATATGACAAGGAATGTATTAAGGACACTGCGATTGTTGATTTGTGAAAGGTGTTATAAGATAGACAAAGTTTTTGTCTTGGATTGGTGATTGACTAGGACATCTTTTTAGCGATTGATTAATATTGGGAAGAGATTGAGAAATTTAAAGGTGTTATGGAGCGATGATGTTTAATGGAGTGGTATGGTATGGGAAGATGATTATTATTCTTTTATGAAAACTTGGGGTTGGAAATTTGAACAACAGTGATGGGTCTATAGTTAAGTGTTAGGATGTGAGTTTAGTCGTGGCATTATCCAGTGAAAAGAAGGGTTATGATGGATTATTTGAGGAACGATGTTGAAGTTATAGGATTAGAGATCATTGTGTGGAAGATGGGAGTTATAGACTTAAGTATTTATAGATTTTATAATTATTATTAGAATAAGTGATTCCGAGGACGGAATCATTTCTAAGGTGGGTAGAATGTAACGGTCGCTTTCAGACCTTATGAGTTTCTACGTGCACGTGCTTTTTCATGCACGTGTTTTATTTGACTCTTTCTTGGTTTCGGTATATACGATGTGATATGACATTGTGACCGTATGGAAGTGTAGAATTTTATAGTAATTTTTGGGAACGTCATTTCACGGCTCGTTTTCTCGCAAAACAGCTTTGAATAGAAGGGCGTTTTGGTCTTTTGGCCTCAACACTCGGTTCCCGATTTTACGATAATTTTTGGTAGGCGTAACATACGATCGGACCCCGTAGACCCGTACTTCTCATCTCCACAATCGTCCCGGTATTTTCGGATTATTTTTCCGATGCCCGTGGTGGAAGATATCCCCTAATTAATTTCAACCGTTGATTAGCCCTTAATCCATTTGAATTTCGAATTAAAGCAAATCTTAATCAAATCCCTCATTCACTCCCACGTATCATGGGATTTTATTTCTGCCACTAATCACACATCTCCTTTCCCCTACCTCCACTCTCCCTATCTCTATCTCTCTCTCCCATTTAACCAAAAACCCAAAGACAACTATCAAAAACCCGTCTTCATTTTAAGGAAACTAGGGCAGCCGCAATACATCACGCAAAAACCCATATCCAGCCGCCACCTGTCACGCCCCACTTCCCAAAAACGGTGGAAGCGAGAGCGTTACAAAGGTCCGAATGAACTGGAGCGGTGAAGCTCGAGTTCATTACGCGTCTGTGATAACAACTTGCAGGGTTCTTGCTTGCTTTCCAGAAAAATAAAAGCATTATTAAATTACATGCCACAATCCAGAAGTTCGCACGCAGAAATAAAAATACAAGACAAGGCCTCAGCAGGGCCAAAGAAATAAAACGGCGACATACATCAATAAAAGATACAAGTAGCAAATCCAGAGGGGAACAACAATAGTCCGAGCTCTAGTCCTCCGTGGGGAGTGACTCAGCGTCAACAACAAATTCCTGACTTTCCAAGTCAGGTGTCTCAAACAGATCCTCTTGGTACGCAGGCTCAGGATCTGACATACATTCCAAAAACACGAATGTATGTCAGCAAGGGTCTGCAAGAAAATGTTAGACGACCCAAGGCAAGGTGTACGAATAAAAATGAAATATGAAGCATTAAACATGGTTATAACAAATTTAAAGAAAAGTAAAGTGCTTTTAAGCATGGCAGTTCTACGAAATTTAAAGAAACTTAGCAGTTCTAATGTATTTAAAACAAATGTGACAGTTTTAAGGTATGACTAAATTTGTGACAATTATTTCCATTTTCATGCAATGTTTATCTAATATGCTTAGGGTTCTCGCCTTTAAGACGTGATGAGTAAGTCATTCTTCTCGCGGGGGTATAATCGCGATTGATACTAACCCACCGTATAGGTGGTGTTCTAAAGACATGACCCTTTCATACGCTTAGCGACCGCTCAACCCTAACCCCACCCGAAAATGTGCTGAACACGGGCCAGCCTAATCACGAATGCACGTGTTCATGAAATTGAGATGTTTGCCTTGAAGCAAACGATTTTTACGAATTCAAGTTGTTCAAAGTGTTCCGTCAATGTCTATAGTACTAAGCAATTCAAGAGTGTGTTTTAATCAAGTGTGTGTATGGCATGAAGTGAAGCATATTGAGATTTAATGTATTCTAAAACAAGGGAATACAATTTTTAAATGAAGTAACAATTTAAAAGATTAATAGTTCAATAATTTGATCAAGGTAGCACACTTGCCTGACTGGGATGATTTTGGGTGTCCAAGCAATTTATGGAAAATACACGACGTATCTACGTTATTAAACAAACAACAATAAGCTAGTCGAACGCAATTAATTAAACTAACACCCTATAATACTAACATTACTAACAACCTAGGCTAACTTACTAGTTTTAATAAACCCAACCCAATAAGCTAATTTCAGAATCATACCATACAAGTAATAATTTAAACCCCAAAACCCCAATAAGTTAATTCCTTAAACCCATTCACTTAAAACTAAAAAGGCACACACCCAAAACCCATTAACATGGCACCCAATACCCAATTACATTATACTCAAGTTATAATACCCAAACCCAATGGCAATAAACTTAAACCCCAAAACCCATTAAGAATTAAAACCCAATAAGCTATACCTCTTCTCCTCCTATTCTCTTCCTCTTCTCTTCCCCTTCTCTTTCTGTTTTCTTCTTCTGTGTTTTTTTCTTTCTTTTTTTACAGCTACTGACTTCTCTCTTTCTTTTCTTTTTTTTCTTCTTGCAGGGGCTTACGGCAGATGGAGGGGCGACAGCGGCTTGAAGTGCGGCGGGCGGCCTGCGGGGACGCGTGCGCGGCGGCGGCCTGGGGAGACACGCGCGGCAGCGGGCGTAAGGGGCAGTGGCTGTGGCAAAGGGGCGGCGGCTGTAGAAGAGAGGTGGCGACGGCTCACAGCGGGGTTAGTGCGCAGAGGCAAGAGAGAGGGAGAGTTGTATATGAGTGGATCTGACGATGTAGTTTTGAATCTGAAATTGTAGATCTCAGATCTTTTCTTCTCCCCTCACTTTCTGTTTCTGAAATTGATTTTGATTCCTCTGATTTCAGCTTAGATTTCAGGTTTTTGGTTTGATTTCTGGTTGGGATTAGATGTTGAATTTGGTGTTGGATTTGAAATCAGAATTTGTGGGTTGATTTGGAGTGGATTTGTGGTTGTGGATTTGTGATTTGGGTTGTTTTGATTTGGAATTTCTGATTTGGGTTGATTTGATTTGGTTGGTAGTGTTTTCAAAATGGTTGGGATTTGCAGGGATAGGGTTTGTGGATGATTTCTTGCGGCTGTCGTTGATGCCGTGTGTACGCTGATATAGGAAATAATGCAGTGAGACCAATTGAATGGAGGGAGATGGTTGTGGGGGAAGGGAAATGAAAACGTTAGTTGGATCTCACCGATACATTCGGTGGGATTCAATAGGTTAGGTCAATTAATAATTTAATTAGGGGTAATTAATTAGGGTTAAGATTAATTAATCACGCCATGGTAAAAATTAAAAATCTGAGACGCGCTCACGTCGATGCGTAGAAATAGGACTCGCGCGCGAAAATATCCAGACGATAAAAAAGTACGGTCATACATCAAAATCAAGACGCCTAGAAATACCGGTCGTTACATTCTACCCACCTTAAGAAAAATTCCGTCATCGGAATTCTTATCCACTAAAGAGCAGAGAACAAATATGTATAACGTTCTCGCATTTCATTCTCCCGCTCCCAGGTGGACTCTTCAGGCGAGTCACGATGCCACATCACCTTGACTAGACTAACAGTTCGGTTCCTGAGGATTCTCTGACGTCGATCAAGAATTTCCACCGGTTACTGCTCATACGTCAGATCTGGCCGAACCGTAATCTCAGAGTAGTCCACAGCGTGAGAAGGGTCGCTGATATAACGATGGAGCTGAGACACATGGAAGACGTCATGAACTCCCTCTAAAGATGGCGGCAGTGCTAAGCGATAAGCTACCTCTCCAACTCGCTCTAGCACATCGAAGGGCCCAATGTATCTCGGACTAAGCTTGCCTAGCTTTCCGAAGCGGATCACTCCTCGATTCGGGGAAATCTTCAGGAATACATGATCTCCTGGCTGAAACTCTAGAGGCCGCCGTTTAGCATCCGCCCAATGCTTATAACGGTCCTGAGCGATCCGAAGCTTATCTCTGATATCTCGCACAACATCAACTACTTCGACTATCATCTCTGGCCCCAAAAGTTCTCTATCACCAATGTCATCCCAACTCAGTGGCGATCGACATTTCCTCCCGTAGAGAGCAGCAAATGGCGACATGCCAATGCTCGCCTGATAGCTATTGTTGTAAGAGAACTCTACCAGATGTAGATGATCCTCCCATGAGCCTTTGAGATCCAGTATGCAGGCTCTCCGCATATCCTCCAATATCTGAATAGTGCGCTCTGACTGTCCATCCGTCTGCGGGTGATACGCAGCACTGAATTTCAGACTGGTACCCAGGTTGGTCTGCAGACTCTTCCAGAACTGAAAGGTGAATCTCGTAACTCGGTCAGATACAATGCTCACGGGAACTCCATGCAGTCGTACGATCTCCTACATGACATGTTACACATCACAACCTATACTAGAAAGAATCATAAAGGTATGAGTTAGATCACTACCTCCATATACTTTCTCGCCAGTATCTCCGTGGAATGGCCTACTCGAAATGGTATGAAGTGTGCAGACTTGGTCAATCGATCAACGATGACCCAGATCGCGTCATTCTGCCTGGTGCTCCGAGGTAAGCCAATCATGAAGTCCATCGTGATGTGTTGCCACTTCCAGTCCGGGATTGGCAAAGGTTGTAGCAGTCCAGCAATGCGATGATGCTCTGCTTTCACTTGCTGGCACACAAGACATTTGGCAACACTCCGTGCCACACTCCTCTTCATTCCGTGCCACCAGAAATTCTGACGAAGATCCTTGTACATCTTCGTACCTCCCGGATGAATAGAATAAGGCGAACTGTGAGCCTCATTCATCAACTCCTCTCTAACATCTCCTGCAGGCACGCAGATCCTGCTACCATATCTCAAAGATCCATCCGTGTGAATCAGAAAATCTGTCCGAAGTCCTACTTCGACTTGCTCTCTGATCTTCTTCAACTTAGCATCTCCGTCTTGGGCAGTCTTGATTCGATCCACAATCGTCGATTGAATCTGCATGTTCATTAATGACGATGTGACTCCTGGTAGTACAGCTTCAACATCCATCCTTCGCAGATCCTGCTGCAATCTCCACTGAGCTGTGAGAATCATCACTTCGGGCAGTCGACTCAAGGCATCCGGTACAACATTCACCTTCCCCGGATGGTACTGGAGATCGATGTCGTAGTCTGCCATCAATTCCAACCATCTGTGATGTCTCATATTCAGCTCCTTCTGAGTGAATATATATTTCAAACTTTTGTGATCAGTGAAAATTTTCACTTTCTCACTAAGTAAGAATGCCTCCAAATCTTCAAAGCAAAGATGACGGCAGCCAACTCTAAGTCGTGAGTCGGATAATTCTTCTCGTGGATCTTCAACTGTCGAGAAGCATAAGCGACTACATGACCATGCTGGTGTAGAACACATCCAAGTCCCTTGCCTGATGCGTCGCAGAAAATATCGAAGCATCCGCTTCTATCCGGAATAGCTAAGACTGGTGCAGAGGTCAGTCTCTCCCTCAAAGTAGAAAGAGCTTGCTCACAAGAGTCTGACCAACTAAACTTAACATCCTTACTCATCAATCTCGTCATCGGCTCAGCTATCCTCGAGAAGTCCTTGATGAATCTGTGATAATACCCCGCCAATCCAAGGAAACTTCTAATATCAGATGCTGATCGAGGCGTAGGCCATTCACTGACTGCCTTGACCTTCTCCGGATCCACTGATATACCAGCTTCTGATACCACATGCCCAAGGAATGCAATTCTGTCCAACCAGAATTCGCATTTGCTGAACTTGGCATATAGTCTATGATGACGGAGCGTCTCCAATACCATCTTTAAGTGCTCTGCATGCTCCTCCTCGCTCCTCGAGTACACCAAGATATCATCTATGAAGATCACCACGAACTTGTCCAGGAAATCATAGAAGATAAGATTCATGAGATTCATGAATACTGCAGCGGCGTTGGTCACACCGAATGGCATAACCACAAATTCGTAATGCCCGTACTTGGTCCGAAAGACTGTCTTGGACACATCTTCCTTCTTGACTTTCACCTGATGGTATCCGCTCCGGAGATCCAACTTCGAGAATACTCTCGATCCACCAAGCTAGTCAAAGATGTCGTCAATACGGGGCAACAGGTACTTATCCTTCACTGTGACCTTGTTCAGCTCCCGATAGTCAATGCAAATCCTCCTCGACCCGTCCTTCTTCTTCACCAACAAAACAGGTGCTCCCCATGGAGAAACACTAGGATGAATGAAACCCTTCTCCAATAGTTCATCCAACTGTTTCCTCAGCTCTTCTAGCTCTGTAGGAGCCATGCGGTAAGGCGCCTTCGAAATCGGTTGAGCTCCTGGCATAAGATCAATGCCGAACTCCAACGCTCGATCAGGCGGCAGTCCAGAAATGTCCTCCGGGAAGACGTCTTCAAAATCTTGCACTACTGCAGGCTTCTCTGGCTCAGCTATTAAAGATGCAACAATCGGTCCACTCGGCTGGGCCCGGAATCTGACTGGTCCAAACGAACGACCTCCACTAACGAACTCGAACACCGGGTGATCAGGAATTTCAAATACCACCTTCTTCCTGTGACAGTCAATTGTGGCATAGGAAGCTCCTAACTAATCAATGCTGAGAACATCATCAAAGTTGGGTAGATCATGGACAATAAAGTTAGCATATAACTCATGTCCACTAATCACCAACGGACAGGGTCTACATCCCAGAGCGACTTTCACTATACCATTCCCAGTGGTGATATTCCAACACTTGGGAAGAGTGAAGTGTTGGATCTGGATCCTAGCCTAGAGGGGGGTGAATAGGCTAATAAAAATAATTCGTGCAACCCACGAATAAGCACACGCAGTTATAGCAGCAACATGGTAAATAACAAGCAGACACAGAGTACACAGTAGATTTACCCTGGTTCGGTCATCCCAACGACCTACTCCAGCCCCCAAAGCAGAACTAGTATTGAATAGCGCAATAGGTACAAAACCACAAGTTAGAGCACGCTCAGAGCACCCTCTAGGTCTCTACACTCGCCAGGCTCTCAGTACCCCACACACAGTGTTTCTCTCACTATCAATCCTAGTAAAGCTTTCTACCAGCTAGTCCCAAACTAGCTGGGTCCCACTTGTCTAGTCCCAACTAGACAAGTCCCAAAATAGTCCCCAGAATATAGGTAAAGTTTCCCCTACGAGGATCGAATACAACAACTACACAAAATAATAATAAATAGAGTTTAGGAATCTTAGTTTGTGTAGCGGTAATGTCCTCGTCAATAAGCACGGGCCAGATCTTGTCTGGCAAGTTGTCGTAGTCTCCTCTCTCTTCGCAACTCAAGTTGCGACAAGTCACAATGGTCAAATTTGCTTGCGGCCTCCTTGTTCCCTCTAACCAATATTGCGGAAATTGGGCTCTTAGTAGTGTTACGGCTTCTAGGCTTGATGGGACCAAGTGGATGATTTCGAACAAGGTGTTTCCGTGAGCTTCTCTTCTGAAATTTCGGCCCTGTTGCCTTTTCTGTTTATTTGTGCCTGCACGTTGCTACTTTGATTTAAAAAATTTCGGCACACTCTCTTTTCCTTTGCCTTGCGTGGTTGCGTCCAACAAAGTGCTCTTTAAAAAAACCCCCTTTCAGTCAAACATTACGGCTTGCATATGGGGGCTAATGTTGAGGTAACAAGGGCACATGCATGGAGAATTGCGGCTGCAAGGCTTAGCTGTCTTCTCTTCTATTTGTTTTTGATTGGCTCCTAGGTAATTTGAGTAGTCAAGGATTTTATGGACTTTGCTCTTTGAGATGACACAATAAAAAAACTTTCGGCTCTTGTATGTGTCCTGCAAATAAAATTCACCAAGGAGATTTAGAAAGAATTCGGCTTCTGTACAAAAGATTTCGGCGGGATTAAAATGAGAGAGAAAGAGAGAGAGAGTATCTTCCCTTTTGTTTTGTTGATTGCCTCTTGTGCGTTTGTGATTTGTATGAGAGGTCAAAATTCACGGCTTGACTTCGTTGCTATGAAAGATGCAAAATAAGATTCGGCCTGGGTTTCAGAAGGACAGCATGCGGCATGCTTTCTTCAATTTGTTTTGACCCTTTAGTCAACAACTGAGGCTAGCACCTTGCACATGGGCTCTTCGAACAATAGGGTGCAGCTCTGGCGTTTTCTTCTTATGAACTCATGATGCCCTTGCAAGCTGCTGCTGATTTCCCACCTTCAAACGCTAGTTCATCTCACGGATCAACAACAATGGAAGAAATAATTAATTAGATCCAAAACAAAGAAAAAAGATGTTGACTATATAAAAACCTCAGGCAAACAACACCATGAAAACCTATCCCCATAAAAGACTAAAGAATAGAAAAAGAAAACGTAGGAAGAGAAGGGCTTGGGAATTGATTTTATCAAAGCACGCACAAAAACTCCACATTCTCTAAGTCACGGCACAAATATTTGTGAAGGCCGACACTTGGGAATTAAAGAGCAAGGGTTTTAAAAGAAATTTTGTTTTTAAAGCACAAAAAAAGGAACATTCGGTCTGCGCCTTGGTTACAAAATTTTCAAGGTTTAATGAATGGCAATAAAAACACAGACCCCAAAAACTTGCGCACTTCTCTCTTGGAAAAAAAAAATTGGCCGAACTTAATTTGATTGCCGCGCTTCTTTTCAACCATAGAGGATGGGTTTTTATAGGGTGATGATGGGGTGATGCGGTTACGGGGAATCCTATTTTGAATAGGAGATTAGAGATTTGGTTATATCACTTTGCACCTCAAATTGGAGATTTGATTTGATCAAATATGGATTTGATAGCAATTCAAATTGAATATGAAATTGAAATTAATCTCTAATTGATTTGACCACATCCCAAATAGATTCCATCTCTCTCCACATTGGCAAAGTCAAATCTTCTTTGTGCACACACACTCCCTCTCTCCCAATATGCTAAACGAATAGCAATTCCGCCAACAGGTGAAAATATATTGTTTCGCCAATCCTGAAACACACTAGCACACACATTAGATATCACGACACGTTTGTCATCATCAAACAAAGAGATCCTAGATCGTTGCGTCCAACGATCTCCCCCTTTTGGTGATGACAAACCCATGAAAGATTTGAGCAATAGATGGGTGTGTGAAGTGTGTTGAAGGGTGTAATAGAGTATGATGTATGGATGAGTCATTCAAGCATTACAAAGCATGCACAACAGATAGTAAATATAAAAGCATGCTCCCCCTTCTCTCAAGCTCCCCCCATGCTCCCCCTTCAACAAATAATACCAACAACACACAAATCTTAATCTTAATCTTTCATTCTCTTTCTCCCCCTTTGTAATCACCAAAAGTGGATTAATGAAGTCACAATAATATTCCAAGCAAAAATAAACCATTATTAAATGTAGCGTGTAATTTGCATGAGTTTTCCAAAAAATAGACAATTCAAGCCCATAGAATTTCAAAAAAAGACTTCTCCACCTTTGTGTAAGTGTAGTGATATAGACAATAAAGTACAAGAGGAGATTCAATATCAGAAAAACAACCAAATCAATCCACATTTTCCAATTTTCATGAATATCACTAGGATTGATTTTTTCCACCTCATCAAAGATGAGTTCAAGTTACCGAACCCCGAAACATGGCCTAAAAGGACTTTTAAATACGGGGTGGCATTGCTTGACTAGTTATATACACCAACGCTAATGATTACCCGTTGAGCACAAGTTGGATACTCGTGGGTTGTGTATTAGCCATGAAGTGTATCCATTTTTCATACGGAGCAATTTTCATATTTTTTTTCATTTGCAATTTTTTTGCTCAATTTTAATTCATGGCTAACCACTTCATATCCCTTAGAAAATTCAGAAATTAATCATTCCTACATTCACTTTCCATTATTCTTCAAAAGAATCTCCAAAAGTACTAAAAAGTCAAATATCGTGAAAGTGCAAATGTAGGTGTCGAAGTCAAGTTTAAAACTAATGAGACATGTCATGGCTACTAAAAAGAATAACATCATGTTCATGTAGCTATAACAATAATGAATTGACTTCTACAAGGGATAGATTGATCATTCATACAATACCACTTAAGAGATTCATAAGCGGAGATTCAATAAGCACAATTTTTTTTATTTTTGATTTTTCAATTTTTTTTTCAGAAATAAAAACATTAAAAATCATCCATGCAAGCACACAAAACAAAATAAATCAAGCACAAAAAAAATCTATGAAGGTATGCAATGAAATGCAAAGAGGGATAAAAATTATACATTCTCGTCGCTTTTTTACGAAGGAGCTAAAAGAATGAGACTTTGAATTTAACGCTCCTCGCCAAAACTCCATCACACCTACATGAAAGGTGTTAAGTGTGACCTTGGAATCCAACAAGGTCCACTAGTGTTAGCCAATATAGTTTTAGGAACCCACACTTGTTTAAACTTGATATTTGCGTTCCTAAATTTACAATAATATGAAGTGTGGCCTACACTATCACACGTAAAGCACGTTGCATACAAGTTCTTTGCAATAGAGGGTGCATTGTGGAATTTCTTGAATTTTGACTTTTCAACGTTTTTCAAACCGAATCCAAGTCCTCTTCTATTTTACCATATAATTGATTCTCTAAAATAATATCCAACGATTGTTTTCCCATAGAGAATTTCTTAATGGCCAATTCAAGATTAGAGACTTTGGATTTCAACAATTTATTTTCTTCCACAAGCAATGTGCATTTACTTATAAAAGCTCTCTTGTTTTCCTCTTCCTTCTTTTCAAATTCAATCATTTTTCTTTTAAAATCATTATCCAACATGCAAAATTTATCATTAAGCTCTCTAATCACATAGTCTTTTTCAGTTTCGAGCTTAATCAAATCAAGTTTAAGCATGCTAATATTATTCATCAAGGAAGGACAAGAGAGGCAAGGTGCTTCATCATTAAAACTGGACTTTTCCTTTTTCAAAGTGTCAATAGTAGAGTCACGAGCAACAATAACAATTTTGAGTTTTTCAATCTCTTTAGACATTTCATATTCAGATTGTTGCATTTCAAAGTTCTCATTTTGATAATCATCTCTAGTGGATTCAAGCTCTACTATTTTATCTTGCATTTTTTTACAAAGCGTAAGGAGTTCAGTTTTACTACCAGAAATTACCTCATCGTGTATTCCCATCAATGCCATGCATGAGTGGGCTTCATGTTCTTCCTCCTCACTCTCATCTTCGCTGTCCATATCCCAAGTTAGCACCTTGGATTTTCCCTTTTTCTTAGCTACCTGAGCTGTCTCATGTGTGCAATCCCTCATTCGATGTCCTCTTTTCTTGCATTTAAAACAAGTCATTCTATTAGTAGCATTCTAATCATAAGTTTGCTTAGAAGACTGAAAAAAGTTAGAGCGATTAAACCTGGATGCCATTTCTGTTCTTCCTTGCTTGGTCTGGACATACTTTCTGAAGTTTCTGACCATTAGCGCTATGTCATCATCATCATCTTCACTTTCATCAGCTTTCAGAGCTAGTGGCTTGGTAGCTTTCTCCTTCTCCTCAGGTTTCTCCCTTTTATCCACGTTTTGCAATTCAAGCTCGTGGGACATTAGATTACCTATCAAGTCCTCCACCCTCATCTGTGACAGATCTTTCGCTTCTTGGATGGCAGTGACTTTAGGCCTGAAAGAGCTTGGCAGTGCCCTTAATATCTTTCTCACCTGCTTAAGGCTAGAATATGGCTTACCGAGCGAACTAGACTTGTATACAATGTTGGTGAACCTCGCAAACATTTCTGATATGGTCTCTAACGGTAGCATGCGAAATCCCTCGTATTCCGTGCTCAGAAGTGCAAGTCTAGACTCCTTCACCTGTGACGTTCCCTCGTGCATCACCTCCAAAGTATGCCATATTTCCTGCGCAGTTAAACAATGTGAGATGCGATTGAATTCAGATTTATCTAATGCACAAATGAGAGCATTCATAGCTTTAGCATTAAGAGAATAAAGCTTCCAATCATTATCATCCCATTTATCATCAGGTTTAAGCATCTCAGTATTTTCAATTTTAATAACAGGAGATTTATAGCCTTTTTCAACAATTTGCCAAGCTTTATAATCAATATAAATCAAGTAGATTCTCATACGATTTTTCCAATAAGCATAGTCTACTCCATTAAATCTAGGTGGTCGGGAAATAGACTGACCCTCAGCAAAAGCACTATCAATGTGGTCCATGGTCAAACCTAGGCTAGATCCACTAAACTGGCTCTGATACCACTTGTTGGATCTGGATCCTGGCCTAGAGGGGGGGGTGAATAGGCTAATAAAAATAATTCGTGCAACCCACGAATAAGCATACGCAGTTATAGCAGCAACAGGGTAAATAACAAACAGACACAGAGTACACAGCAGATTTACCCTGGTTCGGTCGTCCCAACGACCTACTCCAGCCCCCAAAGCAGAACTAGTATTGAATAGAGCAATAGGTACAAAACCACAAGTTAGAGCACGCTCAGAGCACCCTCTACGTCTCTACACTCGCCAGGCTCTCAGTACCCTACATACAGTGTTTTCTCTCACTATCAATCCTAGTAAAGCTTTCTACTAGCTAGTCCCAAACTAGCTGGGTCCCACTTGTCTAGTCCCAACTAGACAAGTCCCAAAATAGTCCCCAGAATATAGGTAAAGTTTCCCCTACGAGGATCGAATACAACAACTACACAAAATAATAATAAATAGAGTTTAGGAATCTTAGTTTGTGTAGCGGTAATGTCCTCGTCAATAAGCACGGGCCAGATCTTGTCTGGCAAGTTATCGTAGTCTCCTCTCTCTTCGCAACTCAAGTTGCGACAAGTCACAATGGTCAAATTTGCTTGCAGCCTCCTTGTTCCCTCTAACCAATATTGCGGAAATTGGGCTCTTAGTAGTGTTACGGCTTCTAGGCTTGATGGCACCAAGTGGATGATTTCGAACAAGGTGTTTTCGTGAGCTTCTCTTCTGAAATTTCGGCCATGTTGCCTTTTCTGTTTATTTGTGCATGCATGTTGATACTTTGATTTAAAAAATTTCGGCACACTCTCTTTTCCTTTGCCTTGCATGGTTGCGTCCAACAAAGTGCTCTTTAAAAAAACCCCCTTTCATTCAAACATTACGGCTGCATATGGGGGTTAATGTTGAGGTAACAAGGGCACATGCATGGAGAATTGCGGCTGCAAGGCTTAGTTGTCTTCTCTTCTATTTGTTTTTGATTGGCTCCTAGGTAATTTGAGTAGTCAAGGATTTTATGGACTTTTCTCTTTGAGATGACACAATAAAAAAACTTTCGGCTCTTGTATGTGTCCTGCAAACAAAATTCACCAAGGAGATTTAGAAAGAATTCGGCTTCTGTACAAAAGATTTCGGCAGGGATTAAAATGTGAGAGAGAGAGAGAGAGAATCTTCCCTTTTGTTTTGTTGATTGCCTCTTGTGCGTTTGTGATTTGTATGAGAGGTCAAAATTCACGGCTTGACTTCGTTGCTTTGAAAGATGCAAAATAAGATTCGGCCTGGGTTTCAGAAGGACAGCATGCAGCAGGCTTTCTTCAATTTGTTTTGACCTTTTAGTCAACAACTGAGGCTTGCACCTTGCACATGGGCTCTTCGAATAATAGGGTGCAGCTCTGGCATTTTCTTCTCATGAACTCATGATGCCCTTGCAAGCTGCTGCTGATTTCCCACCTTCAAACGCTAGTTCATCTCACAGATCAACAACAATGGAAGAAATAATTAATTAGATCCAAAACAAAGAAAAAAGATGTTGACTATATAAAAACCTCAGGCAAACAACACCATGAAAACCTATCCCCACAAAAGACTAAAGAATAGAAAAAGAAAACGTAGGAAGAGAAGGGCTTGGGAATTGATTTTATCAAAGCACGCACAAAAAACTCCACCTTCTCTAAGTCACGGCACAAATATTTGTGAAGGCCGGCACTTGGGAATTAAAGAGCAAGGGTTTTAAAAGAAATTTTGTTTTTAAAGCACAAAAAAGGAACATTCGGTCTGCGCCTTGGTTACAAAATTTTCAAGGTTTAATGAATGGCAATAAAAACACAGACCCCAAAAACTTGCGCACTTCTCTCTTGGAAAAAAAATTTGGCCGAACTTAATTTGATTGCCGCGCTTCTTTTCAACCCTAAAGGATGGGTTTTTATACGGTGATGATGGGGTGATGCGGTTACGGGGAATCCTATTTTGAATAGGAGATTAGAGATTTGGTTCTATCACTTTGCACCTCAAATAGGAGATTTGATTTGATCAAATATGGATTTGATAGCAATTCAAATTGAATATGAAATTGAAATTAATCTCTAATTGATTTGACCACATCCCAAATAGATTCCATCTCTCTCCACATTGGCCAAGTCAAATCTTCTTTGTGCACACACACTCCCTCTGTCACGCCCCGCTTCCCTAAAATGGAGGCGAGACGTGAAAAGGTCCGCACGAGAGTGGAGCTGTGAAGCCCCAAACCCGATAAGCGTCAATAAAACATAAGCATGTCCCTGTAACCACAAACGGAACAACAATAATAACACAAGGAGAGACAGAAATAAAATTCTCATATCTCATAATTTGTCCAACATGAAAATTAAGTCCAACATCCAGAAAAGCCACCAGGCTAAAAGGAAGAGTCTAAAGGCCCAGAACAAGGCCAACAAAAGCAACAACGTAACAAAGTATAGGTGCTACGCACCGACAACAAATAGCAGTCTAAACAAAAGGAAAAGCTCAACGAAGGCACTAGGACTGGTCCCCAGTGTCCTCGTACTCCCCGTCAAACACAAGCTCTGGCTCGGCGTCAGCAAACACCTCGTCCTCAACAAGGTACTCAGGCTCAGGATCTAACATGTGTCACCCAAAAGAGTAAAGGGGCACATGTCAGCAAGTCTAAAAGACTTGGGCAAGGAAACTGAAAGTAAGGCAAACTAACAACCTAGCAGATGTAGTATGCATGACATGTCAGTTATAACATGAGTGCACAAGCAAGACATGGCGAGAAAATAAGTACAAGAGAACAATTATCGGGACAAGACAAGAGTAGCCAAGCTACTAACAATCTCAATCATTTCACTAGTCACGTTTCAAGTTGTTTGTAGATGTTTATGCCTTACAGCTGAATGGTTTGGCATTCACACCGATTGGCCGCTTAACACTACCCCAAATCCCAGAGTTTACGCCTTACCACTGCAGTTGCTGATCGGGCAGACTCCCAGTTGATTGGCCGCTTAACTCTTACCCCCAATATTCACATGTAATCGAGCCAGGGTCCCCGCACACGAGCTAGTAAATGAGCCAGGGTTGCCCTGCACAGGAGCTCGCATTCTAGTTCATGATTCATAAGCAATTGGCGTAGGGGTGCACCTAGCCGGAAACAAGCAATTCGGGCATTGGCTATCAACCAACACATGGCCCGCTTCTGGAACACGAGCCAGGAACACAAGCATTGTAGCGAAGCTACGCAATCACGGGAACACTTAAAGAATGCAATGGCATGACAATTAATTTGCGTACCGTTAATGGAAATTAAACATGACATGGTAATTGTGCAACATGATAATGTCGGATCCAGCTTCCTTGTCAAGCTAGTTCCTAAATTTGCGCCTAGGCGAGTATCATTTCGTCGCCTAGTCTCTTTTACGCCTATAACAAGCAAATGGCCTAAAACATGGCCTAAACCCTAAGTGGCAAGTTTCACTTGCCTAGCACCGAGGATGACGATCAACGAGGGTTCGTCCCACGGACTCTAATCTATGGGAAAGTCGCTGTCATGGAGAAACAATCAACAAACAATATTCATTTCATTAGGGTTTCATAAGAGCACAAATGGGTTATGCTAAAACTAAAGAATCGAGTATTACCGTATAGGAAACGGAGGAACAACGCCGAGCAACCACGGCGACGGAAGAAACGCTCCGGGGAACCTAGGGTTCAGATCTGGAAATGATTGGAGAAGTTTGGAGAAATAGGGTTTTGGGGGATTTTGGGGATTTGATGAGATTTTGAGGAGGATGAGAGGTAGAATGTGTTGTGGGAGAGTTTGGATGATGGATTTTGGGCTTGGGATGAAGGAATAAGGGTTTGAGGTAGAAGGGGGCTCAATGGGGGAGAAACTAGGGTTTTAGGTCGTGAGGAGGAAGAAAATGTTTGGGAGGGGTTTAAATAGGATGGGCTGGCGGCTGCCCAGAAATTAGGGTTTTAACACAGATTAGTCGGTCAAAGAGCAACCACTGACCGACTAGTTTGGGAACTAGTCGGTCGGTTGACCAACGCAGATCGACTAAGTGTAAACAGTAACTCCTGTGTAGAATTAGGATTTAGATTAGTCGGTCAATGAACAACTGATGACCGACTAGTTCGACAACTAGTCGGTCGAGATATGAACTTAGACCGACTAAGAATGAACAGTACTGATACCAAAATTTAGATGATGTGTTAGTCGGTTAAAGAAGCATTGCCGACCGACTAGTTTGCAACTTAGTCGGTCAACCAACGTTCTTAGACCGACTAACGATAAACAGTAACTCCTGAGAAATTTAGAAAGCCAACTAGTCGGTTCAAGAAGGATTGCCGACCGACTGGATCGTCATCTAGTCGGTCGGTGCCCCTTCTTACACCGGCTAATAAGCACCAAAAGTTCTGATATGGAGCGCGAAGCTCCGGGATCGATTCCCAAGACTCCTAGGCTTGATCTAACAATAAGATATGACTAATACGAAGCCCGTCACGAATGACTTGCTCTGAAATCGACGATTCTAAGAAAGAAGCTAGAAAACACGACGATACGATCGAGAATGAAAGTTACGGAGACGAAAACCACATATATAGAGAAAATCCACCAAAACTCATAATATAATATAATAAATCCCGATACATGAAAACCAGTCGTTACACCCTCTCTCCCAATATGCTATACGAATAGCAATTCTGCCAACAGGTGAAAATATATTGTTTCGGCAATCCTGAAACACACTAGCACACACATTAGATATCACGACACGTTTGTCATCATCAAACAAAGAGATCCTAGATCGTTGCGTCCAACATGAAGGTGGGAATCGAATGTTCACATACAAACTTCTGGGATATGATGCATATGGAAGCCCCCGAATCAAATAGGGTCAGGGCTGGGTGAGAGGAAACTAAGATGACACCTAAGATATAATATAACTAAGTTAAGCATGGTGATCTAATCAAACATGAATGTATAAAATCAAAGACTAGGTCTAGAAGTTACCTGCGATCACGTCATCCTCAGCTTCTGCCTCTACAGCGGTCATGGTAAACACCCGGCGATTCGGCTGATTGGCCTATTGAAAGGCCCGATTCTGTGGAACCAGAGGTGGTCCACGCTGTCCAGGTGTAGGTCCCATCTGCTGAGCGGATCTGGGAGCTCCAGCGGGTGCTGGTCGAGTGCTGAGGGGGCAGTCTCTAGCAGCATTAGCGGGCGATCCACAGACTAAGCACTGATTCAACATCCTCCTGCAGTCTTTCTTCATATTCCCCAGCTTGCCGCAGTAGTTGCAAGTCATCTGAACTCGGCTGGGCCCAGGTGCAGCTGGCCTCTTAAATTGGGTAGTGTGAACAGGACGAACCATATGCCTGTGTGCACTCCTCTGTGGCTCCATCGGGCGCTTGCCCGTTCCAGCTGAAGGTTCCTCAGGGAGTCTCTCCATAATCTCATGCTCACGAGCATAATCCAGAACGTCTTGAAGTGTCGTTGGTCTCGCCGAGCTCATCGAGGCTTGAACCTTGCGATTCAGGCCTTTGCGAAACTGAAACGCACAGTCTTCAGGGTCTTCAACCATGTGAGGTGCAAAACGGCTAAGCATAGCAAACTTAGCCTCATACTCGTCCACGGTCCTATCTCCTTGGACCAGGTTAGCAAAATGTTGCTGAAGCTCTCTCTTGGCTGCTTTGGGAAAATACTTAGCATCGAACCTTTTCCTAAACATGCCCCCAAGAGATCGGTCTGACCAGACGTTTCTCCTCCAATTGCCACCAGCTCTTGGCATTGTCGGTCAGCTGTAGTTTCGCTACATCAACCCATCCAGCCTGAGAAATACGTGCAGCACTCAGCTTATCTTCAGTCCCTTGAACCCATTCATCAGCTCCTAGAGGCCCTTCTCTTCCAGAGAAGCTCTTGGGCTGCAACTCCTGGAAATGTTTAACTCCTGGTTCTGCCTTAGGGGGTGGTGGTTCAACTGGTGCAGCCTTCTGTCCCTGTTGGATCAGTTGCTGCTGAACCTCAAGCATCTGCTTCATGACCCCAAGGATCTGGTGGATGCCATCGTCTCTAACTCCATCGGCACCGGCTCCACGTCGAGGGTTGTGTCTTCCTGCCATACTGAGACAAGAAAACCTCAATCAACCTCCTCTACATGGTTGTTCTAGATGTTTGGCTATTAATAACATTTTTATTGTTCTGAACTTTCGCAGATGCAAGACCTGCGTTGGCCACCACTAAAACCTGTCACGCCCCGCTTCCCAAAAATGGTGGAAGCGAGAGCGTTACAAAGGTCCGCATGAACTAGAGCGGTGAAGCTCGAGTTCATTACGCGTCTGTGATAACAACTTGCAGGGTTCTTGCTTGCTTTCCAGAACAATAAAAGCATTATTAAATTACATGCCACAATCCAGAAGTTTGCATGCAGAAATAAAAATACAAGACAAGGCCTCGGTAGGGCCAAAGAAATACAACGGCGACATACATCAATAAAAGATACAAGTAGCAAATCCAGAGGGGAACAGCAATAGTCCGAGCTCTAGTCCTCCGTGGGGAGTGACTCAGCGTCAACAGCAAATTCCTGACTTTCCAAGTCAGGTGTCTCAAACAGATCCTCCTGGTACGCAGGCTCAGGATCTGACATACATTCCAAAAACAGGAATGTATGTCAGCAAGGGTCTGCAAGAAAATGTTAGACGACCCAAGGTAAGGTGTATGAATAAAAATGAAATATGAAGCATTAAACATGGTTATAACAAATTTAAAGAAAAGTAAAGTACTTTTAAGCATGGCAGTTTTACGAAATTTAAAGCAACATAGCAGTTCTAATGTTTTTAAAACAAATGTGGCAGTTTTAAGGTATGACTAAATTTGTGACAATTATTTCCATTTTCATGCAATGTTTATCTAATATGCTTAGGGTTCTCGCCTTTAAGACGTGATGAGTAAGTCATTCTTCTCGCGGGGGTAAAATCGCGATTGATACTAACCCACCGTAAAGGTGGTGTTCTTAAAGACATGACCCTTTCATACGCTTAGAGACCGCTCAACCCTAACCCCACCTGAAAATGTGCTGAACACGGGCCAGCCTAATCACGAATGCACGTGTTCACGAAATTGAGATGTTTGCCTTGAAGCAAACGATTTTACGAATTCAAGTTGTTCAAAGTGTTCCGTCAATGTCCATAGTACTAAGCAATTCAAGAGTGCGTTTTAATCAAGTGTGTGTATGGCATGAAGTGAAGCGTATTGAGATTTAATGTATTCTAAAACAAGGGAATACAATTTTTAAATGAAGTAACAATTTAAAAGAATAATAGTTCAATAATTTGATCAAGGTAGCACACTTGCCTGACTGGGATGATGTTGGGTGTCCAAGCAATTTATGGAAAATACACGACGTATCTGCGTTATTAAACAAACAACAATAAGCTAGTCGAATGCAATTAATTAAACTAACACCCTATAATACTAACATTACTAACAACCTAGGCTAACTTACTAGTTTTAATAAACCCAACCCAATAAGCTAATTTCAGAATCATACCATACAAGTAATAATTTAAACCCCAAAACCCCAATAAGTTAATTCCTTAAACCCATTCACTTAAAACTAAAAAGGCACACACCCAAAACCCATTAACATGGCACCCAATACCCAATTACATCATACTCAAGTTATAATACCCAAACCCAATGGCAATAAACTTAAACCCCAAAACCCATTAAGAATTAAAACCCAATAAGCTATACCTCTTCTCCTCCTATTCTCTTCCTCTTCTCTTCCCCTTCTCTTTCTGTTTTCTTCTTCTGTGTTTTTTTTCTTTCTTTTTTTACAGCTACTGACTTCTCTCTTTCTTTTCTTCTTGCAGGGGCTTACAGCAGAGGGAGGGGCGACGGCGGCTTGAAGTGCGGTGGGCGACCTGCGGGGACGCGTGCGCGGCGGCGGCCTGGGGAGACGCGCGCGGAAGCAGGCGTAAGGGGAGGGGGCTGCGGAAAAGGGGAGGCGGCTGTATAGGAGAGGTGGCGACGGCTCACGGCATGGTTAGGGCGCAGAGGCAAGAGAGAGGGAGAGTTGTATATGAGTGGATCTGAAGATGTAGTTTTGAATCTAAAATTGTAGATCTCAGATCTCTTCTTCTCCCCTCACTTTCTGTTTCTGAAATTGATTTTGATTCCTCTGATTTCAGCTTAGATTTCAGGTTTTTGGTTTGATTTCTGGTTGGGATTGGATGTTGAATTTGGTGTTGGATTTGAAATCAGAATTTGTGGGTTGATTTGGAGTGGATTGGTGGTTATGGATTTGCGATTTGGGTTGTTTTGATTTGGAATTGCTGATTTGGGTTGATTTGATTTGGTTGGTAGTGTTTTCAAAATGGTTGGGATTTGCAGGGAGAGGGTTTGTGGTTGATTTCTTGCGGCTGTCGTTGATGCCGTGTGTACGCTGATATAGGAAATAATGCAGGGAGACCAATTGAATGGAGGGAGATGGTTGTGGGGGAAGAGAAATGAAAACGTTAGTTGGATCTCACCGATACATTCGGTGGAATTCAATAGGTTAGGTCAATTAATAATTTAATTAGGGGTAATTAATTAGGGTTAAGATTAATTAATCACGCCATGGTAAAAATTAAAAATCTGAGACGCGCTCGAGTCGATGCGTAGAAATAGGACTCGCGCGTGAAAATATCCAGACGATCAAAAAGTACGGTCATACAACAAAATCAAGACGCCTAGAAATACCGGTCGTTACACCACCCCTCTCTTCTCCGGCCACCCAAGACCACCAGCGACCTCCCCTGACCTCCGGCCACCCTACCACCTCCGGCCCCTTTTCTCTCTCCTCCCTTTTCTCTCTCTAAAACCCCCCATAGCCGCAAGTGTCACAGATCTGGCCGTCGGACATCTAACTCACGACCAGCCGCCGTCGGCCACCGCCTCTGGCCACCACCCCCGCCACTTTGTTCCTCTTTGATCCCTCTCCACTCTGTAACTTCTCTCACACTCATAGCCCACCTGTAGCTCCCGGAATCCTCGTCAGAACACGCCGTATCGGCTGTTTTTCACAGATCTAGAAGCTGAACTTCCACGTCGGCTCACGCCTGCCTCCGGCCACCACCATCGAACTCCTATTTGACCCCCCGATCAGCTCCAACTCCCCTTACCCTTTTTCCTCATCTCTACCTCCTCGAAACATCTCCCGAACTCGACTTAATGACAGTTTTACAGATCTGCGCCACCGCCAGAAAAACTCGTGCCCACCGGCCATCTAGCCACCTACGACGACCACCATACTGCCGTTGGACTCCTATCGAAACCCCCTACCAACTGCAATTTCTCTCATGCTCATATCTCACCTGTAGCTCCAGGAAAATCCGTCGAAATCAAGCCCAGCTGCTGTTTTTGACAGATCTATGCGCTAAACTTCGACGTCCGCGCACGATCACCTCCGACCACCCCCAGCGACAACTCCACTGCCGTTGGCTTCGTATTGAAGTCCTTTGCCTTCTACAACTTCCCATTATCGTTGATCATCGCTGGAATTCCGCTAAGACGCACGACAACGAGCATTGTATGAATCTGTCCTCCCCGGCCTCTCACGGCCACCCACCACCGTACGCTCACGCCGCCAGCCACCCACCGGACCGGGCATCTTCCTCTGGTCCTACTTCATCTTCCAATAGCTCTCTTGGACTCTCAAAGTTCACGTGCGTTGCCACACGCACGTGTTTTTAGCCGACGTCACCATTATCGTGAAGATCCGTTGCGCTACTCGCAACGGGAGGAAGATCGCTGTTAGCTCGTTGATTTCACGCCACCACCCCACTGTCCAGAGATACCTCGCTGTGCTATCCACGGCTGATGAGTTCCAGACGACGCCGACGTTTCACTGTTCAGACCCGACTTTCGCTTGTTGGACGACATCACGAGGTTGGTTTTCCTAGCGAGTAGTAAAACCCACACCGTAGCTAACCAAAACCTAAACTAAAATTGGTCAACTTGAACTAAATTTATTTTCAGCATCTTTAAAACGTTGCCCACCATAGGAAAGATCGACGAACGGACTTATATTCTGTGCACATAGGGTAGACGTCGATCTAGACTGAACAAACACCAAAAAAGTGAATTTTTGACTGATAGGGTAGTCCCGTCATTTTAGAAACAAACCCTAATAGGATTTGTTGAAAACACGACCTGACACCGTCACCGTGACCCTGTTTCAGATGGACTACCGCAGACGAGACGCTTGGACAGGAAGCTCCGGACGGACGACGCACTAGCCACCGCAGGCAAGTGTACTCACTTGCACTTTTGGCCGTGCCTAGGCCTTAGACTGCTAGAACTATTAAACTGTGAACAAAGAGAACCGGACGTGAAATGATAGCATCCGGGACACCCCTTGATAGCTTAGACTTGACGATGAAGTCTAAGCTCAACAACAACTTTTGACACCTTAGGGTTATCTTGTGTGTGCGTGCGTGTGGACCCCCTAGAAGAACCATCCCTGTCATGTCACATCGTGTCTTGTTTTACACAGCCTGCAGGTAATAGGGCACTCTCCAAGCTAGAGTGAGTGATCCCTTGTACTGATACACAGCCTACGGGTAATAGGGCACTCACCAGTGAGTGGATGATCCCGTGTACTGATACACAGCATGCGGGCAATAGGGCACTCACCAGTGAGTGGGTGATCCCTTGTACTGATACACAGCCTGTGGGCAATAGGGCACTCACCAAGATAGAGTGAGTGATCCCTTGTACGGAATTGTCTTGTGCACTTGGGTTGGGGTAGGGTTGAGTGTGCGCACGGGGAGAGGGTCTGATCCCACTCGAACCGTAAGGCGTGAACCCTTCGAGTCACTAGTGTCTTGTCTTGTCTTGTCATGTCCTGTCTTTCTTGTCTTGTCACGTCTTGTCACGACCCGTTTAGGTTAGTTCCGTAGTCGGTAGCACATGCTACGACTACTGCTTGCTACGCTTTACTTTCCTGCTGCATTTACTTCCTTTTGATACTCTGTTATAACCCCAGCATGCTAATCAACCAGTAAACTGTTGTTTAATAGTTCGGTACACTTGCAGTAGATCTAACCCTTTTTGTAGACTTTACCTGACGTACAGTTCCTTTCTTTTGGGTGATGTACGTCAGGTGTCGAACGAAAGTTCGTGGACGAGGCAGACTTACCGAAGTACGTGGAGCCCGAGGACGTCAACCCAGAGTACGTGCCTGACGAGGACCAGACCTTGAGGACTTTTCAGTCACTGCCTTTCAGAGGTTACTACTTTTAGTTTGCTCTTTCGATAGTTTGTTGCCATGCTTAGGCTTCTCTTTTTAGACTTTGTACTCACTGGATATTATCTCTCTATATTAATGAATGTCACTTTCTTTTTGTACTTTCTATTGTTCCGAATCTTATTATTGCAAGAACCTGAAAATTTTAAGATGGTACCCCTACAAACGCTTATTGGGTCTGAGCTTCACAGCTCCGGCCCAAGCGGGCCTTAGTCACGCTTCGCCTCCATAGTTTTGGGAAGCGGGACGTGACAGCTTCTTTTCGCACAGCCGGTCGATGTACTGTTGTATTCCCAGTGTTCTCCATGAATAGCCTCGCTATTTGAAATAAACTGGTTGGATTGATCTTTCCTTTGTTTTGTCTTCTCCTTATTGAGTGTGTGGACTGCTTGCTTTCTTGCGAGGATATAATTGCCCCCAACATTCCCTTGTCCAAGAGCGCTAGGTCTGGGGGAGGGGGATGTTGACACAGTATGTTAATGGCAGACGCGTGAGCTCTGGGCGGATCAGAGGACCATTGGTTCGGGTCAAGGTGAGGCATTCCGCCCTGTCCTGCCTTGTCAGGTTGGGGGGTCGTTGTCACCGTCCGATCCCGAGCAGGTGACGCCCAATGACCCTGGCCGTCGTGAAGATGGCGGGGTTCTTCTTGGACCCGGGTGTGGGACAAGGTTGGGTGTGAATTTGTTTCGTCTTGGCGCGATCAATTCGATGAAAAAGAGGGCGGTAGTCGGAGCATGTCGGGGTCTGTTGCATGGATAGGGGCTATCGATAGTGCGATCGACTCCTCGGTTACCGCACCGAGCGGCGGAGCTTCAGGCAGCAGTGGCCCAAAAAGATAGGTCTTGTCTCGCCCTTCTCCCCCCTTTTTTTGTTTAAAGGGGACGGCGGGTTCGGTCCGAGGGAGGTCTCATTTCGTTATGTCGGCCCCCGCTATTAACATAAGGTTCGGACTACATATATGTAATTTCTGTTGGTTTCGCTATCTTTTGTTTGGCGAAGCCCAGAGTTAAACCTATGGGGGGAGTGCGCAGCTCGGCCCCTCTTTTCTTCGCCGTGATGGGTGGCTCAGTTTTGTAAGCTCGCCTTGCAATTTAATGGGGGTCGTCCCCAAGTTAGAGCATGCTCGGATAGTGATTAGGGATTCGCTTGGAATAGTTTTTTTTCATTTAAGTTTACAGGAATTCAACCTTGGTTTTTACATGAGGTCTTGGCAAGGTCTTCGGTAGTTAGGTGAGTACGACCCGATCCATTGGCGGGCTGTGGAGTTGTTCCCTCATGCTGTAAACTGCATCAGGATGGGCGTATTCCTCTCTAAAGGGCGGGCCTCTTTGTCTTCCGTTGCTCGTAGTGTTCCTCTGTGCGTCCTCCATGCTGAAGTGTTGCAAGGTCTCCTCAGCTGCTTGGATTCACCAGGGAAGCTGTCTTGCTATTGTCCTCCTTCAGATCACTCTTACAGAGTTTTCTCGGAAGGAGGTAGGAGCACAAGGCAGCGGAGGTGGCGTCGTCTCCCCGGGAGGGTCTCCTGCGGCCTGGCCTCGATGGGAAGATAGAGGCAAGGGTGAGCGAATCCCTGCCAGCATGGCGGCCCTCCTTCTCCTCCATTGCTTTGTCATATCTGCCCCGCCTTCGTCGTGTTGACCTGTTGCAAGGCCTCTTGGGGGGTCCGTACATCGAAGGGAAACCCGGGAGGAGGCTGCGGACGAGGTTGAGGTGGGGGCGCCGCCTCCCTGGGGGGTTCTCCGGCGGGCTGGCCTTGCAGGAAAGGTCGAGGGCGAGTAGGTGGGTCGTTAGGAAGTGCGTCGGTAGAGACCTGCAAGCCCGAGGGGGCTTTTGCCTTTCTCACCGGCGGGGATCGGTGGGGAACAGATGCCAACCTTCCACTGTTTCATCTAGTTCAGAGCAGATGGAGGGGTGGATGGCGGGGTTCCCCTTGTGTAAGAGGAATAGCCCATCGGCAATCCGTTTGTAAGGGAATAGCTGATCGGTGTGGCGGAACGTCGGGAGGTGGGCCCGCGGAAGCTGGTATGCCCAGGTGGAGACTGGAGTGCCCAAAGGGGTGATCTGACATGGCTGCCCCGTTCTTCGGGTTCTCGGCCTGAGCATCAGCGCGCATCGGGCTCCGGGAGGGGGGAACGGTCCACCATTGGAAATCCAGTTCTCGTGCCTTAAGTTGTCTAAGGGAACTTAAGGTCACATAGGTGGGCCGTTCCCAGGGTAAGAGGAGTAGTCCGTCGCCGGTCGTCGTGTGGAAGCGATCGCCTGTCGATGTGGGATCCAGATTTTCTTCTTCTTTTTCTTTCTCTCCTTCAGGAGGTTGAGGGGGGTATTTATAGGGGGATTTTGTTGACAGTTTCCCCCAAATTAATGCGATGAGCTGGCATTATTAATAGGCTCCTCAGAATCACGCCCTTTGGAAACTGCTTTTACTAGGTGGCGCTTGGCGCAATTCGTCACCCCTAGTCTCTCGGGGGGCGTGTCGTCATTAATGGCGCATTTCCCAAGCGTCCCGTCACTTCGACGAGTAGCATCGGGGGCCTGCTTTATCGGGACCCGGCGTTTACCCAGCAAGCTTTGTTCAGTGGTCCTCGGTCTGCGTCAGGTCTGCCCCGGTTTGCATGCCCTTGTCCTTTCGCCTAGGCTCGAGATTTTGAGGGCCATGGGTCTGCTTGGGGTGGTGATGAGCGAGTGGATATTTCATTATGCGCCTCCCCTTGGCTCAGGTGGTCGGAGTTCGTCAGACCCGCCCCGAGCGTTTGTCAGTCCCTTGGGTGGTCGGAGCGCGTAGCTCGGCCCGTGTCCTTCTCTGGTTTGGGCAACGAGGGTTGGCCCTACCCCAGAGGTCTTGAGGGGGGAGTGAGCACGTATCTCGGCCCGTCCCTTCTCTGGTTTGGCTGGCGAGGGTTGGCCCTGTCCCAGAGGTCTTATGGGGGAGTGAGCGCGTAGATCGGCCCGTGCCCTTCTCTGGTTTGGGTGGCGAGGGTTGGCCCTGCCCCAAAGGTCTTGAGGGGGGATGGAGCGTATAGCTCGGCCCAAGCCCTTCTCTGGTTTGGGTGGCGAGGGATGGCCCTGCCCCAGAGGTCTTGAGAGGGGGATCGATCGCGTAGCTCGGCCCATGCCCTACTCTGGTTTGGGTGGCGAGGGTTGGCCCTTCCCCAGAGGTCTTATGGGGGGAGGGAGCATGTAGCTCGGCCCGTGCCCTTTTCTGGTTTGGGTGGCGAGGGTTGGCCCTGCCCCAGAGGTCTTGAGGGGGGAGTGAGCACGTAGCTCGGCCCGTGCCCTTCTCTGGTTTGGGGGGCGAGGGATGGCCATGCCCCAGAGGTCTTGAGAGGGGGATCGAGCGCGTAGCTTGGCCCGTGCCTATTCTGGTTAGGGTGGCGAGGGTTGGCCCTTCCCCAGAGGTCCTGAGGGGGGATCGAGCGCGTAGCTCGGCCCGTGCCCTTCTCTGGTTTGGGTGGTGAGGGTTGGCCTTGCCCCAGAGGTCTTGAGGGGGGAGCAAGCGTGTAGCTCTGCCCGTGCCCTTCTCTGGTTTGAGTGGCAAGGGTTGGCCCTGCCCCAGAGGTCTTGAGGGGGGAGCGAGTGCGTTGCTCGGCCCGTGCCCTTCTCTGGTTTGGGTGGCAAGGGTTGGCCCTGCCCCAGAGGTCTTGAGGGGGGGAGCAAGCGCGTAACTCGGCCCGTGCCCTTCTCTGGTTTGGGTGGCGAGGGTTGGCCATGCCCCAGAGGTCTTGAGGGGGGAGCGAGTGCGTAGCTCGGCCCGTGCCCTTCTCTGGTTTGGGTGGCGAGGGTTGGCCCTGCCCCAGAGGTCTTGAGGGGGGTACGAGCGCGTAGCTCGGCCCGTGCCCTTCTCTAGTTTGGGTGGCGAGGGATGGCCCTGCCCCAGAGGTCTTGAGAGGGGGATCGAGCGTGTAGCTCGTCTCGTGCCCTACTCTGGTTTGGGTGGCGAGGGTTAGCTGACGTTGCCCCCGGATTGCTAGCCGTAAATGGCCGGGGGACCCGCGTGAGGGTTTAGATATTTGTAACCGCAAGCGCACGGTGTTGTAGTGTGGCTTGGGGGTTGAACACAGGGAGGCTAGGATGTGCTTGTGTCAAGGAGGACCGAAATCACCCCGTGGGCGAGCTAGCCCGAATCGGTTGATGGGTTGTCACGGGAAAGGAATGCAAGGTATGAACAATAAGAAAATAAACCCGGGACGTTGGTTTCCACTCCAACGAGCGACTCTCGCCGATACGACCTACGGGTAGGATGGCGATCGGAATTAGGGTCTAATGGTGAGAGGTTGCCTCTGAAAGTGGTACCGGCATCCCATGGGCCCGATATTCCGGTCAGTGCCCAGGATGATACACCGGACTTCCCGGGTTTGATCAGTGGGCACTCCCTTATCCATTAACACTGATCGATTTCGGGAGCACTAAGCTTGCAACGATAACTCCCAACGTCTCATCCTGTCGCTCCCGCGCGCTAGGATTCGGCGTCTACGCTAAGGGCGTGAGCTATGGCTAGGGAGTCAACCGCCAAGTTTATTCCCCCTTGGCCCAACGGTCAAAGGCGGTCTTTTTCCCGCCGATGACAATAAAACACCCCGCGTAACCGTTAGATTCCTAATCCCTATCGATTTCCTAACCCTATGGATGCATCGGGAAGAGCCCCCGAAGGGGTTTCCGCCAAAATCCCAGATTTGGGAACTACTCACAAATATTCATTAAAAAGCGATCTGAACGAAAATGAACCGTTAAAATCATAATCAGATGATAGGAATGCGAAGGTAGTAGAGCAAATAAGATAATACTAAAGTTTAAGAAAGATCCGAAAACTTACAATAGAAAAGTAATTACAGCCGTCACAAATAGGAGAAAACAGTAAAAACTAACAGCACCCCGTTTCTGGAACCCTAGGGGTCCTATTTATAGGATCTCGTATCACCCGATCGGTTGACAAGTCAACCGATCGGGTGATCCGTTACAGATAATAAACAAAAAACGGCGGACTTTCACCCGGTCATATGAACCGGTCGGTTGAGTTCTTGGAGTGACCTGTTGGATCTTGGCGCCATCGGGTGAAGGGATCGGTTGGTGCACGTGTCTCGACTCCTCAGCATCAGCTACAGATGAACCGATCAGGTGAGAGTCACCCGATCGGTTGGAATTTGGCTTGAAAAGACAGAGAATCAGCCCCGTTTGTAACGACCGCTTTTCATGTATCTGGATTTAATATAATATAATATATGTTTTCATGGATTTTCTCCTCTTGTGTGGTTTTCGTCTCCGTAACTTCCATTTTCGATCGATTCATCGTATTTTCTCATTTCCTCCTTAGGATCGTCGATTTCGAAGTGTGTCATTCGTGACGGGCTTCATAACGGTCGTATCTTACTATTAGATCAAGCCTAGGAGTCTTAGGAATCAATCCCGGGGCCCCGCGCTCCGTATCGGAACTTTTGGTGCTCATTAGCCGGTGTAAGAAGGGGCATCGACCGACTAGATGACGATCCAGTCGGTCGGCAATCCTTCTTGGACCGACTAGTTAGCTTTCTAAATTTCTCAGGAGTTACTGTTTACTCTTAGTCGGTCTAAGAACGTTCATCGACCGACTAGATGCTAAACTAGTCGGTCAGTACTTGTTCATGGACCGACTAACTCTAGAATCCTATTTTCGTTCAGGAGTTACTGTTTGCACTTAGTCGGTCTGCGTTGGTCAACCGACCGACTAGTTGCCAAACTAGTCGGTCAGTGGTTGCTCTTGGACCGACTAACCAGTGTTAAAACCCTAATTTCTGGGCAGCCGCCAGCCCAACCTATTTATACCCAACCCAAACGACTTCTTCTTCTCCAACACGACCCAAAACCCTAAAATCTTCCCCCTTCAGCCCCCATCTTCCTCCAAGCTCCATTTCTCCATTCCAAGCCCTAGAATCATCATCCAAACCATCCAATCACTCTATCTACCTCTCATCTTCCCCAAAATCTCACCAAAACCCATCAAATCCCCAAATCCCCCAAAACCCTAGTTTCCCCAATCTTCTCCAATCTTCTCCAGATTTGATCCTAGGGTTCCCCGGAGTGTTTCTTCCGTCTCCTCTTGGTAAGAAATCGTTCTACCGTTGTTTTCTTAACCTATTTGTAATTTTATGAAAACCCTAATTAATTTCATGTGTTTGGTGTTTGTTTCCCCCATAACAGCGATTTCCCCCGTAGATAGCATCCGTGTGACGAAGTGGTCGTCATCCCCGGTGCTAGGCAAGTGAAACTTGCCACTTAGGGTTTAGGCCATGTTTTAGGCCATTTTCTTGTTGTAGGCGTAAAAGAGACTAGGCGACGAAATGATACTCGCCTAGGCGCAAATTGGGGAATTAGCTTGACAACGAAGCTAATTCCGACATTTAGCATGTTGCACAACTATCATGTCACGTTTACTTTCCATTATCGGTACACAAGTTAATTGTCATGTCATTGCATCCTTCATGCATTTCAGTGATTGCGTAGCTTTGCTACATTACCTGTGTTCCTGGCTCGTGTTCCAGAAGCGGGCCATGTGTTGGTTGATAGCCAATGCCCGAATTGTGTGTTTCCTGGCTCGTGACCAGAAGCGAGCATAATGAGTTGGAAACCCCAACGCTCGATATTGAAATGTGAAATAGGAATGCTAGCTCAATGTGCGGGGTAAACCTCAGGCTCACTAGCTGAGCTCAATGTGCGGGGACCCCAGGCTCCATTACGTTTGGGTATAGGGGGTGAGGGTTAAGCGGCCATTCAACTGGGAGTCTGTTTGATCAACAACTGCAGTTGTAAGGCGTAAACTCTTTGGGGTGGGGTAGTGTTTGGGGCCGATCGGACTGACATGCTAGCCATTCAGCGAAGGGCGCAAACATCTACAAAACAACCGTGAAATGTGATTGGTGTTAAGTGCCGATCGGTCTGCAATGCTAGCCATTCAGCGAAGGGCGTAAACACCAACAATGTGAATTGATTAAGATTGATAGTAGCTTGGCTACTCTTGTCTTGTCCCGATGATTGTTCTCTTGTACAAATCGTCTTGCCATGTTTTAATTATGCACTCATGTTATAACTGCCATGTCATGCATACTAAACTGCTAGGTTGCTAGATGCCACACTTTCAGTTTCCTTGCCCAAGTCTTTTTAGACTTGCTGACATGTGCCCCTTTACTCTTTTGGGTGACACATGTTAGATCCTGAGCCCGAGTCCCTCGTTGAGGACGAGGTGTTTGCTGACGCCGAGCCCGAGCTTGTGTTTGACGGGGAGTACGTGGACACTGGGGACCAGTCCTAGTGTCTTCGTTGTGTTTTACTTTTGTTAAACAGTTGTTTGTTATCGGTGCGTAGCACCTATGCTTTGTTATGTCGTTGTTGCTTTTGTTGGCCTTATTCTGGGCCTTGGACTCTTTTCTTTTAGCCTGGTGGCTTTTCTGGATGTTGGACTTATTTTGTTGTTGGACAAATTATGAGATGTGAGATTTTTATTTCAGTCTCTCCTTGTGATATTATTGTTATTCCGTTGTGGTTACAGGGACCTGTTTATGTATCGTGGACGCTTATCGGGTTTGGGGCTTCACAGCTCCACTCTCGTGCGGACCTTTTCACGTCTCGCCTCCATTTTAGGGAAGCGGGTCGTGACAGGTTTTAGTGGTGGCACATGCAGGTCCTTCTGTAACTGCGATTTTTTGGAATAGCGGTAATAATATTAGAATGTCCAATGAACTAAGTTCGGCATCCGAGTCATTAGGCTCTGAGTCTAATTTTGGCCGTTTCTCTGGCGCTAGATGACTAGAAGACGTCAGACCCGCGCTGGTGGTGGATCTGCTCTGAAGGCTTGCTACTTCTGCGGTAAGATCGGGCACCTCATGGGGTCGTGCAGAAGCTTTCTAGGTCAGTGTTTGGTTTGTGGTGGTGCTACTCATTCGGCGAAAGATTGTCGGCATGCAAATCGGTTGCGGAAGGCGTCGGATGGAGTTCCGCAGCAGCAAGCACCGGAAGCTGGGCCGAGTCGGAAGATGTGCCATCGCTGTGGCAAGATTGGTCATAAGAAGGAACAGTGTAGGAAGTACTTGGGGCAATGTATCGCCTGTGGAGATCCCGCCCATGTTCTCAGAGAGTGCCCGAGGTTGAAGCAGCCTTGGAAGGCACCTACTGCTGCCTCGCCGTTGCAGCAGAGAGCCCCGGGGCCCGCTGGTCGTAGGGTAACCCTTGTCCCAAAGAGGCAGGCTTTTCGGCATGCTTTTCCGCTGAGGAGGCAGGCTTCCCCGATGGCCGTAGTTGAGGCTGAGGCTGTGGATGGGGTTATTGCAGGTAACCCTCAGTCTAGTTACCTTCTTCCTTTTGACAGTCTTGTTTATTTGAACATGTTTGGTTGCTTGAATATGTTATGCTGCTAGGATGGAATTTGATTGCTGGGTTGGTTGTTGAGTGTGATCTGGGTTGCATGTTTCTGGCACGAGTCCTCTTGGCTCTGGTGCATCAATGTGCATTGCATCCTGGTGCTTCGTGTAGGAGCAATTCTTGATGGCCCCTTTTTCCTTAAATATTTAATTCCTTCCTATTCGATCGAGTTAAAATCCCTTCGTAGATTTTGAAGTCTATTGGTTGAAATTTTTAATCTCGTATCTTTTGCTAACCGATATTCCTCGTATTTTGGTTTTAAGAGCTTTACTACTAATTTGATTACTTTAGAATATCTTCCAAGATAAGTAGGATTTCAATTATTTTCATATATCAGTTCTAGGTTCATGGAACTCGTACCTTAAGGTCTTGTATAAATCAGTTATTTGGCAAATCCGGATCCTTCTAAAAAGTTTTTTTTAAGATATTTATTTGGAATTTCTCTTCAGTTTTTTTTTAAACTTGTAGGCATTTAGCATGGGCCTAAATTTTCACACTATAGTTGATCGGATTTCATTCTTCGAATTTCAAAATTTCACCGAAGTAATATATTAAGCTACTGCCGTAAAATATTTTCGGACCTCTCCGTTGCAAATCTTGACCTTTCTGAAGGTATCCCGTCGACTTCCTTTTTCCTAAGTTTAAATTCGTTCGGGATTTTAATATTTATATATTTATACTTCATGCTCCTTCGTTGACTTAAGGATCTCTAAAATTTTTGTCGAAAATTCGGAATACTAACCCATTGTATTTTGCCAGTCTATACCTTCCGTACCCATGAAAATACCTTGTCCCCTCTTATATAAATTTTATTCCGAACTGTATCTTTATTTTTGCCCAATTCGATTTATAAAATTTCCTTATCTTACTTATGCCATACAATTGACTCCTCGCGTTTCCTTTAATATACTTTTCAAGTTACACATGATTTCAGCTTTCAACCAACCAAGGATATGTTCAACATTTTCTCTATTACCATTTTTGGAAAATTACGTTTTCATAACTTTCTCACGATCTAACCTTGCATAATGTGGTTTAAAGGCTTATTACAATTTTGACAATCCTACTACTAAGTTTTCCGTTCACCATACCTGCTTTTGGAATAAGTTCTAAACTAAATCGAATTTTGAATGTTTACATGTATCCGTGTTAGGCTCATTAGCCCGTATGTTAATAGCTTTGTGTAAAACGATTTCTATTGGAGAATCCTGGATACACTAAAAGATGGGTCAATGTTAATTAACTATTTGAGCTTTTCCTGGCTTAAAGACTTTGTAAGTATTTGGCATGGGTTTAAAATTCTTTCGTTAATTTAATTTCGTTTCAAAATTTTGCCAACATTGTTAAATCACTGCCGCATGATATTTTCTAAAACTACGTCCTTAATGTGCGTATGAACGCCCTACTTCCCTTCATAATGATTTCCGTTAAATCAATAAACCAATTCCCCTTAATATGTGCATTCAACGCAAACTTATTTCTAACGACTGATTTTATCGATCTTCAAATATCGTTTTTTTCGGAAGGGAATTCCGACTTTTCAAAATATGATTGTTTTATACTTTTAGTGTCTTTGACTTTCGCTCTTCACATATTATTTCTGAAAACTTATGGGAGTAATGTTTACATCTTTTCCCCCGCCTAAACATCCACAATTATACCTCCGTTCCACTTGATCTCTTTGCCTCCTTGTCCTCGCCCTACCTGAACCCATTTTTACAATCTTGTTTCGTTGCGCCATCTAATCTTGGTTTCATTCCTTCTGCCTAGTTATTCCACTAGTGTTCGCTGTTATTTACGTCGCGTCAGTTAGTAGTGGGTCCTTAGACTTTTGATGATGTTGTCGTAGCGCATGTGCCTAAGTTGAATATGTAGGCTTGAAGAGTGTACCCCCCCCCCCCCCTATAGCATGTCAATGTGTGCCTATTGCGTGATATATACATACTCAGGGTTATTCATGATGTTATGAAATTGTAAATGTGTTAATATTTATGGATATGTGCGAGGATGGCTATACCACTATGGAGGCGTCTATGTATGCAAGATTCTGTGTTTGAACGTCTGAATAGAGTGTATGTAGTTGGGGATACTTATGATGGTTGAAATAATATGATTGGTGAAACTGTTTGTGTAATGGGTGTGCGTATAGTTAAAGTGGGTAGGCCTTTTGTGCGACCTATGTGTTGTACGCGTAAGAGTGTGCTCGTACGTAGTTACATATTGTGCGTAGGCGTGAGTAGTTATGAAATTGCTGCGTGAGTATATATGTGATATATATATATATATATATGGTAGTAGAAATATAATTTTGATTGGTATTGCTTGCTATTTGGATGTCGTATGCGTGTATACCATGAGGTATACACGGCTATTGCACATCTTGACTAATGGATGAAGTAAGTGTATTGGTGTGCCAATTATAAGTGGATGGATATGGTATGAATATATATCTGATGCTGGGGTGTGACTATATGTAAATACTTTTATTAGGGAGAGTATTGTAAATATAGGTGTGCTGATGTTTGTAATAATATCATGGTATATGAAGTGATTGAAATGTGTGATATTACCTGGTTAGATATTAAGGGTGTTTGACATTTAGATATGTATGTGGTTATGTTGGTAGACGTGTATGCATTAGCTAGTATTGGTATATGTATGGATTCTATGTTACGTATATGGAATTATTCCGCTATGATTTTGAGTCTCACTCAAGCTTGAGTAGGTACACTCTATGTACATTGGTGTATATATGAATAAAATAATAGCGTGTGTGGGTGTGCACCATGCACGAGTAAGTATGTGATAGTTATAGGAATTGGTGCCTGTGGTATGTGTGGTGTGTCGTGATTATAGCTATAGGACTATATATGGAGTGATAATATGATGAAATGTGTGCATGCATTTGAATGACTAAAAATTGTGAAATTATAATGATTGTGGATGTATATTAGGTCTAGTGATCTTGTTTTAACAATCGCATGGTGTGATTTCGCATGTTGGTTGTTTGGCGCATACTAGGAGATATAGGGACTAGTGTACTATTATTGTCTTGTCCATAGGTAGTTAACTATACGTGTAGATTCCGATGGTATTTCCTAGTGTGAAATTATTTTCATATAAGTAAAAGAGACTTGGTTATTTCATATAGTGTGTAATAAGTGCTTTATAGTTATATGGAATATACTTGCCTATATGAATGATTTGAATACGTGAATGGAGTTGTATGATTATGATCAAGTGTAAGTGTACTATGTGCGCGTATATATATTTACTTCCGTGGTATTAATGACTGACCACCTAGAGTATATATATATATACGCACTTGAAATGAATGTACTTGGTTGAAAGGTTGATGCGGTATTGATTGAGGGTAGTTACTAGGGCGACTAGATATAGCTATAGTTAGAAAGTCCGAGGGCGGACTTTATTCTAAGGTGGGTAGGATGTAACGACCGCTTTTCATGTATCTGGATTTAATATAATATAATATATATTTTCATGGATTTTCTCCTCTTGTGTGGTTTTCGTCTCCGTAACTTTCATTTTCGATCGATTCGTCGTATTTTCTCATTTCCTCCTTAGGATCGTCGATTTCGAAGTGTGTCATTCGTGACGGGCTTCATAACGGTCGTATCTTACTATTAGATCAAGCCTAGGAGTCTTAGGAATCAATCCCGGGGCCCCGCGCTCCGTATTGGAACTTTTGGTGCTCATTAGCCGGTGTAAGAAGGGGCATCGACCGACTAGATGACGATCCAGTCGGTCGGTAATCCTTCTTGGACCGACTAGTTAGCTTTCTAAATTTCTCAGGAGTTACTGTTTACTCTTAGTCGGTCTAAGAACGTTCATCGACCGACTAGATGCTAAACTAGTCGGTCAGTACTTGTTCATGGACCGACTAACTCTAGAATCCTATTTTCGTTCAGGAGTTACTGTTTGCACTTAGTCGGTCTGCGTTGGTCAACCGACCGACTAGTTGCCAAACTAGTCGGTCAGTGGTTGCTCTTGGACCGACTAACCAGTGTTAAAACCCTAATTTCTGGGTAGCCGCCAGCCCAACCTATTTATACCCAACCCAAACGACTTCTTCTTCTCCAACACGACCCAAAACCCTAAAATCTTCCCCCTTCAGCCCCCATCTTCCTCCAAGCTCCATTTCTCCATTCCAAGCCCTAGAATCATCATCCAAACCATCCAATCACTCTATCTACCTCTCATCTTCCCCAAAATCTCACCAAAACCCATCAAATCCCCAAATCCCCCAAAACCCTAGTTTCCCCAATCTTCTCCAATCTTCTCCAGATTTGATCCTAGGGTTCCCCGGAGTGTTTCTTCCGTCTCCTCTTGGTAAGAAATCGTTCTACCGTTGTTTTCTTAACCTATTTGTAATTTTATGAAAACCCTAATTAATTTCATGTGTTTGGTGTTTGTTTCCCCCATAACAGCGATTTCCCCCGTAGATAGCATCCGTGTGACGAAGTGGTCGTCATCCCCGGTGCTAGGCAAGTGAAACTTGCCACTTAGGGTTTAGGCCATGTTTTAGGCCATTTTCTTGTTGTAGGCGTAAAAGAGACTAGGCGACGAAATGATACTCGCCTAGGCACAAATTGGGGAATTAGCTTGACAACGAAGCTAATTCCGACATTTAGCATGTTGCACAACTATCATGTCACGTTTACTTTCCATTATCAGTACGCAAGTTAATTGTCATGTCATTGCATCCTTCATGCATTTCAGTGATTGCGTAGCTTTGCTACATTGCCTGTGTTCCTGGCTCGTGTTCCAGAAGCGGGCCATGTGTTGGTTGATAGCCAATGCCCGAATTGTGTGTTTCCTGGCTCGTGACCAGAAGCGAGCATAATGAGTTGGAAACCCCAACGCTCGATATTGAAATGTGAAATAGGAATGCGAGCTCAATGTGCGGGGTAAACCTCAGGCTCACTAGCTGAGCTCAATGTGCGGGGACCCCAGGCTCCATTACGTTTGGGTATAGGGGGTGAGGGTTAAGCGGCCATTCAACTGGGAGTCTGTTTGATCAACAACTGCAGTTGTAAGGCGTAAACTCTTTGGGGTGGGGTAGTGTTTGGGGCCGATCAGACTGACATGCTAGCCATTCAGCGAAGGGCGCAAACATCTACAAAACAACCGTGAAATGTGATTGGTGTTTAGTGCCGATCGGTCTGCAATGCTAGCCATTCAGCGAAGGGCGTAAACACCAACAATGTGAATTGATTAAGATTGATAGTAGCTTGGCTACTCTTGTCTTGTCCCGATGATTGTTCTCTTGTACAAATCTTCTTGCCATGTTTTAATTGTGCACTCATGTTATAACTGCCATGTCATGCATACTAAACTGCTAGGTTCCTAGATGCCTCACTTTCAGTTTCCTTGCCCAAGTCTTTTTAGACTTGCTGACATGTGCCCCTTTACTCTTTTGGGTGACACATGTTAGATCCTGAGCCCGAGTCCCTCATTGAGGACGAGGTGTTTGCTGACGCCGAGCCCGAGCTTGTGTTTGACGGGGAGTACGTGGACACTGGGGACCAGTCCTAGTGTCTTCGTTGTGTTTTACTTTTGTTAAACAGTTGTTTGTTATCGGTGCGTAGCACCTATGCTTTGTTATGTCGTTGTTGCTTTTGTTGGCCTTGTTCTGGGCCTTGGACTCTTTTCTTTTAGCCTGGTGGCTTTTCTGGATGTTGGACTTATTTTGTTGTTGGACAAATTATGAGATGTGAGATTTTTATTTCAGTCTCTCCTTGTGATATTATTGTTATTCCGTTGTGGTTACAGGGACCTGTTTATGTATCGTGGACGCTTATCGGGTTTGGGGCTTCACAGCTCCACTCTCGTGCGGACCTTTTCACGTCTCGCCTCCATTTTAGGGAAGCGGGTCGTGACACCGTTTAACCGGCCTGTGAACCGATCGGGTGACTTCCACTAGAGCTCCGGCTGAGACCGGGTGGTGCACGCGTGCATCACCCGATCGGTTGGAGATGACCAACCGACCGGGTGAGGGGCTGAAAGATGTAATCTTCGTCGTTTGACCCCCTGGATCACGTGTGACTCCTCTCGTTGCTCCGGGGACTTGAGATATCGTCGTTAAACGTCCCCTACGCGGGCAATCTCCTGCAAACATGGAGAAACAAAGAAAAGTGAAAGAAAACGAGAAAATACGAGAAAACGAATAAAAGACAGCGGAAAATATGGAGAAACACGAAAGAAAACATGCGTGAATATATGGAATATATACGCACGTCAACTTGACGTTGCCCCCGGTTTGCTAGCCGCAAATGGCCGGGGACCCGCGTGAGGGTTTAGATATTTGTAACCGTAAGCGCACGGTGTTGTAGTGTGGCTTGGGGGTCGAATACAGGGAGGCTAGGATGTGCTTGTGTCAAGGAGGACCAAAATCACCCCGTGGGCGAGCTAGCCCGAATCGGTTGATGGGTTGTCACGGGAAAGGAATGCAAGGTATGAACAATAAGAAAATAAACCCGGGACTTTGTTTTCCACTCCAACGAGCGACTCTCGCCGATACGACCTACGGGTAGGATGACGATCGGAATTAGGGTCTAATGGTGAGACGTTGCCTTTGAAAGTGGTACCGGCATCCCATAGGCCCGATATTCCGGTCGGTGCCCAGGATGATACAACGGACTTCCCGGGTTCGATCAGTGGGCACTCCCTTGTCCATTAACACTGATCGATTCCGGGAGCACTAAGCTCGCAACGATAACTCCCAACGTCTCCTCCTACCGCTCCCGCACGCTAGGATTCGGCGTCTACGCTAAGGGCGTGAGCTATGGCTAGGGAGTCAACCGCCAAGTTTATTCCCCCTTGGCCCAACGGTCAAAGGCGGTCTTTTTCCCGCCGATGACAATAAAACACCCCGCGTAACCGTTAGATTTCTAATCCCTATCGATTTCCTAACCCTATGGATGCATCAGGAAGAGCCCCCGAAGGGGTTTCCGCCAAAATCCCAGATTTGGGAACTACTCACAAATATTCATTAAAAAGCGATCTAAACGAAAATGAACCGTTAAAATCATAATCAGACGATAAGAATGTGGAGGTAGTAAAGCAATTAAGATAATACTAAAGTTTAAGAAAGATCCGAAAACATACAATAGAAAAGTAATTACAGCCGTCACAAAAAGGAGAAAACAGTAAAAACTAACAGCTCCCCGTTTCTGGAACCCTAGGGGTCCTATTTATAGGATCGCGTGTCACCCGATCGGTTGACAAGTCAACCGATTGGGTGATCCGTTACAGATAATAAACAGAAAACGGCGGACTTTCACCCGGTCATATGAACCGGTCGGTTGAGTTCTTGGAGTGACCGGTTGGATCTTGGCGCCATCGGCTGAAGGGATCGGTTGGGTGCACGTGTCTCGACTCCTCAGCATCAGCTACAGATGAACCGATCGGGTGAGAGTCACCCGATCGGTTGGAATTTGGCTCGAGAAGACAGAGAGTTGGCCCCCGTTGAACCGGCCTGTGAACCGGTCGGGTGACTTCCACTTGAGCTCCGGCTGAGACCGGGTGGTGCACGCGTGCATCACCCGGTCGGTTGGAGATGACCAGCCGACCGGGTGAGGGGCTGAAAGATGTAATCTTCGTCGTTTGACCCCCTGAATCACGCGTGACTCCTTCCGTTGCTCCGGGGACTTGAGATATCGTCGTTAAACATCCCCTACGCGGGCAATCTCCTGCAAACATGGAGAAACAAAGAAAAGTGAAAGAAAACGAGAAAATACGAGAGAACGAATAAAAGACGGCGGAAAATACGGAGAAACACAAAAGAAAACGTGTGTGAATATATGAAATATAAACGCACGTCAAAATCCCCCAAGCTGAACTCTTCCTCGTCCTCGAGGAAGACGAGTGAGAGTAGGAGCTCGGAGGGGAAAAATAGAGAGAAAGAGAGAAAAAGAAAACTCTATATCCTAGATCGTCCGTCAGAGCCAACAAAATCAAAAACGACACACCAAGCAAGCAAACGTCAAATCACATCACTAAACCTAGGAAAACGCGTCCAAATAATTGTCGTGGGCCCACGCGGTGAAGCGCGTGTGAGTGCGGTCGTGTGCTAGCAAACGGTGTCGCTTTCTACAATGTGTTATGAGCTCATATACACAAATCCAGGAAATGACCCAAATACCGATTCGAATTTGAAATTGCGGTGAATATTAGTTCAAGCATGCATGAGAAGAGTATAAGAATAGAAGCGTCTCATGCATCGGGGATTCCACAACTAGGGTTAAGGAAATCACGCCAATATAGCCTAGATAATCGCTAGAAGGTCCCTATGCCCAAGTGTTTTCGAAAACGATGGGGGTTGAGATGATGTAGAGTAGAACACTTGGTGCAAATTCTCGCCTTCCCTTTATTCTCGGTAGATAGGAAAAATATTCACACTTGAAATTTTTGGGTTTTGGGTATTTGTATTTTTTTTTGGATTTTGGGCTATACAAAATTTTTCTTTTCTTTTCTTTTTGGGTTTTTCTTTTCTTTTCTCTTTTTTTTTGAATTTTTGGGTTTTTGGCTATACACATGTGTACTCTCCCAAGTGGGAGAACGGTACACGACGAGGGGATTTGCACCAAATAAAATAAAAATGAAATCGGATTCTAAACACTTGGTCAAAGGAGATATTTCTTGCTAATCAGAGCATAGGCTAAATGGGTTATCTTAATCCTTAATTGTGGAATCCCGACACATGCGAAATGAAGTACACGATATATATATATAGCATGCAGAAGCAGACAGGGAAAATAAATACCACATATTCAAATCGAAGCATGATAATCTAAGGGTCATTCCTGGACAGGTATATAAAGTAAAATCACAAAGTAGAAGCATACCAAACAACTAGGCACGACGCACGACTCACAAAAAGCTAAGTGGACCCACGATGCGTGAAATGCAAGAGAACTCGAAATCCTAGGGTTAGTGAATGTGATTATCGATGCCATGCTAGGTGTGTGTGATTTTGTGGCGATTCATCATAGGGTTCATCTCTAGGAGAAAGAGATAAAAAGAAGAGAAGAGAAAAAAAAGAAAAAATAAAAAATAAAAAACACGATGAAAACGACACAAAAACGAAAAAGAAAGACTCAAATGGCGCACACAGTGCGACTCCCCCAAGCTGAAGCTTACATTGCCCTCAATGCAATATGAGTGAGTACGGGAGGGCAATGAAGATGGGGGGGAATACGCACCGACACAAAAAGAAATAAAAACGAGAAAAACACAGAGATGGAACTGAAAATAAAGAAAAATCAAAATCAAACCACATGACACGAAAATAGAAATAAAACCACACGACACGACACTCAAAAAGGGGGAAAGACAAGCATACACACAAAAATGAGAAAAAACAAAACAAAACACGACAACACACCAAAATAGACGTCCCCCAAGCTAGACATGACAGTGCGAGCGAATAAAATGTGATCTTGAAATGCAGAGATATGCAAGGGGGAGTCAAAAACAAACAAGGTGAAATTAAGAAAAGTAAAAAGGAAGTGATGCGACTCGTGAATGGGTCACCCCCTGACAGATATAAAGCAGGGCCCCACAAAGACAGATGGGCACAATCGTAGGGGGGATCAAAGGCGGGATGGGAGAAATCAAGCGGGGGCACCACCCTCTGGGGGTGGTGATGGGGGCATGTGCTGGGGTCCAGGAGTCGTGGGGGGTGGAATATGGAGCTCGGTGGAATCGGGTTGGTCTTCACGGATGTGGCGGATGAAGCCTTGAAGGAAGGGGAGGTCTCGGTCGACGGACTCCTGGGTTACCCGACCGCTCTGTCCAGCTAGGAGGATCATGGATGTGAATCGGTTGGCCTCGTCGTCGTCTCGGAATTGCATCCCATAGTTGGGATCGTAAATGTAAGGCGGGGGAGCGGTGTGTGCGGTGGTAGATGGATTGGAGGTGGTGGGTTGGGCGGGGGGTCGTGTGCGACGAGCACGACGGGTGGGCCTAGGGTTGGAAGAGCTGGCGTCGGTGGGCTTAACACGGCGGGGAGGAATTGTGCGAAAGTCGTGTGTGTGCGTGAGTATGCGAAATACAATGAATAAACACAAACACAACCAACGAGCAAATGGAATATTTTAGGGCAAAATTAAGATTGAGTTAAGGAGCGAGTTTACCCAAATGGGATAAAGATCGTTGCTTGTAGACGCCCCGATGCTACTTGATAGGAGCACGCTGTGAAGCCGCGGCGATCTCTTTCAGCAAGAATTTTCGAAATAGGCGTTGTTTGGGGGGAATTAGGTCAAAAATTCGAAATGAAGGGGAGAGAGAGTGAAAATGATGGAGAGATTGGTGGAGGAGGTGGAGAGAGGGAGTATTGGAGGAGTGGAGGAGGTGGGGGAGTGAATCGGGCCGTTGGGGAGGAGAAGAATGCGAAACGACGGCGGTTCGAGCGATCAGGCGAGGGTGAATGCGAACGGGTGGTCGGGGGTATTAATAGGGTTTTAAGTCGAACCGATCGGGTGACTTGTCACCCGATCGGTTGACCGTTAGGTAGAAAATTCTTGCCAAAGAAGTGCTACAGGCGAACCGGTCGGTTGATTTGTCAACCGATCGATTGGCCGCTCCACTCATTTTCCCGAGAATTGAGGGTTGCTCACCCAGTCGCCTCAACTGATCGCGCTCTAACTCAACCGATCGGTTGATTGTTCCCAAAAATTTCCCGAGAATCCTCCCCAGATCACCCGGTCTGTCACACGGTCTCTCCATTCTTCAACCGATCGGTTCATTTGGGGACAGTTGCGGCTTGTATCTGATACATCCCAACCGATCGGTTGAGTTATCAACCGATCGGTTGGGGCTTTGTTTCCTGCAAAAACCAACAGATTGTCTAAGTCCCTGAACGGATGTTCTTGCGGCTGATTTTATTTATAAAAATAGATAAAATAAAGTAAAAAATAACACTAAAAAGTGGGGCAAAAGTTTAGAGCATGGGTTGCCTCCCATGAAGCGCACTTGTTTAACGTCGTTGGCTCGACGCCCGCAAGTGATGTTCACGGTGGTTGATAAGGGTGATGCCCGAAGTTCGGCATCTCTTCTTCATCGGAGCTTACGGCCTTTGGAGTAGTCAGCGGCTGGAGAAAGATTTGCTCGACTACCCTCTCCTTGTTTTTGGGATCCGGGGGCTTCTCTTTCGTATTGGCGTTTACCGCCATCTTCTTAAGGATCCGGACCTCGTCTTTGGTGAGGTCCATGGGTTCTTTCCCCGTTTTCCTCGCAGGAGGAGCCTTGGGGAACCCGGGAGGGGTCGTACGTGCTGCATTCGCTTTCCCAGCAGCATCATTGTTCTTGGGGCCGTCTTGGTCTTCTGAATCCCCCAAGTTACCGGGGGGATTTCTTAAGAGAATCTCCCAGGAGCTCTCTTCAGCAGCTTTATCTTCTTCCACCTCCAGCAAATTACACCGAGGGTCATCTGGGGGATCGGGGTACTTCATGGACAACCCCAGATCAAATTCAACCTTTTCTCCGCTGACGTTTAGCGAAAGTTTTCCATTCTTCACATCAACCAAAACGCCAGCAGTGGCCATGAAAGGCTGTCCCAGGATGATGGGGGTGTGTGCGTCTTCAGGCATGTCCATGACAACGAAGTCTACTGGCACATGCACCCCTTTTACATTGACGGGGAGGTCATCCACAATCCCCACCGGATATTTGACCGACCGGTCAGCAAGTTGTAGGGTCATACCGGTGGGCTCCAGATCACCCATTCCTATCCTCTTATACATCGATAAGGGCATCAAACTGACACTCGCTCCGAGATCGACGAGTGCACGATGAATCTTTACTGCCCCGATCGTGCAAGGGATTGAGAAGCTCCCCGGGTCTTTAAGTTTCGGCAGATTTGCCCTCTGGATGAGAGCGCTACACTCCGCCTTCAACACTACTTTCTCCTTTCTAGTACCTCTCGTCACCAAATCCTTCAGGAATTTCGCATAGGAGGGGATTGTTTCGATTGCTTCCAGGAAGGGGATTTGCAAGCTCAGATCCTTGACCATGTCGAAGAACTTGCCATATTTCTCATCGATTTTGGCCTGAGCTAACCGTTGTGGAAAAGGCACAACGGGTTTGAACACTTTCAGGCTCCCTTCCTTGTTCTTCTTCTTCTCTTATTCAGAGACTCCCTCCGGAGTCGTAGGATTTGATGACGAAGCACCGGCGTCGTTTGATTTTTCGATCGGTCGCTCGACGACCAACGGTGCTTCTGGTCTGTTAGGGGGAACTCTAGTAGGGATTTGTGTCCCGCTTCTCAGAACGATAGCGGACACATTTGCATGCTCGTGCACGAGTACCGACGTTTGGGTTGCTCCCCTCGGGTTCACCTCAGGTTGTGGCGGCAATTGGTTTTGTGACCTTGAAAGGTTCGCCACTTGTAACCCCAGCTGGGTTACTTGGTCCGTGAGGGCCTGCTGACCCATTTCCAGCTTTTGATTAATCTTCTCCTGGTTGGTTATATATTGAGTCAAGAGAGACTCAACCGGAGAGACGGCCCTCTATTGGCCATACTGCTGCTGCTGCTGGATTGGCTGCTGATTCCTGGGGGCGTAATATTGTTGCTGAGGCTGCTGCTGATATTGTTGCTGCTGAAACTGACTCTGCTATGGCCTAGTCGGCTGATATGTTTGTTGCTGCGGCTGCTGAGGCGGCGAGGGCTGGAATGGTGCCCGGTAACCAAAGTTAGGGTGGTTCCGGTTGTTTGGAGAGTAGGCCGGGTTGGAATTGGTTCTTGGTGGATACGGCACATTTCCCGTGGGGTTGTAAAATAGTGCACTCGCCTGATCCAACGGTGGTGAGACGTCACCACCGTTGAATTCCCCAAAAATTTCGGATTCTACCGCTGCAATCTGTTGTGCACCAGCCCCACCGGCTCCTACCATTAGTGCGGAGATCTGGGTCGAAAGCAAGTCGAACTTGCTTGAAAGTTTGTCGACGTCCTCGACTTTATGTATACCCCCAGACCTGGGTGTGGCTCTCTCGTCACACCACCGCTCATTGTTGGATGCCATATTTTCCAGAATATGTCCGGCATCTTCCTCGCTCCTTGACATAAAGGAACCCACAGCCGCGGTGTCCATAGAAGATTTTAGGTCATCCCTCAGCCCATTGTAGAACAGATTAATAATCTGCCACTTCGGAAGCTCATGGTGAGGGCATCTTCTCTGCATCTCCTTGTATCTCGTCCAAGCTTCATGCAAGGACTCGTGGCTGGCCTGGGAGAAAGAGGAGATCTCACTCCTCAACTTCATGGTCTTCCCCAGAGGAAAGAACTTTGTCAGAAAAGCGTTGGAGAGCTTCTCCCATGTATTAAAAGTGTTGGGGTCCTTCCCCCTAAGCCATTGCTTGGCTTTGTCTCGCAACGAGAAGGGGAACAGCTTCAGACGGATCGCCTCAGTCGTGACACCATTAATCCGGAAGGTGTCACATTTCTCCAAGAAGGAGTCTAGATGCTCGATCGGGCTCTCCATGGGTGCACCCGAAAACTGGTCCTGCTGGATCCATGTCACCAAAGACGGCTTTAGCTCAAAGCTTTGGGCTGTAATAGCTGGAGGACGGATGGCGGAAGTGGACTCGATAGATGGCATCGAGTACTCCAACAGGGACTTGCGAGGCGGGGTGTTCTCCTCCATGGATTCGGGATCCTCTCTTCTTCGCTTCTCAGCGGCCAAACGCCTAAGGGTGGCGTTAATCTCTGGATCAACGGGGATCAAGTCGTCGAGACTTCTTGAACTCCTGCGCATGAAAAACAACAAACACACGTGAAGCGACAAGTGGGAAAGAAACAGATAAGATACGAAATAAAAATAAGAAAATAAAAAGAAAAAGGAAGAATGCGAAAATTATCGCAAGGCAGGGACAAGAGCTAGACACTAGGGTTCAAGAGATCCTAAAATAACAAGCACGTTGCCTCCCCGGCAACGGCGCCATAAACTTGACGTCACGCGGGTGATGCCCCCGGTTCGCTTGGCCGCAAATGGCCGGGGGACCCGCGTGAGGGTTTAGATATTTGTAACCGCAAGCGCACGGTGTTGTAGTGTGGCTTGGGGGTCGAACACAGGGAGGCTAGGATGTGCTTGTGTCAAGGAGGACCAAAATCACCCTGTGGGCGAGCTAGCCCGAATCGGTTGATGGGTTGTCACGGAAAGGAATGCAAGGTATGAACAATAAGAAAATAAACCCGGGACTTTGGTTTCCACTCCAACGAGCGACTCTCGCCGATACGGCCTACGGGTAGGATAGCGATCGGAATTGGGGTCTAATGGTGAGACGTTGCCTCTGAAAGTGGTATCGGCATCCCATGAGCCCGATATTCCGGTCGATACCCAGGATGATACACTGGACTTCCCGGATTCGATCAGTGGGCACTCCCATGTCCATTAACACTGATCGATTTCGGGAGCACTAAGCTTGCAACGATAACTCCCAACGTCTCATCCTGCCGCTCCCGCACGCTAGGATTCGGCGTCTACGCTAAGGGCGTGAGCTATAGCTAGGGAGTCAACCGCCAAGTTTATTCCCCCTTGGCCCAACGGTCAAAGGCGGTCTTTTTCCCACCGATGACAATGAAACACCCCGCGTAACCGTTAGATTCCTAATCCCTATCGATTTCCTAACCCTATGGATGCATCGGGAAGAGCCCCCGAAGGGGTTTCCGCCAAAATCCCAGATTTGGGAACTACTCACAAATATTCATTAAAAGCGATCTAAACGAAAATGAACCATTGAAATCATAATCAGACGATTGGAATGCGAAGGTAGTAGAGCAATTAAAATAATACTAAAGTTTAAGAAAGATCCGAAAACTTACAATAGAAAAGTAATTACAGCCGTCGCAATAGGAGAAAACAGTAAAAACTAACAGCTCTCCGTTTCTGGAACCCTAGGGGTCCTATTTATAGGATCTCGTATCACCCGATCGGTTGACAAGTCAACCGATCGGGTGATCTGTTACAGACAATAAACAGAAAACGGCAGACTTTCACCCGGTCATATGAACCGGTCGGTTGAGTTCTTGGAGTGACCGGTTGGATCTTGGCACCATCGGGTGAAGGGATCGGTTGGGTGCCCGTGTCTCGACTCCTCAGCATCAGCTACAGCTGAACCGATCGGGTAAGAGTCACCCGATCGGTTGGAATTTGGCTCGAGAAGACAGAGAGTTGGCCCCCGTTGAACCGGCCTGTGAACCGGTCGGGTGACTTCCACTTGAGCTCCGGCTGAGACCGGGTGCTGCACGCGTGCATCACCCGATCGGTTGGAGATGACCAACCGACCGGGTGAGGGGCTGAAAGATGTAATCTTCGTCGTTTGACCCCATGGATCACGCGTGACTCCTCCCGTTGCTCCGGGGACTTGAGATATCGTCGTTAAACGTCCCCTACGCGGGCAATCTCCTGCAAACATGGAGAAATAAAGAAAAGTGAAAGAAAACGAGAAAATACGAGAGAACGAATAAAAGATGGCGGAAAATACGGAGAAACACAAAAGAAAACGTGCGTGAATATATGAAATATATACACACGTCACGTCCCAGCCTCGCACTGAGGTGGGCATCCACTAGTGAGCACAGCACCTTTCCTGCACATACCTGCTGGCCCGATTACTTACACCGCCCGTATCAGACATCCCTGACCTTCACAGCCTAGACATGTCCGTCCCTCCGCTCCACCACCCCCTGATGCCTTAGTTCAGAGCATTCGTGCTCTTGAGGGGGCGGTGAGTGGACTCAGGGGCAATTTTAGGGCTCTCTCTGCCGCGGTCAGTTCCGTGGAGTCCCGCGTCACCATGCTTCCCGATATTCAGGTTTGCCTGAATCAGATCCTAGCACGACTCCCTCCGCTACACCCACCCACCCAGCAGACACGTCCACCACCACCCCCCTCCCCCCCGCCACAGGACGAAGATGGTGCAGCACCCCCAGCTTAGACACACCCTAGATGCCATTGATCTTTTTTGTCGTTATGCTGCCCATTCTCTGATGGTCCTGTCGATAGATTTTTGCCCCCCTCACTATTTTTGTACCTATCTTGCTCACATCATTTTGTATCCATTTTGGGAGAGATGGAGGGTTAGTTTTGGTGACACATATCTGCATCACTCCCATCTTTGCATGCATCATTCACATAATCATATTTTCTTTTTATTTTTACCTTTTTTTATCATGCATGCATCCTCACCTTCCCCACCCATTTCCCGTCTCTCGGTGTGCCACACTTTGCACATTGAGGAAATTGTGCACTTTAGCTTGGGGGAGTGAGTTCTCACACTTTTTGCTTTTATCACCTTTATTTTCAGTTTTTTCACGTTTTTCCGCTTTTGCACCCATTTTTTCATCACCTTTTCATTTTTTTACCATGCATTACATTTTTCTTATTTTCTTTGTGTGCTGCATTGTAAATATCTTTGTTTTCTTTTATCTTTATTTCTTTCATCTTTTGCTAGAGATGACTTTTCCGTGATGACGATGACGTGGTGTTAGCTTTTCTCTATATGCATGCTAATTTGTCATGTCATAGCTTTTGTTTTTGATATCATATGCTATGTCCTGTTTTGCATTAAGAAATAGTAACCCACTTCTTTTTCCGTATGAAAATGGATGAAGTTCTATTATTAGCTGATGTCTGATGATTCATATGTATGCTATCGTAGAAAACACACCAAGATTCACGCATTGATGCTTATATCTGGAGTACTGCTTTCTTTTCTCATATCACTTCTTATTGCATGATTTGTACGCTTCACTTCTGGTTGATTGAATGTTTGCTAGCATTGATATATCTGGATTAGTTTACTTTTTGAGATCAAACTGAGTAGATTAGATTACCCTGCTGAAGTTGTCATGCACGTCCTATAGAGTGAACCGAGAGATACATTTATTTCTTTCTCCACATATCTTGAACATTATTTCTCTATTTTAAATTCATTGGTGAATCTCCCCTTAGCAATTATATTATTGGCATTCCCCCGTTATTATATCGCATTCTCCAAATTCCCCAAAACCCAAAGAAAAAAATACTTGTATATCCTTCTCTTTGATTTGGGATCATTTGTGTATATATGTTATAAAAAAAGAGAAAAAAAAAGAGAAAAAAAAAAGAGAAAAAGATTTGAGAATAAGAAAAGAAAAGAGAAAAGAAGTTCGAAAACGATCCCATCTCATATCCTTTCTCTCTTTCTTCCCTCTTTCGCTTTTATTTTTATTTCTCTTTGACTTTTGGAGCTTCATAAGAAACGGGAATATAAATATTGTTTTGTATATGCCACCACGCTTATGGATAAGCTTGGGGGAGAGGATCCAATGATGTGTGAGAGAGTGGATACTTGATGGTGCATGACAACCTAGGCTAAGTAATATTTTATACTCGGTGAGATTGCTAAAGTTTTACGAAATCCAGAAATCTACGCTTAGCATTCATTTCATGAAAACCACACTTTTCTATTCTTACTAGTCTATTGTGTGATATCTCTTATACTCCTTATAGGAAGAATTCAATTGAAAAGTGTGTGATCTACGATATTGTATACCGCTTTAGATGCTTCAGATGATGCTAATTCTAGAATTATTCCATTTTTCATGCTATATTGATATTCTTGGGTTTTCTATTTCAAATGCACATTTATACTATGATATCGAGATAAAAGTCTTTGACATGTGTTTTACATTCGATGCATGCTATATGAGTAAGCAAAACCCACGTCCTGAGAAAAATGATCTAGCAACTTCCATCTTCGTTTTCTACTTTGTTTTTCGTTTTTCATTTTCTACCTTTCCATCGTTTTTATTTTCTTTATCCACCGGGTTCGCTTTTTACTCATCTTCCTCGAGGACGAGTAAGAGGTAAGCTTGGGGGATTTTGATCACTCCATATTTTACACCTTTTTTCTGCATGTTTGCATGCCATTTTGATCGCTCGAATCGTGCTTTTCACGGTTTTTTGGCAATATTGCGATGTTTTTCACGATTTCTTGTTTTTGTCGAATTTCAGGAGATTTCGAGCGATTTGGAGTGATTCTGAGATGCACCCACTCCGGAGTGTCACCCGTGACTCCTTCGAGGGGAATTTTGCTATTGGAGAGGAGTGGAAGAAGAAAGAACATCGTAGGAGCGACGAGGGAGCAAAAATATGAAGTTTGTGCATTTTGAGCATGTCACTCGGCCGAGTGAAGGAGTCACTCGGCCGACCATCGAGAGCCCACTCGGCCGGACAAATCGGACACGCAGAAGACTGAGTATCAGCGTGCACTCGGCCGAGCATCACCAGCCCACTCGACCGAACCACGGAGACCCCACTCGCCCGAGTGGCATCAAGACGACAGCTAGCAGAAATCCCAGACTTACTGTTATTTTACAGTCGATTCCCAAGTTCTGACTCGGCCGAGTGAAGAAGTCCCCTCGGCCGAAGCGAAGAAAGTCACTCGGCCGAGTGACCCCCGAGGAGCCGACCCCCAAAAGTCCGAAGTTACTGGAATTTGTCAGGGTTTGTCACTCGGCCGAATGACATTTGTCACTCGACCGAGTGAGTCGCGCTGCCTGTAGCGTAAACTGCGATTCTGAGGCTGGGCAGGGGCATTTTCGTCACAGTTTTTTGGGCGTTTTTGGGGGGTATTTAACCCCAGTTTTTAACCTAGTTTAGAGAGATTTTTCAGAACTTTTTACAGCCTTTTTTTAGATTACTTTTAGGAGATTAGATTGAGCTTTTAGAGGGAAGAGAAAAGTGTTATTTTGTTGGATGCTATTGGTTCTTCATTGGTTTGCCTCTCTCTCCCTATCAAAAAATCCATTTTTATTGATATATTGAATATTGCAATGAATTCTATTGATTTTATTTGTGAATTTCTATTGAATTTCATTATGAATTGTGAGTAGTTTTATCGTCTTAGGGTGTAGGGATGAACTCTACGAACCCTATTTCTAATTTGTGATGAATTGGTGAAATTATTGCTAGAATTGATTAGGGTTAGTTTGGGATTGATTTAATACAAAAAGCTAGGGATTCATACCGATTGGGATTTGCAAGAGATTGGATCCCAACTCGATAGGAAGCCCTAGAAATTCGAATTGGGTTGCAATTGAATTTCTCCGGAATCGGTTTGCAAGAGATTGGACCGAAACTAGGGTTTTCGATTGCAATTCTATACCAATACCCGTTTGCAAGAGATTAGACGGGTAGGAACTATCCCAACCTAGGTCGTAGCTCGAGTTTGCACGAGAGTGGGCTCGAGATACGATTGAATGATGATGTTGTTCTTCATGCTAGCTTGTCTATGTTAGGGTTTGCAAGAGATTGGGCCCTACCCTAGGTTTGCTATAGACCGGCAATAGCGCGAGAGCGTGAGCTTGGTTCTACCTTTAGTTGCAACTAGTGCACCTGAATTTCAAGTCTAGCAATTGTGACACCTACGAATCACAATGACGAGATACGGTTTGTAGCGGGGATTCACTATTCCTAGGCGTCTTTATTAATTTGATATTACTTTTATACAATTGAACGACTGTGTACGCTTTATTGCGAACATTTCTAGACTATTCTTATAGCCAGGTGGATTGAAGAAGACACTGTCATTTGACCTCCTCGTGTTCGATACCCGCTCGTCGCTACACCGTGCGCTTGCGGTAAGACTAGCGAGTCGCGTGCCCCGGGTGTACATCCGGGGTATCGATCAGTAGCTCGGCCCGTGCCCTTCTCTGGTTCGGGTGGCAAGTGTTGGCCCTGCCCTAGGGGTCTTGAGGGGGAGCGAGCGCGTAGCTCGACCCGTGCCCTTCTCTGGTTTGGGTGGCGAGGGTTGGCCCTGCCCTAGAGGTCTTGAGGGGGGAGCATGCGCGTAGCTCGGCCCGTGCCCTTCTCTGGTTTGGGTCGCGAGGGTTGGCCCTACCCCCAGAGGTCTTGAGGGGGGAGCGAGCGCGTAGCTCGGACTGTGCCCTTCTCTGGTTTGGGTGGGGAGGGTTGGCCCTGCCCCAGAGGTCTTGAGGGGGGCGTGCATGTAGCCCGGCCTGTGCCCTTCTCTGGTTTGGGCAGCGAGGGTTGGCCCTGCCCCAGAGGTCTTGAGGGGGGAGTGAGCGCGTAGCTCGGCCCGTGCCCTTCTCTGGTTTGGGTGGCGAGGGTTTGCCCTGCCCCAGAGGTCTTGAGGGGGGAGCGAGCACGTAGCTCGACCCATGCCCTTCTCTGGTTTGGGTGGCGATGGTTGGCCCTGCCCCAGAGGTCTTGACGGGGGGAGCGAGCGCGTAGCTTGGCCCGTGCCCTTCTCTAGTTTGGGTAGCGAGGGATGGCACTGTCCCAGAGGTCTTGAGGGTGGGGGGGCGAGCGCGTAGCTCGGCCCGTGCCCTTCTCTGGTTTGGGGGGCAAGGGATAGCCCTGCCGCAGAGGTCTTGAGGGGGGAGCGAGCGCGTAGCTCGGGCCGTGCCCTTCTCTGGTTTGGGTGGCGAGGGATGGCCCTACCCCAGAGGTCTTGAGGGGAGAGCGAGCACGTAGCTCGGCCCATGCCCTTCTCTGGTTTGGGTGGCAAGGGATGGCCCTGCCCCAGAGGTATTGAGGGGGGGAGCGAGCACGTAGCTCGGCCCGTGCCCTTCTCTGGTTTGGGTGGCGAGGGTTGGCCCTGCCCCAGAGGTCTTGAGATGGAGATCGAGCGCGTAGCTCGGCCTGTGCCCTTCTCTGGTTTGGGTGGAGAGGGTTGGCCCTACCCCAGAGGTCTTGAGGAGGGGAACGAGCACATTTCTCGGCATGTGCCCTTCTCGGGTTTTGGTGGCGAGGGTTGGGCCTGCCCCAGAGGTCTTGAGTGGGGGAACGAGCGCGTAGGTCGGCCTGTGCCCTTCTCTGGTTTGGGTGGCGAGGGTTGGCACTGCCCTAGAGGTCTTGAGGGGGGAGCGAGCACATAGCTCAGCCCATGCCCTTCTCTGGTTTGGGTGGCGAGAGATGTCCCTGCCCCAGAGGTCTTGAGGGGGAGAGCAAGCACGTAGCTCGGCCCGTGCCCTTCTCTGGTTTAGGTGGCGAGGGTTGGCCCTGCCCCAGAGGTTTTGAGGGGGGAGCGAGCGCGTAGCTCAGCCCGTGCCCTTCTCTAGTTTGGGTGGCGAGGGTTGGCCCTGCGCCAGAGGTTTTGAGGGAGGGAGCGAGCGCGTAGCTCTGCCCGTGCCCTTCTCTGGTTTGGGTGGCGATGGATGGCCCTGCCCCGGAGGTCTTAAGGGGGGAGCGAGCGCGTAGCTCTGCCCGTGCCCTTCTCTGGTTTGGGTGGCGAGGGTTGGCCCTACCCCAGAGGTCTTGAGGGGGGAGCCAGCGTGTAGCTCGGCATGTGCCCTTCTCTGGTTTGGGTTGCGAGGGTTGGCCCAGCCCCAGAGGTTTTGAGGGGGGAGCAAGCGCATAGCTCGTCCCGTGCCCTTCTCTGGTTTGGGTGGAGAGGGATGGCCTTGCCTCAGAGGTCTTGAGGGGGGAGCGAGAACGTAGCTCGGCCAGTGCCCTTCTCTGGTTTGGGTGGCGAGGGTTGGCCCTGCCCCTGAGGTCTTGTGGAGGGGAACGAGCGTGTAGCTCGGCCTGTGCCCTTCTCTGGTTTGGGTGGCGAGGGTTGGCCCTGCTCCAGAGGTCTTGAGGGGGGAGCGAGCGCGTAGCTCGGCCCGTGTCCTTCTCTGGTTTGGGTGGCAAGGGATGGCCCTACCCCAGAGGTCTTGAGGTGGGAAGCAAGCGCATAGCTCGACCCATGCCCTTCTCTGGTTTGGATGGTGAGGGATGGCCCTACCCCAGAGGTCTTAAGGGGGAGCGAGCACGTAGCTCCACCCGTGCCCTTCTCTGGTTTGGGTGGCGAGGGTTGGCCCTGCCCCATAGGTCTTGAGGGGGGAGCGAAAGCGTAGCTCGGCCCGTGCCCTTCTCTGGTTTGGGTGGCGAGGGTTGGTCCTGCCCCAGAGGTCTTGTGGGGGGGTGCGAGCGCGTAGCTTGGCCCGTGCCCTTCTCTGGTTTGGGTGGCGAGGGTTGGCCCTGCCCCAGAGGTCTTGTGTGTTCGAGCTGAAATACTCAGGTGGAGACAGTAGGGTTTGGGAAAGTGTAGAAATGACGATATTTTGTTGAAAAGACTCACAATTATTAGTAAAACTTCAACAGGTGCTTCGCATTCTAGGGGTGGGCTAGTTTGCTCCCATCCGGGTCGCCAGGATGTACATGACCAGTCCGACAATGTCGACGATCTCGTAGGGTCCTTCCCATTTGGCGGCCAATTTCCCTCGGCTCCTGGTCTCGGGTTTGAAGGTGACGTCTCTGAGGACTAAGTCACCGATTCGGAAGGTCCGTTTCTTTACCCTGGAGTTGTAGTGACTGGCCATACTCTGGCTGTGCCGGACGAGGTTCGTCAGGGCTCGGTCCCTTACTTCGTCCACTAGCTCGAGACTGAGTCCGAGGCCCTCCCCATTGATGTCCTCATCGAATAATTTCAACCTGAGTGTCTCCTCACCGATCTCCACAGGAACGATCGCTTCCGACCCGTATGCCAGCATGAATGGGCTCTCCCCGGTTGAGGCCCTGTGGGTGGTCCGGTTGGACCATAGGATGCTCGGTAGCTCGTCCACTTATGCCCTGAGAGCGGCATCTACCTTCTTCTTCATGGGGCCCACGATGCATTTATTGGCGGCCTCCGCCATTTTGTTGCACTGCGGGTGGGCGACCGATGCAAAATGGAGCTTGATTCCCCAGCCCGAACAGAAGTCACAAAATCATTCGTAATCGAACTGTCTCCCATTTTCCGTCACTATAGAGCGGGGATCCCGAAGCGACATATCACGGACTGCAAAATAAAGCCTTTCATATCCATCCACGTGATGCGTGCCAACGGCTCAGCTTCGATCCATTTTATGAAGTAGTCCACGGCGACAACCAGATACTTCCTTTCCCCCGAGGCCTTTGGGAAAGGCCCGAGTATATCAAGCCCACACTTGGCGAACAGAATCGGGCTTACGATGGGCACCAAGTCAGCCGGAGGTGCTACCGTGTGTCAGCCGAATTTTTGGCACATCTCGCACTTCTTTACGTACTGTGCCGTGTCATAGATCATAGTCGGCCAATAATACCCATGGCGCATTATTTTTTGGGCGATGGTGTGACCGTCATGGTGGTTCCCACAGAAGCCTACGTGCACTTCGCGGATGACCTGCTCAGCCTGCTTTGGCCCCAAACACTTCAGAAACGGCAGGACGTCAAAGTTGGCGCGACGCCGGCGGTATAATACCCCGTCGAGAAGCATGAATGACAGAGCCCGCCTCTCTACCTTCTTGGCCTGAAACCGCTCCTCAAGCAGGGCCCCTGTCTCCAGGTACTTCACTATTGGGGTCATCCACGTCACCGTCGAACCGACACACATTAGTTCTTCTTCGCCAATGGAGGGCGCCAGCAGGCTTTTGACATAGATAGCCTTTCCGATCTCAACCGCAGAGGAGGAGGCCAGCTTGGATAAGGCGTCCGCCCGGAGGTTGTTGGAACGGGGTAAGTGCCGGACTTCTGCCCTCTTGAACTTTCGGAGCTCGGCATGGATGCGCTGAAGGTAGTGCTTCATCGTCTCTTCTCGGGCCTGAAGCTCCCTTGGATCTGTTGGACAACGAGCCGTGAATCACTAAGCAGCAGCATGTTCGTTGCCCCCATCGCCCTACAAAGCTTCAGCCCATTGACCGCAGCCTCATACTCTGCAACGTTGTTGGTGGCCGGGAAGTGAAGTGCAGGGCGAACTCCAGCAGGCATCCGTCGGGGGTTTGGATGATAATTCCTGCCCCCGTCCCGGATCCCGTCGCTGATCCATCGACGTGAACGGTCCATAGGTCATCCACGTCTCCCTGGGGTGGCTCCGAGGGTCCATGTGGGATCCTGCCAAAACAGAGTTAGGATCGATAAATGAAGTTGAGACTTACGCTTGCGTATGCGGCACGGTAGTCACAGAACTTCGCCTTTGGATTCGCCACGACGGATCGAGCCTTCTCACGAATGGAGTAAGGCTACTAAATCCACAATCTAAATCTCTACTTTTAGATTAAGAACTTGGATAAAGAGAGAGGAAGGATTTCGGCAGAGCTTCGCTAGAATGAAATGCATGCAAGAATGCCATGCAAAAGTGTAAGAAATGGCTTACCCTTGGGTCTTATTTATAGCCCCCAAGGTAGTTATTTTAGGGTAAATTGTTCCTTTGGAACAATTTAACTAAGGTGTACCATGATACATGGCACATTATAAGCTTAAGTTGTACCATATGCATGGTACAACATAAGCTTAAGATATTCCCCCTTTATTAGCCATATGTCGCATGCACTTATGCATATATAATGCGACTTTCCTACTCATCCAGAGATCCTCTCCGCAAGGGAACAGATTCCCTTTGCACACGACTTCGTGTACGCGACGTTCGAGGTCCGTATTCCCTCGTACATCCCCTACAAGGGTGTACTAACGTCTTCCATATCCAACATCTCCCACTCACACTTGAGGGGATTGTAAGAGAACGTCTTTCTCTTAGTTCTTTCATCTATCATACCGAGAAATAGACCGTGCGACCGTCATGTGCGTAGAGTCTGTTGTTGTGCACTTGTTAGAGATACACAACGACCTCGAAGGTGCAAAGTTGAGTAGTTCAATGCATGCTTTACCCTAGATTATTTCTTCACATTTCTTATACTTTATATTCAACAATTGAATCCCATCTGGATCACAATTGGCTGGCCAGCTTTGAATCATTAAAGTCCAAATGCGAATATGAAATCAATCTTCCTCTTCTTGTGAACCTTCTGATCTTGACTTGATTCGCTTTTCTAACGTGCCCCGCCGAGCCGAATTATCATAGCCCATTAGAAACACGCTAAGATAGCGATCATCTCGTCAAATCTAAAGGAACCAATTGGAGTCCTTGAGGGTAAGAGTTAAGTCCCGTATGGCCTTTGAGTCTCACATAATAGCAAACACTATTGCTACTAACTCAGTGGTCGAAATGCATACGTGGTATGAACACGTATTACAACATCACTCCTTTCCCAGGGAGAGTATGTCTTAATGATGTTGTACGGATGAAAGATCAGACACCACAGTGCCTATCTTTTGAGTCCCCTTACTACTCATGAAATATTCCCGGACTCTCATCCTGCATAAGACAGATAGGATTTAAAAAATCCTATGAGATCTCTTTCAAATATCCTTGTGATATAGATCTCAGATCTTTTGTAAGCATCCATATGGTGCAGATCTTTCATTCGACTATCTTGTTTAAGTCACGACTCTAAATCATTTAATGATTTTGACTTTAAACTAGTCTCATCTCTATCTTATCCATCTGATAAGATAAGGCGGTTGCTCATGTGAGAGAGCCAACCTTAATCTGTCTGACATACACACAATAAAATAGCTGAGACTTAAACACAAATGTACATAAAATCATTTGTAAGAAACTTGTATGCAAATTAAACTTTGATCTTCTATAGACATGGGAAATATTATATGATACAGCTCAGCACCTACGCATTCCCATAGATGATAAGTGTTTGAAAAAACACATCTCTGGGGATCGCCTTAGTAAGGCGATCCGCTATCATCTTATGCGTGGATATGTATCCTATGTCTACTTCCTTACGTTTGTCATAGTTCTTCGCAAACTTGAATCGAATATCAATGTGTTTGGTCTTATAATGAAATTTTAGGATCTTTGACATAGGCAATCGAAGCTTGACTATCACTGTATATAGGAACAGTGCTTGAGTCAGTGGCATCCGTCAGCCTGTCTAAGAATTTCCTAAGCCAAACAGCTTCTTGGACCGCCATGCCGAATGCTACAAATAGCATAATGCATAGTCCGCAGTCCCTTTGAGGTACCTTAATATCCTCTTCACCGCTTTCCAGTGTGCCTGTCCTGGGTTGGATTGGTAATGGCTTACCATACCAACAGCATTAGCAAATGTCCGGTCTGGTACACATCATGGCGTACATCAGACTCCTGACAGCACTGGAGTATGGAACCTTTTCCATAGCTTTCTTTTGGATCTTTGGGACACATTTCCAAACATAGACCCTCGCCTTTGGAGGTAAAACGCACGATAGGAGAGAAAAATCTCTTCGTAGTTTATTCCTTCCTGTTGCGTGAAACCTTTCGCAACAAGGCGAGCTTTATATTTCTCGATGGAGCCATCAGCCTTATGCTTGATTTTGAGAACCCACTTGTTCCCAATGGCTCTACGTCCCTTAGGTAAATCAACCAAGTCCCAGACTTGGATTGTTTTCATGGATTGAAGTTCTTCTTCCATCGCCGCTATCCATTTATCTTTAGCAGGGCATGTGACGGCCTGTTTGAAATTTGCAGGTTCGTCATCATCTTGTAGTAATGTCATGAATGTTTGAGGAAATTCATCCTCAAATCTCAGAGGTGTTAGCCTCGTTCGATTACTATGTCTTGCTTGAGTTTGATCACTCCCACTTGGAATGATATCACTCCCACTTGGAATAACATCACTCCCACTCGGAATAGGATTGGTATCGTTCGTATCATTCATAGGTGAAGTTTGAAACGTATTTTCTTTTTCACCAAGAATTCTCCCACTCGAACGTTCCGATCCTTCTTGATCCCAAGTCTCAAATAAGGATAAGTCTTGACTTATCTCACCCTGTCTTGGAAACTCGTTTTCCAAGAAGACAACATCCCTCGATTCGAATTCTATAAGACCCCCATTGTCCTCTTGACCGACGAAAACATATCCTTTGGAGTTTTCAGCGTATCGGATGAAGATACACTTCCTCCCACGTGGCCCAAGTTTGCCATATTTGTGAGAGGATAAATGTGCATAAGAGGCACAACCCCAAGGTTTTAGAATGCTTAAGTCTGGAGTTCTATTGTTCCACAACTCATAAGGAGTAGAACTTACCGACTTCGAGGGTACACGGTTTAAGATGAATGCTGCCGTCAATAATGCATCACCCCCAAAGGTGATAGGCAAATTTGCCTGAGACATCATTGATCGGATCATTTCCATCAATGTCCTATTTCTTCTTTCCACAACACCGTTTTGTTGCGGAGTATAAGGCATAGTTATTTGATGAACTATGCCTTTTTCATCACAGAGTTCCTTAAAACTCGTTGATTGATATTCTCCACCCCGATCGGTTCGCAAGACCTTTATCTTGCGATTTAGTTGATTTTCCACTAAACTCATATAGTTTTTGAAGCAAGTTAAAGCTTCATGTTTGTGGGAAATCAAATAAATGTGACCGAAACGGGTGAAGTCATCAATGAAATAGGACTTCCCATGTCTTGTCTTAACATTCATTGGACCGCAAATGTCCGAATGGATAAGCTGTAATAGAACTTCGGCCCTTGTGCCAGTTCCAAATGGCTTTCGACAAGTTTTCCCTACAAGACAATGTTCGCAAGTTGACATTTCAACTTTTGAAACATTAGATAGCAAGCCACTTTTGGCAAGTCTATCCATTCTAGTTGGTCCAATGTGACCAAGTCTTGCATGCCAACAAATGATCTCAGATTCAGAGTTAGAAGCATTTGTCAAATGGAAACTTTCATTAATAGAAGAAGAATCATCACACATAGTGTTTAATACAATCAATCCATTACAAACATTACCCGACCCAACTAAAGAACTATTACAAACAAGGTCAACATTTTGTTTATAGAACCTCCATTCATAACTTAAAGACTTTAACATGACCACGGATACGATATTCCTTCGAATATCTGGAGCAAAGAGGAAGTCGTGCAATAATAGAGTCCGGCCGTTGTCGAGAACAAGCTTGCATGTTCCGACGCCCTTCACTTCAACACGAGTGTTGTTGCCGACGTATATCCACTTTGTTCCTTGAGTTATCCTTTGATACTCTTCGAAGAACCTTCTGTCCTTCGCTACGTGGTCTGTGGCCCCTGAATCAATCAACAAAAAATAGTTGGATTCAGCAAGAAACATGGAACTAGAAACACATATGTAACTAGCCCTACAAGTTACCTTATCACTTCCATCCGTACACGTACGTGCGAAGTGACCGTACTTGTTGCACTTAAAGCACTTGATCTTCTTCAAGTTTTTCTTCTTTGAGTGCACATTCTTTTGCCACTTTGTCTTCTTTGAGGTTTCCGGTTCTTGCTTTCGTTCGTTCACAAACCTTAAGCGTTTATTATTCCGCTTATTTCCTCCATGTGAGGAACTAGCGGCCATGTGCACTTCTGCACTAGGTTTTGCGGCTTGAATCCGCTCTTCCTCGAGTTCGAGGTGTTTAGATACATCGCTTAAAGTTTTAATGCACTCATTATGAGTGAGGTGCATTTTCATGTTATCCCAGCTATCTGGGAGTGAACGAATGACTGCTTAGATCTGCTGTTCGTCAGACAGCGTAAGACCCGCATCCTTCAATTCAGCTATGAGATTCGCCATGTGGCGGAGATGCTTTTTCATAGAATGATCTCGCCGCATTTTGTACGAATCAAATTGAATATTTAAGGAGCGGAGTTTGGTAACCGATGTTCCACCAAACTTTATTTCTAGCTCAGACCATATGTCTTTGGCTAGGTCGAATTCCCGAAATAGACGCATTATGTCATTGTCCATTGTGGACAGTAACGTAATACGTGCTATTTTGTTCTTTCGAGTCCAAGTCTCATAAGCTTACCGGTCCCTCTTGTGTTGGGCCGTATTGCCCAACTCAGGTTCTTCCATTATGTTTTGGAGTGTTTCAAGCACATCTTGCTCCTCCAAAACATATTGGATTTTTATTGACCAAAGTTTATAATTGTCGCCGTTGAGCTTTTCACCTTTGTTAAGCTCTGCGACAATGTTCTTAGAAGCGGTAGACATATTCGATTCAAAAAACTGCAAATAAGATGATAAACACGATCAAAATTCTATGCATAAAGTTTCGATTCTTTAAACACTTGATAAGTTCCTTGGATGCGTTGAAATGTTACTATAGAATCGAGAATTTCACTACGTTCCCAACTACCATCTAGAAGTAACTTTCAAAGTATCCCTCTTACTTATCTCAAGTAAAAAGAAATCAGAAATGATACCCGTATGGTACCGGCAGCGGAAACATACTTTTGAAAAACATATCTTTCAAAATAGAATAGGTGAGAGTTTGCGCAAAGAATTTTAGCGCAACAATTGCCAAGCCACGAGACCTGTTCTACACACCCACGGGTTAGATAACCATGGCCGGATCGTGGTAGGACTTGGAATTCTAAATTGCGCTATCCCGATTAAGGACGGGACATAACCTATTTGAAAATACCTTTTTCAAAAAATTTGAAAACACATTGGCTAATCTCCGTAGAGTAGAGCACAACGTTATAAGTTCATTGGCTAATCTCCGTAGAGTAGAGCACAATGACATGGCTAATCTCGCATGAAGTAGAGCATTACGGCTAATCTTCAAGGAGTAGAGCACAATTTCATAAGTACATTGGCTAATTTCCGTAGAGTAGAGCACAATGACTTGGCTAATCTCGCATGAAGTAGGGCACTATGGCTAGTCTTCAAGGAGTAGAGCCCAAGTTAAAAAAAACTTCATAAAATGTTAGCCTTGTATGGGCTAATTGGCACATTCGTGTTTGACCAAGGCCTTTTGACACCCCGTATGGGCTAGTCGGCAAATTTGTGATCGACCTAGACCTTTCGCCGGATTGGTCGACCAAAACACCCAAATTGGTCGACCAAAAATTTGTCTTCATCACTCTCGGCCAGTGCCGATTAGACCGGCCCTTGGCCAAAGAACAACCGCTGCCAGGGCCGACCGTGGCACTGGCAGCGGCCAGGCCCTGGCCTCTGCCAGGGCCGGGGCCGGCCAGGCCCTGGCCTCGGCCAGGGCGGCCAGGCCCTGGCCTGAGGCCAGGGCGCTGCCCTGGCCCCTGCCAGGGTGGCCAAGGCCCTGGCCGGGGCCAGGGCCCCTGCCCTGGCCTCGGCCAGGCCCTGGCCTGAGGCCAGGGCGCTGGCCTGGCCTCTGCCAGGGTGGCCAGGCCCCTGGCCGGGGCCAGGGCCCCTGGCCGGGGCCAGGGCCCCTGCCCTGGCCTCGGCCAGGGCGGCCTGGCCCTGGCCGGGGGCCAGGGCCCCTGCCTTGGCCCCGGCCAAGGAGGCCAGGCCCTGGCCTGGCCGCGGCCAGGGCCTTCTGGCCGTGGCCTGGCTGCGGCCAGGGCCTTCTGGCCCTGGCCGTGGCCGGCCAGGGCCGGCCCTGGCCTGGCCTGGCCTGGCCGCGGCCAGGGCTCCCTGGCCCTGGCCGTGGCCGGCCAGGGCCGGCCGGCCATGGCCATGGCCTATTGGCCTTGACCGGCCATGGCCCTTTAGCCATGGCCGGTCTCCCCCCTTTCATGGGATGGCCGCATGCACTCCTCCCCCTTGATGGGGTGGTCGCCGGTGGTTATTGGCCGTAGCCAACCCCCTCCGCATGGGGAGGGGGGTGCATGGCCTTCATAGCCCATTTGGCCATGGCGCACATGCACTAAAATTCATCTTCTTCGATGGAGATAACTACCATCATCTTCCTCGATGAAGCACCCGTTCGTCGATGAAGCACCCGTTCGTCGAGAAATTAGTTATTTCCTAATGGCCGTGTGCCAAAAATGAAAAATAACATACTACGTGAACGGTCGGTTCTTCCCGTCACGGAGAGTTCCTACCATATCCGTAATGATAGGAGACCCTAACGTGAAAAGAACAACCGCTGCGTTCTCTCCATCACGAAGCGTTCCTACCATATCTGTTATGGTAGGAGACCCATTCATGAAAAAGACAACGACTCGTTCATAGTTTCGACGGGGCGGCGGTTTGACCGGGGTGAACCCGTATGGCTTTGATACCAATGTGGGATCCTGCCAAAACAGAGTTAGGATCGATAAATGAAGTTGAGACTTACGCTTGCGTATGCGGCACGGTAGTCACAGAACTTCGCCTTCGGATTCGTCACGACGGATCGAGTCTTCTCACGAACGGAGTAAGGCTACTAAATCCACAATCTAAATCTCTACTTTTAGACTAAGAACTTGGATAAAGAGAGAGGAAGGATTTCGGCAGAGCTTCGCTAGAATGAAATGCATGCAATAATGCCATGCAAAAGTGTAAGAAATGGCTTACCCTTGGGTCTTATTTATAGCCCCCAAGGTAGTTATTTTAGGGTAAATTGTTCCTTTGGAACAATTTAACTAAGGTGTACCATGATACATGGCACATTATAAGCTTAAGTTGTACCATATGCATGGTACAACATAAGCTTAAGATATTCCCCCTTTATTAGCCATATGTCGCATGCACTTATGCATATATAATGCGACTTTCCTACTCATCCAGAGATCCTCTCCGCAAGGGAACAGATTCCCTTTGCACAAGACTTCGTGTACGCGACGTTCGAGGTCCGTATTCCCTCGTACATCCCCTACAAGGGTGTACTAACATCTTCCATATCCAACAGTCCAGCCACCCCCATCGCCTGCGGAGATGCATTTGCTGATGGTGCGTCCGGTTGGTTCCCCGGCGGGTCCTCGGTGGTGCATTCCACCACGAAGTCCGCCAATGCCGGTCCCTTGATTACTGTCCGGGCCTTGTATGTTATGTCGAACTCGCTGAGCTCGATGCTCCAATTGAGCATCCTGCCCGACCGCTCCAACCTCTTCAGGTTCTTCTCGAGGGGCAGGTTGGTGTGGACGACGATGGGATGAGCCTGGAAGTACGGTCGGAGCTTCCTTATCGTGGTTACCAAGCAGTAGGCGGCTTTCTCAATGGGACTGTAGCAAATCTATGCCTCTCAGAGAATCCAGCTTACATAGTAGACAGGCCGCTGCACGCCCATTCCTCTTTGATTAGGATGGAGCTGACGGCCTCCTCATTGGTTGCCAGGTATAGACCCAGCGGTTTTCCTTCCTCCGGCTTGGCGAGGAGTGGCAGGCTTTGCAGGTAGGCCCTCAGCTCCATGAATGCTAGAACACAGTCGTCGTCCCATGGGATCACTTTCCTTTTGTCCTTGTCTTCTCCGAAGGCCGTGCACAGGACCTTGAAGAAAGGGAGTGATCTTTACGCGGATTTCGACAAGAATCGCCCCAAAGCCGCGATCCGGCCATTCAGGCATTGCAGGTCCCGGATCATCCGTGGTTTCGCCATATTGACGAGGGTCGTCACCTTATCGAGGTTCGCCTCAATCCCTCACTTCATTATCATGAAACCTAAGAACTTCCCTGACTGCACACCGAAGACGCACTTTGTCGGGTTCAGACTCAGGCCGTATTGGCGAACCCTTTGGAACGTCTCCCTTAAGTCGACAAGGTGGTCTGGGGCTCTCTTACTCTTCACCAGCATGTTGTCGATGTAGACTTCCAGGTTTCTCCCGATCTGCGAGCTGAATATTATGTCCACCATCCGCTGGTAAGTTGCCCCGGCGTTCTTCAGCCCAAAGGGCATCTTCGTGTAACAGAAGGTGCCCCTATCGGTGACGAAGGACGTTTTCTCTTCGTCCTCCCTTGCCATCAGGATCTGGTTGTAGCCCGAGAAGGCATCCATGAAGCTTAACAATTCGTACCCGGACGCCTGATCGACCAAATGGCTGATCCGAGGGAGCGGGAAGCTATCCTTCGGACACACCTTGTTGAGGTCCATGAAGTCGACGCACATATACCACTTCCCGCTGGCCTTCTTTACCAAGACGACATTGGCGAGCCAGTCCGGATAGTCCACCGGCCTGATAAACTTGGCTTGGAGAAGCCGCTCCACTTCTTCCTTAGCAGCTCTTTTCTTCTCGCCCCCGGCGCTCCTCTTCTTCTGCCAGACCGATCGAGACCCTGGGTCCGCATTTAACCGGTGGGAGATTACCATCGGGTCGACCCCCGGCATGTCCACAGCCGACCAGGCAAATATGTCCACGCTCTCTCGGAGCAGGCTGATGAGGGCCGCCCTCAGGGAGGCCGGGAGTTTCGTTTCGATGGAGACAGTCTTGCCTTCCTCAGCGGCCACGGGCACCTCCTCGATCTCTTTGGTAGGAGTCGGCCGTTGGTCGCAAAAGTCCTCCCTTTCGTCGAAAAGGTCGATCGACAGGGCCTGTTCCAGGCTTTTGTGCTTGGTCGACCCTACGTAGCAGCTCCGGGATAGCTTCTGGTCCTCCCACACCTGCCCCACCCCTCGCGGAGTTTGAAATTTCACCATCTGGTGGAGCAGGCTGGGGAGCACCTCAATGGCAGTCATGTACGGCCGTCCAATGATCCCGTTGTACGCCGACGCAAGGTTGACGACAACAAATTGTGTCATGTGGGTGACGATCCTCGGTTCCTCCCCAGGTGACACCGGCAGGGTGATCACCCCCACCATGGGGACCGCGTGGCCGGTGAAGCCGACGATGGGCCCCGTGTAGGGCCTCAGGTCTGCCTGCCTTAACCCCATCTTCTCAATTGTTGACATAACAGGATGTCGCAGGAGCTCCCAGTGTCGATCAGGAGCCGGCTGATGATGGTCGTCCCGACCTGAGCCTCGATGACGATGGCGTCGTCATGCGGAAGCTCGACTCTCTCGAGGTCCTCATCAGTAAAAGTGATGGGGGGTCGGGACACTCTTCTCCGCTTCGCCTCACTGCCGATGCCCGCCGCCATCACCTGTCGGGCATATGCCTTCTTGCTCGAGGACGATGCCCCACTCGATGACGGCGCCCCGCATATCACGTCTATTCGCATGATCGCCATGGGGGGCGGCTCCTCTCGCCCATTGTCTGGCGGTAGATCTGGCCTCCGCGCTTCTCGCGGGGTCCTTTCCTCCTGGATTACCTTCTTGTTCTCCACGAAGCCTCCCAGGTGACCCGCCTGAATCAATCGATCGATCTCCCTCTTGAGGGTGTAGCAGTTGTCGGTATCATGATCGTGGTCCCGGTGATACCGACAGTATTTCTGGAGATCTCGCTTCGCTGGGTCCGATCTCATCTCCCGAGGCGGCTCCGGTAGCAGTCCGGCCCTTGTCGTCGCGGCCAACACCTCTAGCATGGGCGTGTTGAGCTGCGTGTAATGGGCCCGCAGGGGTTCCTCCAGCCTTGGGATGGCTCGGGCGGGCTCCCTGGCCGGGGCGAACTCTCAGGCTGGGACTGGGCGATCTTGGGGGCGACGCCCCGCCGGGTCGCGCCTCGGTTGGGCCAGCTGATCGTGCCCCCGAGACCCGTCTCATTGCCGTGGTCGTGGATGCGATCGAGGCTCGCCTTGGGGCAGCCTCGCTGGGGGGGAACAGTTTCTTCGTACCGAGTGTCTCCTCGGCCAACGCATGCCTCTTTGCCATAGCGACTAGCACCTCGTAGTCGACCGGCGGATCTCAGAGCAGGGATTTGTGAAGGCTCCAAGTTCACAGCCCCGTCTTAAAGGCTAGCATGAGCACCTCATCGCCGCAGGTCACCACCGCCCGTCTCTCATCCTGGAAGCGGCGCAGGTATTTCCCAGTCATCTCTCCTTCCCCTTGGTCTATCGTGCTGAGGTAGTCCAAGGGTTTCTTCTTCGTACGCCCGGCCCGAAAATCCTGGCAGAATTTGTGGGACAGTTCACCAAAGATCCCAATGGATCTCACGGGTAGGCCGAAGTACCAATCCAACACCGTGTCCCTCAGACTTTGCGAGAAAATCCGGCATAGGAATGCGTCATCCACATCTTGCGCCTCCATTACCCCCCCCCCGGTATTGTTGCACGTGCGAGAGGGGGTCGCCTCTTCCGTTGTAGGTGGCCAAGTCGGGGGGCCTTGAATCTTACGGGTCTCGGGGTGGACGTGATCCACCATGCCAACGGCATGGCCTCCTCAGGGTAGGTGGGGCGCTCTGGCGCGTGCCCTCTCCGCCATTCTGGGGTTTGGCTCCGGCGCGCCTCGGCTGCCGACGGTCGTCGTGCCCCGGGGAATAGCGAAGCGGTCGCCTGGGAGGACTCCTTCCATGGGTAGATGATTCGTCGGGCGGCGGGCTATGGTCATCCCAGTACCACTGTCCCCTGGCCATCTCCTCCGGGACCTCTCTCCGCTCCTGGTTCTCCCTCAGGAGCCTTTTGCGTTCGGCGGCGAGGAAGCGGAGTTGTCGACGAACGGCTTCTTCGTCCAGACGATCGGGGGAGAGATGCCGACGGGGCGGACTTCACCCTCGAGGTGGAGACCTGGCAAGCGGTGGGCCACGCCCTTCCACGTGTCGTCGGCCCGTCGCCGACACCTCCGGGATTCCCTGGTTATCTGCGTTCTCCCTCCGGAGCCTTTTGTGTTCCGTGATAATGAAGCAGAGTTGGCGTCGGGCGGTCTCGTCGTCTAGGAGGGACTGCCGGATGGCCTCTGCCGCTTCACCCAAATGCCTTTGCGCGGCGGCCGTCTCCTCCCGGTGCCTCCGTAGCCGCGCGATCTCCATTTCTTCCTCCAAGAGCTTCCGTTGGGCCGCAATCTCCTTGGCGAGCCCCTGGTCTCCCCTTCCTCCTCGAACTGAGGGTGAAGATTCCGTCTCACGTTCAGGGGCTCAGAGGGGCCGGGAGGTACTTTCGTCCCTATTGTTGCGAAGCCCGCCATCGCCTTAGTGAAGGCCTCGAAGCTTTGTTGTATCGCACGGGGCGAGGCCTGGACAGTCTCGACCTTTACCCTAGGGGGTGGGTCAGTCGCAGGAGTCATTAGTTGAGAGAGTGGTTCTTGATCCATGGGATCCTTGCCGTGGTCAGGGTTTCGGGTGATTGGTATGGGGTCTGACATGGGTGCGACCCTTCGTTCCTACAGACGGTGCCAATTGTTGATGGGTAGAACTCGCGTACAATGAATTTGTATTATGGGGAACCAAGGGCACGATGGTTAAGCTGATGATGGGGTTAGGGTAAGCTATTTGACAGGTGATTATTGGGGTGTAGAGGTTAAACTTGCTGTTAAGGCTGACCACTGTGTCGAATCCGGCAGGATTCTGGTGAGGGGGGCCGAGCTGCTGGAGCTGGGGACGAGCACGACCGGGGGGCAAGCTATCCTGCGCAAGGAACAACTCGTCAGAAAGGCCGGGTTGGGATCCAACCCTTAGCCTCTCCGATGCCTAAGTCAGTAATAGGACTTAAAGCGGGGGCTAGGCACGCAGGTCGGACTAATGGAGAGTCGACCGCACGTGACGAGCTATGAGTGGAAGAACAAAGATATGGACGACCTTTGCTCTTGTGTGTGAGTAATGAGAATTAAGAGTAAATTTGCCAACACCTTCACCGTCGGAGGCGAATGTGTATTTATACCTGACAGGAGGCAGTTGGATAAGGCTGACCTGGCATGCTGACTCGATGTGCTGTGTTGGCCCTGCTGTCAGCAGAAGCTTCGGACGAGGATGTCAGGAACAGGAGTGTCAGCCACGCTTTTGTTAGACGGTGCAACGGCCAGGGGCGCTTTTTTCAGACTGTCAGGGCCGAAAGCATTAAGTGTCAGGGGCGCAGCGGCGAGGGGGTGATTTGTCAGGTGGTCGGATGGCGTATGTGTCAGTTGTGTCCTCGTACTAGGTTGTTTGTCGTGTCCGATGAGCCAAGGATCCGGCGGAGCGCCTCCCAGTGGCAGGGCCCCGACGAGCCTCCGGGCCGGCCTGGGCAATGGACGTGCGTGTTGGATATGGACCACATGAATACACCCATGAGGGGATGTATGAGGGTATACGGACCTCAGATGTCGCGTGCATGAAAGCGTGCACGAAGGGAACCTTTTCTCGTGTGAAAAGGACCACTCGATAAGTGGAAAAAGTCACTTTATAAGTGCATAAAGGCACTTGATAAGTGAATGAAGAAGAGGATAAGTAAATGTGCTAATATATGCTAATAAGCTTATATTTAGTTATTTCCTACAATAACTACCCCTAAAGCCTATAAATAGGACCCAAGGGTAAGGCATTTACACTAATCTTACCATGCCATAAGTTTGCATAAGGCAACTTATGTTCTTCTTCTCTCTTCCATTAAAATCCTCTTCTAAATAGAGATTTAGGCGGTGAAACGCTGCTTCGATCCTCCGTGACGAAGTACTGACCGTTGTGGCAAATCCGAGGGCGAAGTTCAGAGATTACGGTGCCACGTACGCAAGCATAAGTCTCTACTTTATTATTCGATCCTAACGTCGTTGTTTTGACAAGATCCTACATTGGTATCAGAGCCATACGGGTTCGCCCCGGTCTAACCGTCGCCTCGGTCTCACCGATGAACGAGGCGTTGTCTCTTTCACGAATGAGTTTCCTTCCATTATGGATATGGTAGGAACGCATCGTGACGGAGAGAATCGCAGTAGTTGTTCTTTTCATGTTAGGGTCTTCTGCCATTACGGATATGGTAGAAACTCTCCGTGACAGGAAGAACTTACCGTTCATATCGCCAAACTCGCGCTCCTCATGGATGCTGAGTCTACATTCAATTGAGAATGTGAACTCTCTTCATGTAGAGCGTGAAGTTTGCGGACTTGAAAACGCGTTCTCTTCATTTTTTGGCACACGGCCATTGAAGCAAAACCGTTTTCTCGATGAACGGGTGCTTCATCGGAGAAGACGCTGGTGGTTATTCTCAACGAAGAAGATGACATTTTTGGTGCATGATCACCATGGCCATATGGGCTATGGAGGCAATGCATCCCCCCTCCCCATGTGGAGGCGGTTGGCTACGACCAATAACAACCACAGCCACCCCTCCGACGGGGGTGTGCGGCCAACCCCATGCAAGGGGGTGGCCGGCCATGGCCATATGAGCCATGGCCGGCCAAGGCCAAAGGGCCATGGCCAGGCCCTGGCCGGCCCCGGCCGGGGCTTGGCCGGCTCTGGCCGGCCAGGGCCAGGGGGCCCTGGCCGCGGCCATGCCAGGGCCCTGGCTGGGAGCCAGGGCCAGGCCAGGGCCCTGCCGGCCCTGGCAGAGGATAGGGCCGGCGACCTGGCCTCAGGCCTGGGCCTGGCCGGCCCTGGCCGGGGGCCAGGGCCAGGCCAAGGGCCAGGCCGGCCCTGGCAGAGGCCAGGGCCGATGCCCTGGCCGGCCTTGGCCTCTGCCAGGGCCACTGCCGGCTCTGGCCGAGGCCGGTGCCCGGCCACTGCCGGCACCGGCCTCGGCCAGTCCCGAGCCCCAGTTGACCCTGTATTTGGGGGGGGACTTGCATGAATGGGACATGCATGGCCAACCCATACGGGGCCGACGGTAGTTCTCTCGGCTAATTCCCCTGCAGAAGGGGAGTGCATGGATCCATATGGGAGCCGGCGATGGTGGCTTGCAGAAAAATCCCCTCAGGTGGGATCCGGTCTTGGCACGGCCACGGCTCAATCCCAGCAATGGCCAGGGATTGCCGTATTTTTCGCTAGTATCATAAGGGTACTAGGTTGAAATATTGCATTTGCTTTTGAAAAATACGTTTTAAAATGCGCTTTTCCGCTGCGAAGTACTATAAGAGTACTATCGTTTGATAAGTGAGGAGGAAATATTGAAAGTTGTTCTAGATGGTGATTGGAATCATAGAGACCTTTCCGATTCTAGAGCAACATCTTCAATATTTTTCGAAAGTAACTTATCAAATGTAATAATATCATTCCAAGTGGGATATTCCAAGCGGGAGTGATATCTATGTATAAGAATTTTATGCAATGATTTTGATCGAACCTTCGGTTTTGTGTCTTTTACAGCATTTTAAAGTTAAAATGTCTTCCTCTTTAAAGAACATCGTCGCTGAGTTAAACAGAGGTGAAAAACTCAACGGCGATAATTACAAACTATGGTCCATCAAGATACAATACGTTCTAGAGGAGCAAGACGTGCTCGAAACTCTAAAAAACAAAATGATTGAACCCGAGTTGGGCACTACGGCCCAACACAGACGAGACAAGGAAGCTTTTGATGCTTGGTCTCAGAAGAACAAGATAGCGCGCATTACGTTATTGTCCAGTATGACCGATGACATAATGCGCATCTTCCGAGAGCATGACCTAGCTATGGACATATGGTCCAAGCTAGAGGAGAAGTTTGGTGGCACCTCGGTGTCCAAACTTCGTTCTTTAACTATAAGATTTGATTCATACAAGAAACGTCCATATCATTCCATGGGGAAACATCTGCGACATATGGCGAATCTCATCTCAGATTTAAAGGATGCAGGTCATGTGCTCACTAACGAGCAACAAATCCAAGCAGTCATGTGTTCCCTATCAAATGGGTGGGACCAAATGAAGATGCATCTCACTCATAATGAGAGCATCAAGAACTTCAGCGATGTTTCAAAGCACCTCGAGTTAGAGGAAGAGCGGCTTGCGGCCGCCAAGCCAAGTGCAGAAGTGCACATGGTTGCTAGTTCCTCACACGGGGGAAAGAAACAGAAAGATCGTTCGAAGTTTACTAATGAACGTAATAAGCAACCTGAGTCTACCAAGAAACCCAAACATAAGGGTGGGCACAAGAAATGGCACAAGAAGAAAGACATGAAGAGGATCAAGTGCTTCAAGCGCAACAAGTTAGGTCACTATGCACGTTCTTGTACGGATGAAGGTGACAAGGTAACTTGTAATGCTAGTCACATATGTGTTTCTAGTTCAATATTTCTTGTAGAATCTAATCCATTTTGGATAATTGATTCAGGTGCCACCGACCACATAGTAAGGGACAGACGGTCCTTCGTGGAGTATCACCGGATACCCCAAGGAACGAAGTGGATCTATGTAGGAAACAACACACGTATTGAAGTGAAAGGCATTGGGACGTGCAAGCTCGTCCTGGACAACGGCCGCACTTTCCTACTTCATGATGTTCTCTTCGCTCCGGATATTCGAAGGAATATTATTTCTGTGGTCGTTTTAATGGGTCTTGGTTATAGTTGGGTATTTCATGATTGTAAAGTGGACTTGTTTTGTAATAATTCTTTAATTGGTACTGGGTATGTATTTAAAGGATTTATTGTATTAAATACAATGTATGATTCCTCATTTAATAATGAAAATTTCCTTGTTGCAAATTCATCAAATTATGAATCAGATGTAATTTGTTGGCATGCAAGGCTTGGTCACATTGGACCAACACGAATGGATAGACTTGCCAAACGTGGCCTTCTATCCAATGTTTCAAAGGTCGAAATGTCGACCTGCGAACATTGCCTTGTAGGGAAATCTTGTCGAAGCCGTTTGGAACCGGCACAAGGGCCGAGGTTCCATTACAGCTCATCCATTCGGACATATGTGGTCCGATGAATGTCAAGACAAGACGCGGGAAGTCCTATTTCATCACTTTTATTGATGACTTCACCCGATTCGATCATATCTATTTGATATCCCATAAAAGTGAAGCATTAACCTGCTTTAAAAACTATATGAGGTTGGTGGAAAATCAATTAGATAGCAAGATTAAGGTCTTGCGAACCGATAGAGGCGGTGAATATCAATCGGCAAGTTTTAAGGAACTTTGTGATGAAAAAGGCATAGTTCATCAGGTAACTATGCCTTATACTCCGCAACAAAATGGTGTTGCAGAAAGGAGGAATATGACTTTGATGGAAATGGTCCGTTCAATGATGGCGCAAGCTAACTTGCCAATCACCTTTTGGGGTGATGCATTATTGACGGCCGCTTTCATCTTGAACCGCGTACCCTCGAAATCAGTTAGCTCCACTCCTTACGAGTTGTGGAACCAAAGGTCTCCTAACTTAAACATTTTGAAACCTTGGGGGTGTGCATCCTATGCACATATTTCCTCCCATAAGTATGGCAAACTTGGGCCACGGGGAAGGAAATATATCTTTATACGATACGCAGAAAACTCCAAAGGTTATGTTTTCATTGATCAGAAAGACAATGGAGGTCTAATTGAATTTGAGTCGAGGGATGTCACTTTCTTGGAAAATGAGTTTCCAAGACAGGGCGAGATAAGTCAGGACTTATCTTTATTTGAGATTAATGATCAAGAAGGATTATCTCATTCGAGTGGGAGAATTCTTGGTGAAGACGAAAATATGTTTCAACCTTCACCAATGGATGATACGAATGATGCTAATCCTATTCCATACAGGAATAATGATCCAAGTGGGAGCAATTCTAACGACATTCTAAGTGGGAGTGATATTAGAATCGATCTAAATTCGAGTCAATAAGGACTTGAAGAATCTCAAATACGACGTAGTAGTCGTACAAGGTTAGCTCCTCTAAGATTTGAGGATGAATTTCCGCAAACCTTTATGACTTTACTACAAGATGATGACGAGCCTGCTACTTTCAAACAGGCCATATCATGCCCTGTGAAAGACAAATGGATGGAAGCGATGAAGGAGGAATTGGAATCCATGAAAGTTAACCAAGTCTGGGACTTAGTTGACTTACCCAGAGGACGTAGAGCTATTGGGAACAAATGGGTTCTCAAGATCAAGCATAAGGCTGATGGCTCTATAGACAGATATAAAGCTCGCCTTGTCGCGAAAGGTTTTACGCAACAGGAAGGGATAGACTACGAAGAGACCTTCTCACCTGTTGTTCGTTTTACCTCGATTCGCCTGATTCTGGCTATGGTAGCTTGCTTAGACCTCGAATTACATCAGATGGATGTAAAGACTGCCTTTCTCAATGGAGAATTGGATGAGGAGATCTATATGGAACAACCAACAGGGTTTGTAAAAGAAGGAAACGAACATAAGGTTTGTAAACTTCGTAAGTCCATATATGGTCTTAAACAATCCTCGAGACAATGGTATATACGATTTCAAGAAGTTGTCTTATCAAATGGTTTTTCCATGCTTGATGAAGATAACTGTGTATATATCAAGAGGATTAAGAGCAAGTATGTTATTATGTCTCTATATGTAGATGACATTTTAATAGCCGGAAATAACAAGGGTTTTGTGATGGATATCAAGGCTTGGCTTTCATCAGTTTTTGAGATGAAAGACATGGGAGAAGACGCATATATCCTTGGAGTTAAGATTTCAAGGAATCGTTCGAAGAAACTTCTTTCTCTTTCACAGGAGACTTATATAAAGAAGGTTCTAGAACGTTTTAATATGCAGGACTGCAAGTCCGTTGATACTCCTATAAGCAAATGCGATAATTTATGTCTGAAATCATGTCCAAAGAACCAAAAGGAAAAGGAAATTATGGAAAAAGTTCCATATTCCAGTGCAGTTGGTAGTCTTATGTACGCTATGATGTGTACAAGACCGGACATCTGTTTTGCCGTTGGAATGGTAAGTCGTTACCAATCCAATCCAGGACAAGTACACTGGAAAGCGGTTAAGAGGATAATACGGTATCTTAAAGGAACTGCGGACTGTGCTTTATGCTATCAAGGAGATGCATTGAGGCTCAAAGGCTACACTGATGCTGATTGGGCGGGTGATCTCAATGAGCGACGATCGACCTCAGGATATGTTTTTCTACTCGGATCTGGTGCAATATCCTGGAGTAGTAAGAAACAATCCTGCATCGCACTTTCAACTATGGAAGCCGAGTTTGTAGCATTTAGCATTGCAGTCCAAGAGGCTGTTTGGCTTAGGAAGTTCTTAGACAGGCTAATTGATGCAAGTGACTCAGATGCTGTACCAATACACAGTGATAGTCAAGCATCTATAGCCTATGTCAAAGATCCAAAATTCGATTGTAAGACCAAACACATTGATATCCGCTACAAATTTGCAAAAGACTATGATAAGACCAAGAAGGTAGACATAAGGTACATATCTATGCATGAGATGATAGCGGATCCGCTTACGAAGGCGATCCCCCAGAGATGTGTTTTACAAACACTTATCATCTCAAGGATTGCGTAAGAGCTGAGTTGTACCAATGTAAATTTCCATGTCTGTAAAAGATCAAATTTAATAAAAGAATAAGTTCTTTTCAACATTGCATATGAATTTCTTGAAAATGTTTGTGTACATTTTTTTAAATCTCAGCTGGTTTTCTAGTATGTCGGACAGATTGAGGTTGGCTCTCTCACATGAGCAACCGCCTTTATTATATCAGACGGATAAAATAAAGATGAGACCTGTTTAAAGTCAAAATCGTCAGACGGATGATTTAGAGTCATGACTTAAACAAAATGGTCATATGAAAGATCTGCATCATATGGATGCATACAAAAGATCTAATAGGATTCTTAAATCCTATCTGTCTTATGCGGGATGTGGGTCCAGAAGATTATTTGAGTAATAAAAGGGACTCAAAATCAGACATTGTGGTGTCTGATCATCATCCTTACAACATCATTAAGACATACGCTCCCTCGGAAAGGAGTGATGTTGTAATACGTATTCATACTAGGTATGCATTTGACCATTGGGTTAGAATAGTAATTGTGTTTACTATTATGTGAGACCCAAAGACCACATGGGTCTTAACTCGTTACCCTTATGGACTCTAATTGGTTCCTTTAGGTTTGACTCTGTGATTGCTATCTTAGCATGTTGCTTATGGACTATGGTCAATTCGGTCCGGCGGGGCATGTTAGAAAAGCAAGTCAAGTCAAGATCAAAAGGATCGCAAGAAGAGGAAGATTAATTTCATATTCACATTTGGACTTTAGAGATTCAAAGCTGGCCAGCCAATTGTAATCCAGATAGGATTCAATTGTTGAATATAAAGTATAAGAAATGTGAAGAAATAATCTAGGGTAAAGCATGCGTTGATCTACTCAACTTTGCACCTCGAGGAGTGTTGTGTATCTCTAACAAGTGCACAACAGCGGACTCTATGCGCATGACGGTCACACGGCCTATTTCTCGGTATGATAAACAGAAGAGTTAAAGGAAAGATGTTTCCTAGCAATTCCCTCAAGTGTGAGTGGGAGATATTGGATATGGACGACATGAATACACTCATGAGGGGATGTATGAGGGTATACAGACCTCAGATGTCGCGTGCATGAAAGCGTGCACGAAGGGAACCTTTTCTCGTGTGAAAAGGACCACTCGATAAGTGGAAAAAGTCACTTTATAAGTGCATAAAGGCACTTGATAAGTGAATGAAGAAAATGATAAGTAAATGTGCTAATATATGCTAATAAGCTTATATTTAGTTATTTCCTACAATAACTACCCCTAAAGCCTATAAATAGGACCCAAGGGTAAGGCATTTACACTAATCTTACCATGCCATAAGTTTGCATAAGGCAACTTGTGTTCTTCTTCTCTCTTCCATTAAAATCCTCTTCTAAATAGAGATTTAGGCGGTGAAACGCTGCTTCGATCCTCCGTGACGAAGTACTGACCGTTGTGGTGAATCCGAGGGCGAAGTTCAGAGATTACGGTGCCGCGTACGCAAGCGTAAGTCTCTACTTTATTATTCGATCCTAACGTCGTTGTTTTGACAGGATCCTACAGTGCGGTCCGGCCGCACATTCTCGAGTATGGATCCTGGAGCACCGGGTGAGAACGGGCGCGCCCCCGTCAACGTCCGAGGCTGCGCGGTCCGGGCGGGCCTTGTGCGCGCTGTTCCTGGCGGACCGTGGGAGAGCAGGTAAGCGCCTCTGTCAGTGGGCGAGATGGGGTGCGCCCATCCCCCTGTTGTGTCGGACTTTTGGTTCGACTGGCGCCCTGCGGGCCTCTGAAGTTCGGGCGAGGGGCGCCCCGTCATTGGGTTGGCCGCCCGTTCGGGGGGGTGCGCCCATCCCCCTGTCGTGTCGGACTTTTGGTTCGACTGGCGCCCTGCAGGCCTCTGAAGTTCGGGCGAGGGGTGCCCCGTCATTGGGTTGGCCGCCCGTTCGGGGGGGGGGGGGGGGGGGGGGGGGGGGGGGGTTCGCCCATCCCCCTGTCGTGTCGGACTTTTGGTTCGACTGGCGCCCAGCGGGCCTCTGAAGTTCGGGCGAGGGGTGCCCCGTCATTGGGTTGGCCGCCCGTTCGGGGGGGGAGCCAACGGGGTACTTCGATGATTTAGGGCGAAAGATCGGACTATTCCAATCTTCTGGTCGTAACACTCACCATGGTTGGCAGGTGACAAACCAGGGCTCTTGCAGCAAAATTCAAGAGGGTGACTCGATTCATCCTTGGTACTTTACCATGGTCCATTGTGTGCATTTGATAAGCATTTTGGCCCATTTATCATTAATTATTCCTTTCTTTATCATCCGTACATACCCAATGTAAGCCTTATTTTGCTTTGAGATAAGCTGGCCATCGTATAACTTTCAGTAGAGTTATGTGAAATTTTATATGGGATTAGTGCAATTGGAAAATTTCCTTGGTGAAAGGATATTTTCGGCAATCGGATCATAGTACAATGCCTTAAAATATGCACCTCCATCGTTGAGGGTGTATGTTAATTTCAGTACAAAATATGCACAAAATGGGAAGAGAGCAAGACAAGACTACTGATATGATATATTTGTCACTTTTGACAAAAACTATTACATACACCCTCAATGATGGGATGTATATAGCACATGCCTTAAAGTTACCTACATTTAGGTATAACTTTTTCGTTTGAAAGTTGTAAAAGTCTGTCGTAGTGCCAAAAGGAGTGTGGTCCAGCGGTATTTATCTGTGCTTCTCAGTGGGGTAACCAGGGATCGATTCTTGATGGGCGCGGAACGCACGCGCGCCTTTAAACAGATTTCCGAAGTATCAACAAAAAAGGGTTGGAGGTAGTGGATAGTTCTATGCAAAAATAAAATAAAAATAAAAATAAAAAAGTAAATTAGTTACATTATCATGATACAATGATCTAACAGGCCAAGATGCAAGCCCATCACCAGTGCTACAGCCCAGAAATCATGACGTTAGCAGGCTTGCGAATCATTCAAAGATCATAGGCCAATTTTTATAATAAAAGCCATATGAAGATGAAACACAGCCCACACACGGCCCACTGACAAGCCACATTATAGCCCATAGCAAGCAGCTCCGAAGCAGCATATAAGAAGACAAATTTATCCAGCATAGTCACATTAGTTTATTATAGAAAACATGGACGTTTGTGAACGAGGATTCAAACCAGAAACAGGCACGTAGATGCGAGAAAAGCTGAGATTGAATCCTGAAAAATTAAGCGAGGAAAAACTTTCAGGCTTTGGGTTGGAAAGGATATGTGGGAGACGCGAAGCATGGTGGAACTGAAGAGATGGTGTGGGAGCATAAATTTAGGACGTAAAATTGAATTTGTGACATATGTGAATTTATATAAGATTAAATGTGCGGATTTTGCAATTAACACGACGGTACAAAGGAAATGTAAAAATTTGGTCCCAACAGCCTGGTTTCAAAAAAACGATAAAAGACAGCAACAGACACATAGAAGTCTACTTGTCCAATTATGAGCTGCAGAGGCTTGCAGACGCTGCCTCCATCTTCGTGGCCTAACTCACTGTACTGTCCGATCCACCCTTTGGTCACAGTAAAAACCTCATTTTTCGTCATATTTCTCGGCCTACCTCACTGCACTGTGTGATGCACGCTTGGGACACAGTAAGAAACTTTGTTATTATTATTATCATTTGAATATGCTGAAGAAATCAGACTGCAATTGTGATGCAAAGGTGTGAGCAAGGGCGGAGCCAAAAATAACCCTGCTGTAGCCTGGTTAGTTTTTTTACATGGCTCTGCCCATGGCCGATAGGAGGTAACGTATGACGATGCGATGGATGCTGAATGGGTGTTAACTGCATGGTGATAAGCTCAACGATAGGAAATTATTAGTGCCAAACAAACTCTGGTCCAAACCCTTGGGCGGATCTTGGCTTGCGCCCCAATTACGGCGACTTCTCCTCTATGTCATGTATAGTTTCTTAATTAAGTGAAAGTTAAGCGTCTTAATTAGAGTTGAATACTCTTAACACCACCGTTGGCCATTAGATTTAATCATACGTACTGTGGATTTAGTGTCATTATGAGAGTTGTACTCTTGACGTCTCTCTTCTCCGGCCTAAGAAGCACCAGAAAAGTCATGTAAATGAGAGGAGAATTGCTGCATACACCCCTACGTATAGGGGTGTATGTAATAATTGAGTGCCAAAACTAGAGATTATATCACACCCCACACTCATTCGTACTCTACCATTCTTGTTTTTTTTCCTTTTTAGGTCACAATCATTATATACACCCCTATTGATAGGGTTGTATATAGTCTTGGCCAATGAGAGAGATCTAGAATTATTCCATCATTGCTAATAGCAATGATCTGATTCTTGTGACGTTGCTGTATGTTGAGATGGATATTGACTACATCGGACGAAGGCAACAGTTTCAGCAAAGGTAATTGCTTCTGCTTCTTGTTCTTATTCCTATCTAGTGGAAATGTTTGGGTTTAGAGCATTCTAGAGATTCTATAGCTCTGTAGAATTGCTATGGACGATTTTTACAAAAAATTCCAAAATTTTAAATTTTTTAAAAATGAAAATAGACTAAGTTTCTAACTAATTAGTACCTGTTATGAATGAGGGAGGCCTTTGGCCTCCCCTCCTTCATTACCCATTCATTAGGTCCCCCATTACTTAGAGTAATGGGGACCCTTGGTCTACTAGAGGCTTTTGGCCTCCCCACTATGAGATAAATAAATAGAGCACCATGGCTCTTAGCTATGGTTACTCATTCTTAGCAATGAAATGATCTCTCTCTCTCTTGAGTTTATTTTCATCCAACACGTTATCAGCACGTGTTCTCCATTCTTGAGCAAAAATCTTCATCTAAATTCATCCCTACGTGCAAGGAATCTAACGTTGCTGCGGCGGTTCGTTGGAGCGTTACGGCATGCTCAAAGCGTTCGGGAGCTTGGATTATTATTTCTACGGATCATCGTCGCGTTCTTCCCTAGATCATTGATCTAGAGGTAAAACCCTATAATCCTGTAGATAAAATTAGACTAAATTATTTTTACATTGTTTTAATATACAAGTAAAAAAAATTTAGTCTAATAAAAGAAAAAAAAATTATCCATATTACAAAGTTTTTTCTCTGAAATTTTTTTTTTCCTTTTGCCATTAAAATTCTTCGGTGGGAAGAAGAACCGGAATGAAATCCTCCCCTCCCCCCTGACGGAGGAGGGGGCCTTCCCACAGCGCCGCCGCCCCCCGCTGTAGGGGGGCGGCCCGAGGCCGATCCCCCCTGCAGGGGGGGGCTTCCGCGCCGCCGCCCCCCGCTGCAGGGGGGCGGCCGAGGCCGATCCCCCCTGCAGGGGGGGCCTTCCGCTCCTCCGCCCCCACTGCAGGGGCCCGAGGCCGAGGCCGAGGCCGAGCCCAAGGCCCGAGGCCGAGGCCGAGCCCGAGACCCGAGGCCGAGGCCGAGCCCAAGGCCGAGGCTAATAGCTTATTTTTGGCTCGAAGCCATAATAATTGCGTCAAACAACTTTGCAGAACTGCGGAACGGGCCACAAGCGCTTATACTAAAAATAATTTTTGGCCGGAAGCCACAAAATTCTACCTAAATTCGGCTTCTTCATAATTTTAAAGAAGAATGAAATTTGCAAATTGAAATTTATGAGAAAAACTTTGTAAAATCAATAATTACATTTATATGTTCCTCTATTTATTTAAACATCTCTCTTGCAAATTATTATGTATGGTTTACTAGAATTTTTAAAAAATATAATCATCTCAGTGATCCTGAGACCGCTTTGCCGTTAGTTAACTAACCTAACGGTGTATGATGTTTCCACGTGGTCTACGAGATAATTATATTTTCTAGTTTACTTTTTCCATATTTTTTGTGCTTGAGATATATGCGTGGTTGTTTAATTTATGCCTGTAGCATATAAACTACGTGGATGTTTAAAATAAGTAAAAATGTGTCTTTCGGGATCGGCCATTGCATACCTATTTACATTTACAGCACTTTTTCTTTTTCTTTTTTTTTTCTCTTTTTTTGAGAGAATTTGTAAGTGAGGAAATTGTATAAATAGCCAAGGCTCGGTGCAACAGCATAAGAAGACGGATGCAGAAATAGGGACCCACCCGGGGTTTCCAAAGTTGTATTTTTCATTCTCTTTTCTTTGGACTGTAATCGGACTTTGGACTGTTTATTATTTTGGGTATCTGGCCGATCCCCGCATTTTTACTTATTAATTTCTTTATGCATGGATTGTTGAATTTATTTTAATTCATGCTTATCTTTAAATTGCATAGATAAAATGGCTAAATTGGCAAGCGTCGATTTCGAGGTGCTCGATGCAGCTGGCAAGAATTACTTGAGCTGGCGAGTGGACCTGAAGTTCCACTTGCGCTCCATGGCGCTCCTGCACTCCATCCTGGCCCCCGCAGTGGCCCAATCATCGGCTCCCGCAGCATCCGATGCATCTGCTAGCAAAGCCCCAGAAGCGGCCCCTTCAGCTGGCAGTACCTCTACCACTGTCTCTGACATGGATAAGGCGAAAGCCATTATCTATATCAGACGACACATTGATCGGAACCTGAAGGCCGAATAGTTGACGGTAGAGGACCCTCTGGAGTTATGGACAGCGTTAGAGGCACGCTACAGACATCAAATTGATGTCATACTCCCGCGTGCCAGCTTTGAGTGGGAGAACCTCCGACTTCAGGACTACAAGTCTGTTGCTGAGTACAACTCAGCACTTCACAACATCACCTCACGCCTGAAGTTGTGTGATGAAGAAGTCTCGGAGCACCGCATGTTGGAAAAGACATTTACCTCGTTTCACGAGAAAGATGCTATCCTCATGTAGCAGTATCGTGAACGCAATTTCACGAAGTTCTCTGACCTGCTCTCTTGCCTCCTGAGGGCAGAGCAGAATAGAGACCTTTTACTGGCCACTCATAACCAGCGCCCGGCAGGCTCAGCTCCTATTCCCGAAGCCCACAGTGTTCACCCCCCGAAGTGGAAGAACAAGAAGAGGGGCAGAAAGAACAAAGGAAATGCCCCTATGAAACCAGCCAATGCTCCTCCCCAAAGCAAGAATAACAAAGGGAAGAAAAACTTCACTTGGAAGCGTAAGAACACTGATACAGTGTCAAATCCAAAGAAGACATGGGAGGACAAATGTCATCGTTGTGGCATGACTGGACATTGGTCCAGAAACTGTCGCACACCTCGCCACTTCCAGGAACTGTATCAGGCGAGCCAGAAGCCTCTGCCTGAAACAAACATGGCAAATGTGGAAAATCCGACGAAGTTCACTTCCAAGGATTTCGAAAATGACGACCTGCTCGATTGAGCCTTATCTTTATCTATGCTTTTCTAAGAATAAATTGTAGCTTCATCTCTAGTATGCTTAATAAAGACGATCTTTTATTTTGAATGTATGCATTTTACATTTCCATCAATAAATTATCGTTTTTTTGCTTATATAGATGATGTATGAGTGCCTAGTGGACAGTGCCTCGACGCACACTATCCTTCGCGATAAATGCTATTTCAATAGCATAAGTAAATATGACGGTCCTGTCATTACAATTTCAAGACTGTCCAAAATAATCGAAGGATCTGGTGATGCAATATTATTACTCCCAAATAACACAAGACTAAAAATCAATAATGCACTATTTTCTCCAAGATCAAATAGAAATCTCATAAGCTTCAAGGACATCCGTTTAAACGGATATCACTTAGAAACTAGAGATGAAAATAAGGTTGAATACATGTATGTCACTCTTCGTAAAGATGGCCAGAAGACCATCTGTGAAATATTTAAGGGACTCCCGTCGGGTCTCTACCAAACATACATTCAACCAGTTGAAGCCAATATGACTGAGCACCAGACGTGCCAGCCAATGCCACCATTTCAAATATGGCATAACAGACTTGGTCACCCTGGATCCATTCTGATGCGACGCATCTTATCTGAATCCCGCGGACATGATTTGAAGAACCAGAAGATTCTTCAGAGGGGTGAATTTCCTTGTCCCCCTTGTTTCAAGGGGAAACTAATAACGAGACCATCGCCCCTAAAAGTGGGTTTAGAGTCTCCTGGCTTCCTTGAGAGGATACATGGTGACATTTGCGGGCCTATTCACCCCGCAAGTGGCCCATTTCGGTACTTCATGGTACTAATAGATGCATCCACAAAATGGTCTTATGTGTGCCTCTTGTCCACCCGTAACCTAGCTTTTCCAAAGCTGTTGGCACAGATAATTAGGTTACGTGCTCATTTCCCCGATAACCATATCAAGAAACTATGTCTTGATAATGCGGGCGAATTCACATCTCAAGTCTTCGAAGACTATTTCCAGGCAACGGGTATAGAAGTTGAACATCCAGTAGCTCATGTTCACACCCAGAATGGATTAGCAGAGTCTCTTATAAAGAGACTCCAATGGATTGCACGTCCATTGCTTATACAATCCCAATTCCCGGTGGATGCCTGGGGGCATGCTATTCTGCATGTCGCATCTCTTATCAGGATACGCCCCTCTGGAGGCAATACATTATCCCCGATGCAACTAGCATACGGCTCAACTCCAGATATATCTCATTTGAGAATATTTGGTTGTGCGGTCTATGTTCCAATAGCACCACCTCAGAGGACCAAAATGGGTCCTCAACGTCGTCTAGGAATCTATATTGGATTTGATTCACCATCGATTATTAGATACCTAGAACCCCTAACGGGGGACGCATTTAAGGCACGCCTTGCTGATTGTGAATTCGATGAGAAAACTTTTCCAAAGTTGGGCAAACATTCCAAGAAGCCTGAAGCTTCGGAGACCATTAATTGGGAAAATAAGTCTTTGTCCTTTTATGATCCGCGTACAAATCTGTGTGAAGATGAGATCCTGAAGATCCTTCACATCCAGAATACAGTACACCAATTGCCGGATAAATTCATGGACAGCCAGAAGATTGTCCGTTCACACGTCCCTGCTGCTAACACTCCAGCTAGGATTGACATCCCTATAAATGGATGCAATCCACCCGCAGCAGAAATGGCTGTACCTCAATTGAAAAGAGGACGGCCACCAGGTTCAAAAGATAAAGTTCCTCGAAAGAGGAAGATTCCTGGTGAAAATAAGATAATCCCTCCACAGGATACTGAGCTCAGGACAGCTACCTCTCCCCTCCTAATTTCCCCCGCAGAGGAAACATTAGGAGAAACATCATTAAACTTTGTACGTACTGGGGAGGTACTGGACCGACATAGCACAGTCGTCGACGAAGATTTTGCGTTCACTATTGCCGTTCACGTCGCTGAATACGACGATGATGTCGAACCACTTTCTCTAGCGGATTGTAAACGCAGAGATGATTGGCCAAAGTGGGACGAGGCGATAAGAGTAGAGCTGGACTCACTCTCGAAACGCAAATTCTTTGGACCTGTAGTCCAAACACCAGTAGGTGTTAGACCTGTGGGATATAAGTGGGTTTTCATTAGAAAAAGAAATGAAGAAAATCTGATCGTCCGCTACAAGGCGCGTCTTGTAGCAAAGGGTTTTTCCCAAAGACCGGGTATCGATTATGAAGATACATACTCCCCGGTAATGGATGCTAATACATTCAGATTCTTAATAAGCCTATCATCTCTGGCAAGCCTAGAAATGCAGCTCATGGACGTTGTGACTGCATATCATTATGGCGATTTAGATAAAAAGATCTATATGAAACTACCAGATGGGTTTAACTTACCCACAGAGATGAAAGAGATACCTCGGGACGTATTCTCTGTTAGACTACATAGATCCTTGTATGGACTAAAACAGTCGGGCAAAATGTGGTATAACAGACTAAGTGATTTCCTTGCACAGCAAGGATTCACTAATAACGAAGTCTGCCCGTGCATCTTTATCAAAAGAACGGGAAAAGGATTCGTCATCATAGCAGTTTACGTTGATGACTTAAATCTCATAGGCTCTCTAGCAGAGATTAATGAGATATCTGCAAGGCTAAAGCACACTTTTGAAATGAAAGACCTAGGCAAAACGAGGTATTGCCTTAGCTTGCAGATTGAACACCTACAAGGTGGAATCCTTCTACATCGATCCAATTATACCAGGAAGCTTTTCAATAAGTTCCAAATGGATAAATGTCATCCTTTATGTACCCCTATGGTCGTAAGATCATTAGACGTACAAAAGGACCCCTTCCGGCCTCTGGAAGAGGGTGAGGAGATACTGGGTCCAGAAGTACCCTACCTAAGTGCCATTGGTGCACTTCTCTATCTGGCTAACTGCACGCGTCCCGATATAGCGTTTGCAGTCAATCTCCTAGCCAGACACAGTGCAGCGCCTACAAAGCGCCACTGGAATGGAGTAAAGCATCTTCTGCGATACCTCCAGGGTTCCGTAGACCTTGGACTTTACTACCAGAGAGGTGCCTCCTCCCAGTTACTTGGTTATGCCGATGCAGGCTATCTTTCAGATCCGCATACGGCAAAATCACAGACTGGATTTGTCTTTACCTACGGAGGAACTGCTATCTCCTGGAGATCGGTAAAACAAACCACTACTGCTACATCTTCCAACCATGCAGAGCTCATCGCGATCCATGAAGCGAGTAGAGAATGTTTTTGGCTACACTCAGTCGTCCAACACATCCTCCAATCCACTGGCCTGAAGACCGGTGATCTGGAGCCTACTACCATATTCGAAGACAACGCCGCGTGCATTGCTCAGCTTCAGAAGGGCTACATCAAAGGCGACAGGACAAAGCACATTTCTCCCAAGTTTTTCTGGACGCACGAGTAGAAGAACGACAAGAAGATTGAAGTTTGACAGATCCAGTCATGCAACAACTTAGCTGATCTTTTTACTAAGGCATTGCCTAAATGTACTTTTGTAAAGCTTGTAAAGAACATTGGTATGCGACAGTTGAAAGACCTTCAAGCCTGAATCTTGTACGGATCAGGGGGAGTAACCTGTGGGTTGCACTCTTTTTCCTTAAGCTGTTGGGTTTTCCCACTGGGTTTTCCACAGCTAAGGTTTTAATGAGGCAAACACTCTTACTCTGGATCCAGAAGTATCCACCCCTTGCCTCAGTAGCTGAGACCGAAGTGATGAATGTGTAAGGGGGAGTGTTATGAATGAGGGAGGCCTTTGGCCTCCCCTCCTTTATTACCTATTCATTAGGTCCCCCATTACTTAGAGTAATGGGGACCCTTGGTCTACTAGAGGCTTTTGGCCTCCCCACTATGAGATAAATAAATAGAGCACCATGGCTCTTAGCTATGGTTACTCATTCTTAGTAATCAAATGATCTCTCTCTCTCTCTCTTGAGTTTATTTTCATCCAACAGTACCAACTTCGGTCTACGTTAGTGCCTAACGCGTGCGTGTGCGCTGACTAGGATATGTTGTGTTTGGCCACGGTTGCCAACTGCGACCAAAACCCAGTTCACATGCCTAGCAACGGTTTGGACGTGGTTGCCAACTGCGAACAAACCCAGTGACTTTGGTTTTCGCCGTGGTTTCCAACCGCGGCCAAATGCATTCTACGCTAAATAGGGCTTTGGCAGTGGAGCAGCCCCATTCTACATTCGCTAATCCACTGCCAACGTCGATTCCAAGCCGTAAGAACTGGATTGATACCTCACTCTGATTCACTGCTCTTCGATTCCAAGCCAACATCGCTTCTAAGCCGCCAGTGTTAGTGGTTTTGCCATAGGCCAAATATTTGGACCTTTATGTTACGTCATTTTTCATTTATAAAATGTTTCTCTTATTGTTATTGTTATATTGCTTGCATGTTTCATTATAATAATGTTTTAATAGCTTTTTTATGTTATTCTAAGCATCCCTAGTCATTCATCATTAAAGGTATAATCATGAATTGAGACTAGTATGAGTTTGGTTGATAATTATGAGGTAATTATATGTAAGGTGATACAAATCAAACTTATAGGTACTTGTTGGAGAACAAGGTACTGGATAGACTCGCTATGAGATCATTACATGAATCAGTGTCATAAATGATCTCATAATAGTTATGTCATAAAATCCTTAGAACTGAAATCATCACAGTTTCCTACATAAGAAACATCATGTTTTGACATAACCAAACGTTATCTTTAATCAGATAATCATAAAGGTTATGACTGAATATGATGTGAATTATGTGGAGGAAAGTGAATGAACAAGTTGAAATTTGTCCCTATCTTATGAGAGAGATATCTAATGGGCCCCTCGATAAGTAGGACTGCAAAATGCATGGTCGTGCTCAAATGAATGTCATTTGATTTTATCAGTCTATTTAGTAAGCGAGTAATTAAATTTTTGAACAATATAAGTATGACACTGTCCATGACTTATGTTCAAATCAGATATCGTGTGACAAAAGGATTATGACATGTTCTATTGGTTAGGTTAATATCGGACTAATGATATTCATATTAATTGGGTAGTCATAATGTCTTGCTAGGATATAAACATGGGAGATTCTCGGAGAGGAGAGCTGGTCGATTCTGGCGTCGACCCTGGTGGCCTTCCTAGGGTTCCAGTTGGATCGGGAGGCCAGCCTATGATTGATGATCTGGTGGGTGGTGATGATCCTAGGGTTAATGATCCTAGGGCTGATGATCCGGTGGGTGCTGTCGCTGGAAAGGTTCGACCAATTGAGGAGCGTTGGCAGGTGGTGAAGAGACGGAAGGAGATGCGACCCAAAGAACCATCTACCCATCTCAGAGGCTTCCCTGGGGGTGGATTTAACGGATTCCTTCATGGCCGGAGAAGAACTGTCAAGATGATCTCAGGTCCGACCAATTTGAAGCCTGGGGGAGGAGTTGCAGCTAAGGTGTTTGAGAATTTGCCTCAGAGGCCGAAACCGTTACAGCCTTTTTTGATTAACCGCTCTGCTGCAAAGCTAAGTTGGTTTGAAGTGTGCGCCAACAGGCGCACGTATGGAGACTCTATAGGCATGAAATTTGTCCCCCCAATCATCAGACATGCTGGTTCATGTGTTGCCAGGGTCTCAAATTCGCTTTTGGAGAAGGGAGCTGAAAATTGGAAGTCCACTCTGGTAGGGTATGTCCTGGGGGATACTCCTATGTATGGACAGATGCAATCTTGGATGGAGAGGCTCTGGAATCCCAGGAAGAGGGTTCAAATTTTTAGCAAGGACAATGGGGGTTTTAACTTTAAATTTGTGAGCATGGAGGATTGCTATCGGATTCTCCATGGTGGTCCTTGGCTCTTTGATGGGCGATTGGTCGTGCTCAAATTATGGAGACATGTCCTTCGTCATGATCGTGACATTCTAACGTCTGTCCCTGTTTGGCCTCAATTGCATGGAGTCCCCATCAATATGTGGAATATGGAGGTCCTTAACATCCTGGCTTCTGTAGTTGGAACTCCTTTGTGCCTGGATCAAGCTACTGCTAATGTTTTGAGAATAACATATGCTAGATGCTTGGTGGAGGTTGATGCAAAGAAGCCTTTACCAAAAATAGTTGAGGTAGAACTTGATGATGTGTCTATTCAGACTTTTGATGCCAAGTATGAGGTTGAGCCACCTCGATGCAGTAAATGTGTTTGTTTCGGGCATTCTGACCTGCAATGCCCAATTCAACTTCCCAAACAAGATAAAGGTAAGAGACTTGATCTTGGTCATAACAATGTAAATACTTTTGAGCACGGTCAGAGCTCTAATTATGGAAATATTGATGATGTGCTGCCAAACCCAATTCCCATATGTAATGATTATGGTCAGGAACTGGATGGGAGTGATAAGTCCCAAACTGCAGCACACGTTACTTTCATGGATTCAGTTGTAGATGGTCACGGTCAGGATGTGGCAGGGCATACTATAGATGAAGGTCTAAGGAGTGTGCTGGGTCATTTTAAAAGGCTTGTTAACATGTTGAAGATTATTCAAATTCTGAAACCCAATAGTTCCCTATGTAACAAGGTTCCTGACACTCAATCTGGAACAATTGATATGGACTCTGGATTGGGAGAGAACACGACTGTTGGTGGCAAGTCCTCAAATCCTCAACTTGATCATCAGGAAGCTGTATCTGATGAAAGACAACATTTTACAGAGGCTGCTGACAAAAACTCCTCTATCCCATTACAAACTTCTGCTAATACTGGAAGCTTAATTAATATCCTCCCAGATGTCCCCATGTATGACAACCCAGAGTGGTATGCTGAGCATTCTAAAATGCTGAATGTTACTAAAAAGCGGAAGAAGCATGGAATTATTCATCCAGTCACTGCTGCCCATCGGAGTAGCTGGCTGAAGTAGGGGGACACCCTCGATATCCATATCCATTTTGCCAATGACTATTTTGATTTGGAATACAAGGGGACTAAATAATGTTGTGAGGCGTAGGGATCTCAGAGATAGGATAAAGAAGATTAATCCGTCGGCTATTGTCCTTCTAGAGACCAAATTAAATAATATGACTATTAAATCTAAATCTTACATCCCGAAGAATTGGAATATTATTGACAACTTCCATATTCATGGAGGTGGGCGCATTCTTATTTGTTTTGATCCACTTGTGTGGCAAACTGGAGTTATGTCATCTTCAATGCAACACATTACAGTTCGTTGTGTTAATGTTGGGGGTCTTGAGTTTGCATTATCTGCTGTGTCTGGAAGCAATAGTATATCAGAGATGAAGGATTTATGGGAGCAGCTGAGGGGGGATGCAGATAAATTAGGCACTGAAGCTTGGTTGGTAGGAGGAGATTTTAATAGCATCTTGTATGCAAAGGATAAGATTGGAGGCCACACGGTGGAGCCTAGCAAGCTTTATGACTTCAACAATTGCTTAACTGACTGTGGATGGGGAAATCTCAAAAGTACTGGAGATCGCCTCAGTTGGTGCAATAAGCGTATGGGTGCAGGCCGCATTACAACACAATTGGATATGGTTCTCTGCAATGGAGAATGGATGGACAAGCTCCCGGACTCCTTTGTTGAATATTTGGATCCACAAACCAGTGATCACTCCCCTATGATCGTCAATCTACACTCTTAGGTACATCCTGACCCAAAACCATTCAAATTTTTTAATCACTGGATAAACTTGCCAGTGTATAATGATATTATGGATTCATACTGGACTCAAAGCTTTAGAGGAACCCCCCATGTTCTGTCTGACTAGAAAATTGTGGCGGATAAAAGTGGTGCTTAGAAGATGGGCAAGGGAACACCATACTAGAGACCCTATTCTTAACTGCAGAAATGAGCTTGAAGCCGTAAGAAACCAGAATGGGTTTCACTTTGACACTGCACTCCAGGAGAGGGAACATTCTTTATCTAATGAACTAGCTAATCTGCTTGGGATGGAAGATGAGATGCTTCGTCAGAAGAGTAGGCAGGAATGGTTGGACCTGGGGGATAGAAACACAAGATTCTTCTACAATGCTATGAGATCTAGGCAAAGCCACAATAATCTTAGGCACTTGGTGGATGTGAATGGGGTTCAGAGTAAAACTTATGATGATATTAAATCTGAGGCTACTAATTTCTATGAGTGCTTATACAATCAAAACCATTATTGGAATGTTTTCCCTAAGCTTGTGCCCAAAAAGAAGATTAAACATGAAACCTCTAGGTGGCTTGAAAGACGAATTACTACAGAAGAAATTAAAGAGACAATCTTTCAGATAGGTCCATCCAAATCACCGGGACCGGATGTGTTCAATGGTTTTTTCTTCCAACACAATTGGCAGAAAATTGGCCCTAATGTAGTAGATGTTGTCCAATCTTTTTTCAAATCGAGCTCCTTGCTCCGCTAGGTCAATCACACTTTCCTTTCTCTTATTCCCAAAAGCTCTAATGCGTCTTCTCTAGGTGATTACAGGCCCATTGCCTGCTGCAATGTTATTTATAAGATTATTAGCAAGGTCATTTGCAACAGGTTAAAGAGAATTATTCATGATTTAGTTTCCCCAAATCAATCGGCTTTTCTTCAGGGGAGATTGCTATCAGACTGTAACTTACTGGCTCATGAGCAGATCAGAGACTTTAGCAACCCAATGGGGGCCAGAGCATGTTTGAAACTTGACCTCAGAAAGGCTTTCGACAGCGTGAACAGGGAGTTCGTGTATTTTATTCTGCACCAGATGGGATTTGGTTATAAGTTCATCTGTTGGATCAAGGAATGCATTTCTACGGCCTCTTATTCTGTTATGGTCAATGGCTCTCCTTTGGGCTACTTTGGAGGTAACAGAGGGATCAGGCAATGTGATCCTCTTTCCCCTATCTATTTGTTATTATCATGGACACTTTCTCCCTCCTGCTTGCTAAGGCTATTACAAAAGGTACCATCCAACCTATGAGACGCGCTGGCTCCATATCTCATCTGTTATTTGTTGATGACCTGCTGGTTTTCTGCCGAGCAAATCGTAATTCTCTTAGTGGACTTAAGAATTTGCTAGAAGATTTCAGGAATTTCACAGGCCTAGAGATCAACTGGGACAAGAGTATATCTATATTTAGCAAAGGTGTTAAAGATCCATGTGACCTATCAGCTTATTTGGAGCTAAACGGGCCAACACTATCATTACTTACTTGGGGCTTCCCTTGTCCTCCAAATATCCCAAAACTCATATGTATAGTCGCCTCATTGACAAGTGTAGGAAACGTCTGATTGGATGGACTTCCTCCTTGTTATCCATTGCTGGTCGTATTGAGCTGGTAAGAACTGTTATTTATGGCATGATTGTTTTTTGGGTGCAAGTATATAGAGTTCCTACCACTGTTTTTCGAACACTTACATCAATGTGTAGAAATTTTATTTTGGGTTCTACAAAAAGTTGGGCCTGGAGTGACTCTTGTCGGCCAAAGGAGGAAGGAGGGATATGATTAAGGTTACTTTCAGACCTGAACCTTGCATCGTGGATAAAGCTTACATGGAGATTCCTGAAATCAAGAGGCCTTTGGGCTGAGTATATGCGAGGCAAATATAAAGATGCTGCAACATTCTATGAAGCAAAAGGGGATGTCTCCAACTCTGGAACGTGGAAGTTCCTTCTCTATTGCAGAAATCTATCGCAGAAGATTATTACGAGGAAGGTGAGAGATGGGCACGATACCCTATTTTAGCATGACAACTGGCTCCCTTGTGGTCCTCTCAAAAACCTATATGGGATTCTGAATGGGGCAGGTAGAAGGCGTGTTAGTGACTAGTGGGAAGGTTCTTCTTGGATTGATGATGCGGAAATTGATATTCTCAAACCAATACTCCAACAGGTTACCTTGACAGCCGATGTAGATTCTTGGGAATAGAAGCAGGGTTCGGACTTTAAATTCAGATATGCTTGGGACACTGTGCGTAACAAAGGTACCCCATTCCCTTTCTCTAAACTTATATGGTACATCAATTTCATCCCTAAAATGTCTATCACGCTCTTCGCGCATTCAAAGACAAGCTTCTGACTAAGGTTCGCATGTAAAAAAGGTGTACTCTGAGCTCTAATAAATATGAGTTATGCACGTCTGACAGCCCAGAAACCGTGAATCACATTTTCTTTGATTGTCCATTTTCAAACTGCATCATGCGTAGGGCCCTTCTTAAGCTAGGTGTGAGGGGACCGGCTGTGCTAACACTTCATGTGCTCGGGAGCTTCTACTTGGCTAAATTTGAGAAGAAAGGGGCGCTAGGATTACTTGCAAAAACTGTACTTGGTGCCATTGTTTGGCATCTGTGGTGTGAGCGCAACAGACGTGTGTTTGATAACATGAGGAAGCCCAAGGTTGCGCTCTTTGAAGAGATTTCTGGCGATGTTCATATTGCTCTTCGCAATCTTCATGAAGCCAAGGATGAGGCACGCACGGTACTGGAAAAATGGGACATAAGGGAGACGGGATGAACAAATCGGCTACAGGGTGCTTCGGCTGCAGGGTGCTTTGGCCTTCAGCTAGAGTTGTGAATGCTTCGGCTACAGGGTGCTTCGGCCTTCAGCTAAAGTTGTGAATGTTTTTTTGTTTCTAATGTATATCGTGTAATGTATTTTTGGTAGAGTTTTGTGGTTCTGATCATAGGTACTAGACTGAATGTTCTAGGGTGACGACGCTTGTGTCATATCCCCTAGCCATTGAGTCATGTATTCATTGATCGCCCACATTGTAACTTCTTTCGCTATCTACTATAGATGCTAACTTACCTTGAAAAAAAATGTCTTGCTACAGACCAATTATGACTTGTGGGCTTTTAATAGGAGTAGGCCTACTGCCAATTTAATATGAGCCTATTGGTTCGCACATAAATAGCGTAATGGATAGGATATGGTTTAAACGTGATTTTGAATTTGATTTGAAATTCGTAATAAGGTGATATATCTTAACTGACAGATATTGTATCTTATTAAGATATTATCCCTAAGATATCGCTACGTTACAAAAACGCGTTAAAGAGTTAACAAATAATATATCTTGTTAAGATATTATCCTAAAGATATTGTTTTGTAACTGAAATACGTTAAAGGGTTAACGTGGGATTCTATATAAGATATAGAGACAATTTTCAGTTTTTACGAATACAATCTATCTCTCCCGTTTTTGTGAAAAGCGAAGAGCGAAAGAGAGAGAAACCCTAGTTGCGGAGAAGGAGCTAGTTGTTGGATCCTGTGGATGGCAAACAACACTAGAAGGGGGGTTGAATAGTGTTGTGCAAATAGTAAACTTTTTTTTATTGTTAATAAACGTCCTTCTAATGTTGCCTAAGAAACCAAGTAGAGCGATCTACGCTTGGTTCTTAATCAACAAATTAATCGTAAAATACACAGAGTAATTTCACAGCAGGTAGTCGACTCCCGATGAACAGTAGTCGACTCCCAGAGTATTTATAAGCACAGATAAGATTGCAAGTGATACAAATATTATATTCACAGCGGATAAAAGTAAGTTGATCTTTGCAATAAATGAACAACAATTAGCAAATAATAATGTAAGAGCAAAGATAAACAAACACAGATAAGCAATCGCAGACACAGGGATTTTTATCCTGGTTCCCCACAACTTTTGGGTACGTCCAGTCCCCGACCAATCCGGTATGAGATTTTCCACTATCTGCCTTGGCAAATACAAGTACCTAACTCCACTCGTTAGGATTTCCAACGACCTAGTCTTGACCAGGATTACCAACTGACAACACCTAGACTTGTCTAGTGTTCCAACAACAACACAATAAAATAGATATCCAATTCACCACAATAAATCGGTGGAGATTGGTTTTACACCCAGATTCTATAGCCAAACAATGATAGACAAAATTGTGTGTAGTGGCTTGATAGAATGAGATTCTAGATCACACAAAGATACAAATGAATTCTTTGTTATCTAGATCTAATGTTTTTCAAAAATCCTTTAAACAAAAAATCAAGAGAAAAGTAATACGGATTTGAAAAACAGTTAGCCAATAAAACGAGAATATGATCTTTAAAAATAATTACAGAATTTTGCCAGATCACAAATAAAATAGAATTGGCTAGAGAAAGAATGAGAGCTTAGAACTTTAGGTTGTTTGCACGAGAAATTTTGAATTCGATAAATGTTGTGTATTTCTCAATGAAAATGGTCCTCTATTTATAGGACAAAACTGAGAATTCGAATTTCAAAAATACTTTGACTTTTGTCCCAAAAATTATGGAGAAAATCGCTCAATGATATTTCAAAATTCAAGTCAAAAACGTCAAACTTTGACAGCTGGTAGTCGACTCCCTAGGAGTGGTAGTCGACTCCTAGTGTGTTTCAGGAAATCTTGATTCTCAGCTGGTAGTCGACTCCCTACCTTTGGTAGTCGACTCCCAGAGGAGTTTTTCCTGCGACACAGCTAGTCAGACAGGTAGCTAACTCCAGGGTGTGTGGAGTTTCACTACAGAATTTATAAGATGACTAGAGAAAGCTCTCAAAAACATTTTTGAAGATGATTTAAAAGATATTCAAAAATATTTTCAAATCGTTTCTGTGTGTGTTTGTCTATATGATTTGGCTTTAACAATACCCTAAAAAGACACAACACACTCACTATAGACTTAGGACATGTCTTCGGAAGCTTGATCAGTTTGATGAAGTAGATGTGAGCTTCACTTGAGCTTCTTGTTCTATTTGAGCTTTGAACTTCATTATTTGATCTTAGCCACGTTCGTCCTAGTCTTTGAGCGTAGATTGCGCTTCTTTGAGTATGAGTAAAGCTTCGCATATCCTGCACACTTAATTGTAGTGTAGTTAGTACACTAAGTTTCATTTGGTGTGCTCATCATCAAAATCACTTGGGGTGGAATTCAATTTCCATCACTCTCCCCCTTTTTGATGATGACACCCAAATGAAAAATGAAGTAAGTTTGAAATTTGAAATTACATGAAAGTATACTTACTCCCCCTGCTTTGATGCGGTTCTCCCCCTGCATCGAAGCCGTTAGCAAAACAATACAATACATATAATTTCATTTTTGCATTTCAAATCTTTTCTCCCCTTTGTCATCAACAAAAATAGACTAATGACAAAGTATTATAATATATGAATCATAATATGATTAGGAGGGGAATTCAATTTCCTATTCCTGCAAGAGAGATGTTAGTTTATAAGAGCAACTAATATATTGCATAGAGGATAAGTTCATGGTAGCAAGCATCACACAATTAAAGTTATTACAAACCATAAGTTTTAAAGACATAGTTTTTTAGAACCATTGTTTGAAAAACCATTGTTTTTAAGAAAAGCTAAGGATGACTGCCGTTCTTCTTCAGTTCCTTGATCTCATCAAGGATCCTGACAAGCGTGTCCTCCGTCATTTTGTTGCTTTTCACGACGAGCTCCTTAAGGTCGTCCACCTTTTGGTTAAGGTCTTCAAAGCCTTTCTCTTGTGATATCTTCATTTTCCCAATCTTCTTTAGAAGCATTTCTTGAAGCTCAAGAATATACGCCGGTGCTTATTCTTCTTCCTCTTCGCTTCCTCTTTCTTCTTCTCCGTGTTCTTCCTCCTCAGAATCTGAAACAACAATTTTCTTACCTCTCCTGGAGGATGATGCTCCTCCTTCAGCTGCAAGCTTTTCTTCGGGAATGTTCTCATCAAGATCATGGTGTAGATTCATTCTTCTAAGTGCATGAACATCAAAAACTCGAGCTGGTTCTAGAATTGAGGTTTCATGGTCCAAAGGCACATTATATCTAATAAACAAGATAGTGAGATAGTGCCCATGAGCTAAGGTGGATGAGGGTCTATCAGAAGAAGCTGAAGCAAGAATAGAATCCATGATAACTTTGGCCCAATTGATTCAGATGTTACCTAGTATAGCATAGATACATTTGGCCTGCTTCTCAGATAGGATAGAATGACTTCCAGATTTTTGAGTAATATTATAGGATAATATATTTGCCAAAATTCTTGCCGGATAGCGAAGATCGCTACATGGAAGTTTAGTCTGAAAATGTCTTCCTGGCAAATACTTTCTCTCTAGAATACTTCCTTCAGTCATTTCTATTTTATCAAGCAACATGCCAGAATATGGAATTCCTAGGGCTTCTCCTAGGGATTTAACAGTAATGGCAAGCTTAGTATCAAGGACTTTGGTTATAAAACGGATTTTAGCAAGATTGTAATCCATATTAGCATAGAACAAGTGCACAAGCCTGGGATAGCAAAGATAAGTGTTTTCGGAGGAAAATAGGTTGGCCAAGTTCTGAAAATCTAGTAAGCTATCAATGCCACAATTTATAACATCATCAAGCTTAACAAAACGTTCATGGAGGATGGGTTTCTTAGAGATTTTAAAGAAGTGTTCATATGTGGTGTCCTTGAATAGATATGGTAAAATGGTTTCTTTCTCAGAGTCAATTTCAGATGAGGTTTTTCTCTTCTTGGTAAATATTCCTTTGAGAGGCATCTAGATAAAGTAAAAACAATATTTTTACAATACTAGATAAGCAAGAGAAAAAAAATAATGAAGTAAAGATAATGAAGCAAAATTTTTTTTACCTTGAGTAATTTGAGAAAGAGATGGAGTTGAAAGAGCTCCAAGCAACCAAGCACCAAGATGAAATTTCAAGAGAGAGAGAGAGAGATGAAAAGGGGTAGTCTGCTACCCTAGGGTTTCTCTTGGGGGGGTTTTTAACATGGGATGAAAGATGGTGAAGAATGAGGGCCTTAGGATCAAGTGTTGGATGGTTAGGATAGAGTTTTAGCTTATTGGGTATAAGTTGCCTTTGAGGATATGAACCCATTAACTCTATAGAACCCAATAGGAGTTAGTCAAAAACAAACCTAGAAATTCACATACACGCTAGTAGTTGACTCCCTCATGTAGGTAGTCGACTCCCTACTGGGTTGAGTCGTTTTCTCATCCCGAGGGGTTTTTTGATCCAGGTCGAGTGCGTTTTCTGAACACAAAATGTTTTAACGGTATAACACAAATATATAAGATCATATAAAGAGGAAAAATATTTATTTAAGTAAATTTAATCATAAAAAAAAATTGAGTCGTGCAAGAAGGCTTTGATATTGATCCTTTACAAAGCGTTGGATCTCGTTTTCTTCCTTTCATTTCTTTGGAGTACCTGAAAAAAAATTAAACGTTTATGGTACTCTTTTATTTGAGTCCGAGGAGTTTGTCTTTAGGAAGCCAAACCCAGTATGGTTTAGTTCCTTCATGAACAACATATTTATAATTTTTGTTTAAATGAATTTGTTGAACAAAGTCGGTAGCGTACCTTTTCCTCCGTTGATCAGATAATTTCTTAGGTATCCATATGCTCAAAACATTATCGTTAGAATGATGCATCCTAGTATGCTTAACCCGTTTCTTGGTATGATGTGAATCATAACCGAGTCCGGTTTTGCTAGATGAGGTTTTTTGATCTTTTATTATACTATCTGGCTTTCCTTTTCCTTTGTTGAAATTCTCAATAATTTTCATCGTAGCGTCGTATTTATCTTTGAAAGATATGAGAAGATTATTCAGATTCTCAACTTTTTCATTTACCAATGAAATATCTTTTTGCAGAAAATCATTCTTTTCTTTAAGGAGACTATTTTCTTTAATGATTTCTTCTTTTTCTTTAGTATCCTTTTTAATATTTCTGAGTGTTCTTCTATATTCTTTTATGAGCTTTTCATGCATTTTGCATAGCTCCTTATATGCTCCCCTATAATCCATGTCTCCATCATCACTTGATGACGAATCATTGTTGCTAGATGAATTATGATGCGTGCTTACCTTGGAGGATGTGGATGCATGATCACGCCCCGGCGTACACGTCCCGAGGCGACGGTTGTAGTTTTACCGCAAGCGCACGGTATAGCGGCGAGCGGGTATCGAACACAGGGAGGACGAATGACCGTGCTTGCTCCTAATCAACCTGGCTATTTAGAGGGATAATTGCCTTGGGCGATCCTATCACAATCGTCAGACAAAAGTGCGAAATATCAAATCAAATAGAGAACGCCTAGGGAATGGGGAATCCCCACTACTCACCGTATTTCACAAATGTGGTTCGCCGGTATCGAAATCGCTAGGATGAGAATTTGGATGAACTAGTTGCAACTAAATGTGGAACCAAGCTCACGCTCTCGCGCTGTTGCCGGTCTATAACTATCCTAGGTTTGGGTCCAATCTCTTGCAAACCCTAGCCTAGGGAAGCTAGCATTAGGATCAACATCATCGTCCAATTGCGCACCGAGCCCAATCTCTTGCAAACTCGGTCACAATCTAGATTAGGATAGTTCCTACCCGTCCAATCTCTTGCAAACGGGTATCGGCACGGAATTGCAACCGGAGATCCTAGCATCGGTCCAATCTCTTGCAAACCGATACTTCGAAAATCCGACTCCAACCCAATTCGGATTTCTAGGGCTTCCTATCGAATTGGGATCCAATCTCTTGCAAATCCCAATTGATGTGAATACCTAGCTATCCGTAGTAATTCGATCCCAATCTAATCCCTAATAACAATCCTAGCTCAATTTCTACCAATTCAACACAAATACGAAATTGGGCTTGTAGGGTTCATCCCCACGCCCCAAGACGTGGAGACTACTCACTAATCATAGCAATAGCACAATAATTAGCAATGAAATAGACAATGGAATTCATCACAACAATGATATAAACAATAAAAATAGAGTTTTGGGGGAAGAGAAGCGCAAACCAATGTAGATCTTCAATCAACCCAACAAAAATCCAAGTTTTTCTCTTCTCCAATCACAATTAATAAAGCTAAAAAGTAGACTCAAAAAGCTGCAAAAAATCTGAGAGGTGGCTCCTCAAACTAGGGTAAAAACAGGGCTTAAATAGCCCCAAAAATCGTCCAAAAATCCTGACCAAAACGCCCCTGCACAGCCTGTTTTCCGCAGATTTCGCTACAGGCAGCGCATCGCACTCGGCCGAGTGACAAAAGTTGCTCGGCCGAGTGAAAACCCTGTAATTTTCCAGTAAGTCGGGGCTTTCAGGGGTCTTCAGTTCGGAGGTGGCTCGGCCGAGTGAGTTGTCGTCACTCGGCCGATGGCTTTACTTCACTCGGACGGACGGATTTACCACTCGGCCGAGTGGGTCTTCTGAAGCTCAGGTGGCCGAAAAACAGTAACTTCGATACTTTTGAGGGCCTTCGTCTGGGCGCCACTCGGGCGGACGTGGTATAGTCACTCGGCCGATGTGGTCTCCGTCGCTCGGCCGAGTACACATGGAAAACGTGTCTGAACGGGTCGGCCGAGCGGTGTCTCGCTGGTCGGCCGAGTGGCTCCTCCACTCGGCCGAGTGGGACACAAAAAATGCCCAAACTGCTTAATTTGGCCTCCCCGTCGCTCCTGCGGCGTCCATTCTTCTTCCGCTCCTCTCCAACAGCAAAATACTCCTCAGGGAGGTCGTTGGTGGCCGTCTAGCGTAAGCGTATCTCGAGATCACTCCAAATCGCGCCAAATCACCTGAAATGCGACAAAAACAACAAAACGTGAAAAGCATCGCAATATCGTCGATAAATCGTAAAAGACGTGATTTGGGCGATCTAAATGGCATGCAAACATGCGGAAAAAAAGGTGTAAAATAAGGAGTGATCAAAATCCCCCAAGCTTGCCTCTTACTCGTCCTCGAGGAAGATAAGTAAAAGGCGAACCCGGTGGATTCGGAAAACGAAAACGGCGAAAAAACGAAAAAAAAAAAGAAAAACGAAGAAGAATGAAAACGAAATGAAAATAAAGAAGAAAGAAGGAAGCGAAGAGGTAGGGCGCTAGATCATTTTCTCAGGACGTGGGTTTCACTTACTCATATAGCATGCACCGAATGTGAAATACATGTCAAAGAATTTTATTTTGATATCATAGTATAATAGTGCAAATAGAAATAGAAAACCCACGAACAATGGTGTAATCATGCAGAACGGAATAATTTTAAGATTAACATCGTCTGAATCATTTAAAGCGGTATACAAATCACAGATCACACACTTTTCAATCAAACGCTTTCTATCTGGAGTATAAGAATATCACACTATAGAATAGAGAGAATAGAAAAGTACGGATTTCATGAAATGAAAGCTAGGCTTAGATTTCTGGATTTCGTAGAGCTAGAAACGATCTCACCGAGTATAGAATATTACTTAGCCTAGGTTGTCGTGCAATGTCAAGTAGTCACTCTCTCACACATCAATGGATCTCCTCCCCCAAGCTTATCTATAAGCGTGGTGGCACAAAAATATTTACATCCCCATTTATGTATACATATATCTCCAAAATCAATGAAGAGAAAGAAGAGAGAAAGAAAGTGAGATGGGATCTTTTATTGAGGATTTTTCCTCTTTTCTTTTCTCTCTCTTTTTTTTTCTTTTTTCTTTTTTTTTTTCAATAAGCAATATATTCACAATGATCCCAACTCAGAGAGAGATAATGATATGCAAGTATGTTTTTCTCCCTTTCATTCATTTTTTTTGGAATAGAATAGGGGATTTGGAGCTAGGAATTAATAGCGGGGGAAATGCCATAAAATAGAATCACTAAGGGGAGATTCACCAAAGATTTTAAAAGTAGAGAAATGATGTTCAAGATTTGTGGAGAAAGAAATATATATAACTCTCGGCTCACTCTATAAGACATGCACGACAACTTCAGCAGGGTAATCTAATCTACTCAGTTTTGATCACAAAAAGCTAACTAATCCCGATATATCATAGCTAACATCATTCAATCATCCTGAAGTGAAGTGTACAATTCATGCTTATAGAAGTGATAAAGGAAAAGAAATCAGTACTCCAGATATAGGCATTCAATGCGTGAATCTTGGTGTGTTTTCTGAGATAGCATACATATGAATATTCAGGCTCAGCTAATAATAAAACTTCATCCATTTTCATGTGAAAAAAAGGTGTGGGTTACCATTTCTAAATGCAAGGCAAGTCATAGCATATGATATCAGATATAAAACCTAAGACATGACAAATATAGCATGCATATAGAATAAGCTGACTCCACGTAGACATCATCACAGAAAATTCATCTCTAGCATGAGATGAAAAAGAAACGAAGTAAAGATAAAAGGAAAAATAGAACTATGCAATGCGGCACACAGGAAAATAAGAAAAACGTGATGCATGGCAAGATAAATGAAAAATAATGAAAAATAAGTGCAAAAGTGAAAAACGGTGTGAAAAACTGAAAATAAAGGTGGCTAAACGAAAAAAGAAAGTGAGGACTCACTCCCCCAAGCTAAACGGCACAGTGTCCTCAATGTGCAAGGTGTGGGACACCGAGAGACAAGAAGTGTGAGGGGCAAGTGAGGATGCATGCATGGAAAAATGAAAATAAAAAGAAAGAGAAAAAAAAGAAAGAAATGAAAAAAATATGATGCGGACATGATGCATGCACGAACAGGAGTGATATGAAAATAAATACAGTACCAAAAACGCTCCCTCTCTCCCAAAAAGATATATATAGATGTGATCAAAATGAGAATCCCAAGTAGATATGATATGATATGCACATAAAGATATGATCAAAAATATAATCCCAAAAATAGTGAGGGGGAGGGGGGGTGGACAAAAGTGCATCAGGACCCAGCAGAGACGGGCAGCACAACGGCAGGAATGGATAAAGGCATCAAGAGTGCCTAAGAAGGCGGTGCCGCGCCGTCTCCGTCCTGAGGCGGAGGTGGTGGTGGTGGTGGTGTGGGCTGCTGAGCTGGGGTGGAAGCGGAAGCAGGTCTAGTGTGTGTGGAAGTGTGTGTGGGAACCTGCTGGGTGGGCTGGGGTACGCGAGGGAGACGCTCCAGCACCTGTGTAAGGCAGTAGTGGATCTGGGGTATCAGGTCGAAGCGTCCAGCCATCGCAGAGACGGTGGAGGACAGGGTCCTAAGGTCTCCTCTAAGACCACTCACCGCCAACTCAAGAGCACGTATGCTCTGCAGTGTAGTGTCGGGCGGGGGTGGTGCAGAGGGACGCACCGGTCTAGGCTGCGCAGGGCGAGGCTGGCGTACGCGAGTGGAGTATGTGACGGGCTCAGCGGGGAAGGGGATAAAAGGTGCCGCGCCTGGAAAAGTGGGCCTGGCCTCGGTGCGAGGCCGGGACACCGGCTGGCGAGAAGTGGAGGCGGCGGCAGCAAAGGAAGCGTGCAAAAGAGGCAACGAGGTGGCCAAAGAGGTCTGTGGCACAGAAGTGTGGACAGACGCCACGACACTCTCGGAGAAGACGGCGGCAGTGGAGACAGAGGAATCTCCCGCTGGGGTAGAAGTGTGTGGTCCAAAAGGTGTAGCCCCAGCGGAGATCATGCTAACCATGGTCTCCACGACCGAAACGAACGAGGGCTCTCCGTACTCGACTACGGTCGGCGGGCGCTCGGGGAAGGCAGAAGAAAGAGGCTCGACAGACAAGGGGCCAGTGGCGGAAGTGGGAGTGGTGGTGACAGCCTCGGAAGTGGTGACAGTGGTGGAAGTGGGCTCAGCAAGAGTACTCTCGACACTGGCAGAGGTGAGGACAGAAGTGTCAGGAGCAGCAGAAACGACAGGTGTGGGCTGAGGGGCCACAGGGGCGACAGGGTCGGCAGCAGGCTCGGCAGGGCATGCAGCAGGGTCTGCGGGGGCAGCCTGGGCAGCGTGGGCCTGCTCGGCCTCCTCGGCCTCGAGCACGTAGGCGGCGGGGATGAGGACATCCATATCTGGGAGCCAGTCAACGTGGGCCGGTGCAATCTGGGTCCGAGCAGGGCTCGGGAGAATCATGTAGTCGGCACCGAAAGGGCCGTGCAACCAGACCCAGTGACGCTCACCATGCGGACGCATCATCTTCATCCGGGCCATAACATCTATCGACAAAGAGGTGGGGCCCGGGACGCGTCGCAAGTCGTCGGGGAAGTCCTCGCCGGTCATAAGAGCCAGCAGGGTAATCAGGCCGCCGCAGCATATCGGTGAGCGAGCGCCCACCGATACAATGATGCGGTCTAAGTACCATGCCGCGATATCGATCACGACGGCGGGGACAAGCTCATCTCCATCCCTAGATAGAGCTCTGGGACGGGTCATCGCGTAGAGCATGTAAAGCTCCGGCGTAGACATCGTGCCCGGCTCATATCTGGCCAAAAAGGTAGTCGCCATGAGGCGCTGGGCAATGCGTAGGCAGGGGTGGACTATGGCCGAGGCCTTGGCCCTACTAGGGTCAAAGGCGGCGTGAAGACCTGTAATCCGGGCCCAGAAGGCACCGGCGTCGAAAGAAGGTGGGGGGATATGGGTGGGGCCATAACCGCGATCGGCTCCGGGGACTGCGGGCCAAGAGAAAAACGCTCTCATCATATCGAGAGTGACCTGGCACTCTCGATCCATGAACCGGAATGAGCATCCCTCATCGGTCCGGGCGATCGAACTCAAAACCTCAAGTGTCGGACGGGTAAAAGTATCTGCCGACACCTGCAGAAAATCTCGCCAACCCACGTTGTCGTACAACGTGAGCAGTCCCTCGAGTACCCCCAGGCGTCCAAGGTCAGCGAGGTGTGCAAACCTGGAGGGTACGATCGAGCGCTGAGAGATACGGTCGAAGACGGCGCGGTGTGCGTCGTCTCGGAACGTGATCCCGAGCGGCCCGACCAGTGGAGCCGGTGGTGGTGGCTGTGCAGCGGCGGGGAGTGGCTGTGCGGGCTGTGGGTGCGCTGCAGGCTGTGCGGGGTGTGCGGGGCCTGCAGGCTGTGCTGGGTGGACGGGGTGTGCGGGAGAAGGCGGAGGAGAGTCCTCCACCTCGTGAGCAGGGCCGGCCTCGTCCGATCGCTTCCGCTTGGCGGAAGCTCTCGTCGACCTCGGTCGTGTCCGGGGCGGTATGTCGGCCCTGAACGCGCGCCGAAAAGTGAAAAGTGCGGCGTGTGCAAAAAGAATGGAAAGAGTATACCTGAACACGCCGCGAGTGCTAAGTAGTGGAAGCGTGCGAAGTCCGCGCCTCCACGAAGTCCGGAGCAGCCCGTAGAAGCTCCCCTGGCCTCCCCTAAGCTCCAATAAGCAGCCTGCGCGTGAAAAAGCGATATCAGCGAGTAATAATCAAAATGTATGGAGCAATAGGGGTGCAATGGATAGATATAGGAATTGATTTGGGTTAGGGGGGCGTTTAGCACATGGATCCTCAAAAAATACACGAGGAGAGGAGAAAACGGTGAAAATAAGCGAACCGGAGGTGATCGGAGGCGGGGCTGCCGGCGGCGACTCGGGCGGGGTCCGGCGATGGTTGGCCGGCGATGGCAGGCCGAGCGGCGGCGCGCGCGGGCGAGTGGCTGTTGGGCGAGGCGAGATCGGGCGAGGGAAAGCTGAGGGGGCGCGGGCGAGGGAGTGTTTTCGTTTTCGAAAACTGCGCCCCCCCTCGGCTTTATATTAAAAAGTTACGACTCGGCCGAGTGACTTTACTCACTCGGCCGAGCGAGGCAAATAAAAATTTCTCCCCGATATCGCTTCGGCCGAGTGGCTTTGCCAGGCTCGGCCGAGTGGAGTAAGTCCATTCGGCCGAGTGACTCAAGCTACTCGGCATAACTCGCCCTAGGAGGGTATCCGATTTACTCGGCCGAGTGAATATATATACTCGGCCGAGTGGCAGTTCTTATGAAATGAGAAAAATAGACAGAGAGTTGGGTACAGCAGACTTCCCTCGTTCGTGAGCGGCTCGGCCGGACGAACTTATGGACTCGGCCGAGTGACTAGTATACTCGGCCGAGTGAGCCTTAATTTCTGCTGTTTATCTTCGTTTGGGCTCTAAACTCCGTCTTTCTTCCTCCAGTCGATTTCATGCTCCTCCTAAGCGTCGAACGACTTCTTTGGGCGCTCCTCGTCGCCTCGTTCATCCTCCTCATGATGGATCTACCTATCTCCTCTCCTGTCAAGAAAAATGGGACCCGTTATCACAAAATTTTTGGCGATCGACTCAAAACACTAAAAATTTCTAAAACAAAAATAAAGAAAAAGTAAAAATAAAGCAAAAACCGTCGGGTTGCCTCCCGACAAGCGCTCGTTTAAGGTCGTGAGCTCGACCCCCTATAATTTTCAATCAATGCGGGATGTTGGGTGCATACGGGATGCACCCGTCAAACTTTCCGGGGAGCGCGCTTGGATTCGAACGTGGCGGCGTAGCGTTCTCCCGCGGTGGTCTCCTATCTCGAATAGTGTTGGGGGGAGGCTCCCCCAAGCTAGCATTTGCCCCGGCCAACGGCTTGACCGGCGGTGCCGATTTCCGTGCCGGCGGAGCTTTCTTTGGAGACTTTAATTTCGAGAGCTTGCAGAGCTCTCGAATCCTCGCGACATCAGCGTCGCCTTCATCTTCATCAGCGGAGAAGTCGGGGGAATCGTCTTTAATCTTTTCATCTTGGCCTAAATCCGGGCCTTCATCAAATTCTTCATCAAAAAGGGCACCAATTGAGTGAGGAATCGCCTCTTCTATTACCTCATCGAGGAGGTCCGAGAGATCATGCGACCGCTCTTTAAGCAAATATACTCTATTGGTTTCACCCGTCGGGATCCCCTCGGAATAGTGCTTGAGCCTTTGACCATTTACTTTGAATGTGGTACCATCCTTGCTTTCCAACTCGAAAGCTCCTCCCGGTTGTATGTGCTTAATGGTGAAAGGTCCCGACCATCGTGACCTCAACTTACCGGGAAATAGTCGGAGTCGGGAATTGTAGAGCAAGACCTTGTCTCCCACCTTGAAGTCCGTGACAGTTATGCGGGCATCGTGGAAAATCTTGGTCCTTTCCTTGTAAATTCTCGAGCTCTCATAGGCGTCTCTCCTTATTTCATCAAGTTCGTTGATGTCCAAGAGTCGCCTCACCGCCGCACTCTTATAATCGTAGTTAAAGGTCTTGATGGCCCAATATGCACGGTGTTCCAACTCTACCGGCAAGTGGCAAGCCTTCCCGTAAACTAGGCGGAACGGTGTGGTACCGATGGGGGTGCGAAAGGCCGTGCGATAGGCCCATAGAGCATCGTTTAACTTCATTGACCAATCCTTTCTAGACCGATCTACGGTTTTCTCGAGAATTTGCTTGATTTCTCTATTTGAGACTTCTACTTGGCCGCTTGTCTGGGGGTGATAAGCCATTCCAACTCTATGATTTACCCCGTACTTCTTTAGCATGGCTTCAAACTTGTTCTCTATGAAGTGGCTTCCCCCGTCGCTTATCAAGGTACGCGGCACTCCAAAGCGCGGAAAGATATTTTGCTTGAAGAATTTGGAGACGACCCTAGCATCATTAGTAGGGGTGGAAATAGCTTCAACCCATTTGGAGACATAGTCAACGGCCAATAGGATGTACTTGTTGCCATTGCTCGACGGAAAAGGCCCCATGAAGTCTACTCCCCAACAATCAAAAAGCTCAATCTCCTGGATGGGTCTCATCGGCATCTCATTGCGCTTGGAGATATTCCCGGTCCGTTGACATCTATCGCAACCCTTCACAAAAGCGTGAGTGTCTTTAAACATTGTGGGCCAGAAGAATCCGCTCTGCAAGATCTTAGCGGTAGTTTTAGAGGCGGCATGATGTCCCCCGCATGGTAGACCGTGGCAATGCAAAATGATAGACGTTGCCTCCTCTTTAGGAACACACCTACGAATGACATTATCTTTGCATATCTTGAAAAGGTAAGGATCTTCCCAAAAATAGCTACGGACCTCATGCATAAATCTCCTCTTTTGTTGCGTGGACATCCCATGCGGTTTGATTCCGCACGCCAAGTAGTTGACGAAGTCCGCATACCAAGGTACTTCCTCGGCCCTTACCGCATACAGCCTCTCATCAACAAATGTGTCGTCAATAGGTAAGCTCTCATCCTCCTTGTCACGAATGAGCCTGGATAAATGATCTGCCACGACATTGTCTGTACCCTTCTTATCTCTGATCTCTAGGTCGAATTCTTGCAACAAGAGTATCCACCTAATCAACCGGGGTTTGGCCTCCTTCTTGTTTAAAAGATACTTCAATGCCGCATGGTCGGTGTGGACAATCACCTTGGAACCGAGGAGGTAGGAGCGAAACTTCTCTATGGAATAGACGACCGCTAGAAGCTCCTTTTCGGTAGTTGTGTAGTTTTTCTGCGCGTCATCCAATGTCTTGCTTGCGTAGTATATCGCATGAAGCTTCCTATCTTTCCTTTGTCCCAATACCGCTCCAATGGCTTGGTCGCTAGCATCGCACATTAGCTCAAAAGGGAGGCTCCAATCCGGCGGTTGAATGATGGGCGCTGAGACTAGCGCTTCCTTCAAGGTGTTGAAAGCTTGCAAGCATTCTACTGAAAAGTCAAAAGGAACATCTTTAGCGAGTAAGGAAGTAAGTGGTCGGGCAATCGAGGCGAAATCCTTAATGAAGCGGCGGTAAAACCCCGCATGACCAAGGAAGCCTCTAATGCCCTTGACATTAATAGGAGGAGGAAGTTTTTCGATTACCTCAATCTTAGCTTTATCTACCTCGATTCCTCTTGAGGAAACAAGATGTCCGAGAACTATACCTTCCGTGACCATGAAGTGGCACTTCTCCCAATTGAGAGTGAGATTGTTTTGTTGGCACCTTTTTAGGACTTTAGTGAGATTTTCCAAGCAAGAGTCAAACTCACTTCCATAAACCGAGAAATCATCAATAAAAACTTCCATAATATTTTCAATATAATCGGAAAATATGGATGTCATACATCTTTGAAATGTGGCGGGAGCATTACAAAGGCCGAACGGCATCCTACGGTATGCGTAGGTGCCATAGGGACAAGTGAAAGTTGTCTTTTCTTGGTCATCTTCGTGCAAAGGGATTTGGAAGAAACCCGAATACCCGTCTAGATAGCAAAAGTATTTATGGTTCGCGAGGCGTTCAAGCATTTGATCGATGAATGGCAACGGGTAATGGTCCTTTCGGGTGGCTTTATTGAGTCTCCTATAGTCAATGCACATTCGCCATCCCGCGACAGTGCGCGTGGATATTGGCTCACCTTTGTCATTTTTTATGACAGTCATCCCTCCTTTCTTGGGGACGACGTGGACGGGGCTAACCCATCTACTGTCAGAGATAGGATAAATTATACCGGCTTCAAGCAATTTTAGGATTTCCTTTTTAACCACCTCCTTCATGTTTGGGTTCAACCGCCTTTGAGGCTCTATGGAGGTGGCTTCGGTATCCTCCAAATGGATCCGATGCGTGCAAAGCCTAGGGCTTATTCCCTTTAGATCGGAAATAGTGTATCCCAAGACATCTTTGTGGCTCCTAAGGACGTCTAGGAGTTTTTCAAGTTGATCTTGTGTGAGGTGGGAATTGACTATCACCGGAAAAGTCAATTTATTACCCAAAAAGGCATACCTTAGATTCGGCGGTAATTGTTTAAGCTCTACCTGAGGTGGCACTGCTTCTTCCACTTTATCAGCTTGCATGAATTCGGCTTCTTCCTCGTCATCCGGGTTTAGCTCATGTTCAGATGGCATGCTTTCATGTGACAAGTCAGACTCACTGCTTAGTGAGGATGAGGCATCGAAGTAGGCGCCCTCTGATTCAGTGCTAGCATCGCCAAAACCTTCACTCTGCTCCAGTTCGTACCTGGAATCAAGAAACACATCAGACGATTCATAAAAACAAGAGTGAGCGTCATAAAGTGTAACACCCTGAATATCGGTTTGCTCGAAGGGTTCTTCGGGAGCATAGTGCTCTTCGACATTTGCTCTATTGTCTTCGAAATGCAATTTGTCGTCGACCACGTCAACTCTGACATTGCCTCCGATAGTTCCTTCCGGGGAGATTTGGTCCATCACAAAGCTAGCAAATAGTTGTTCGTCGGGGTCCGTGATATTGATAGCAAATGCTCCGGTAGTGTGGACCTCGTCGACAAGCTCCTTAAGGAGGTCTGTGAAGGTGTCATAGTCTTCTCGACTGAGTTCTATTATTGGCGTTGCATCCACCATTCTCCCTGTTAAGATCTTATGCAAAATGCGGGGAGAATATGCAAATAGGGCTACGAATGAAGTTAGGATAAGATAGAGAGGGAAGTAAAGGAAGAAAGTAAGAAGAAATAACCGGGTGGTCGGTGCCGAGCACCGTCAAAATGCCCTCCCCGGCAGCGGCGCCAAAAACTTGATCGCGCCCCGGCGTACACGTCCCGAGGCGACGGTTGTAGTTTTACCGCAAGCGCACGGTATAGCGGTGAGCGGGTATCGAACACAGGGAGGACGAATGACCGTGCTTGCTCCTAATCAACCTGGCTATTTAGAGGGATAATTGCCTTGGGCGATCCTGTCACAATCGTCAGACAAAAGTGCGAAATATCAAATCAAATAGAGAACGCCTAGGGAATGGGGAATCCCCACTACTCACCGTATTTCACAAATGTGGTTCGCCGGTATCGAAATCGCTAGGATGAGAATTTGGATGAACTAGTTGCAACTAAATGTGGAACCAAGCTCACGCTCTCGCGCTGTTGCCGGTCTATAGCTATCCTAGGTTTGGGTCCAATCTCTTGCAAACCCTAGCCTAGGGAAGCTAGCATTAGGATCAACATCATCGTCCAATTGCGCACCGAGCCCAATCTCTTGCAAACTCGGTCACAATCTAGATTAGGATAGTTCCTACCCGTCCAATCTCTTGCAAACGGGTATCGGCACGGAATTGCAACCGGAGATCCTAGCATCGGTCCAATCTCTTGCAAACCGATACTTCGAAAATCCGACTCCAACCCAATTCGGATTTCTAGGGCTTCCTATCGAATTGGGATCCAATCTCTTGCAAATCCCAATTGATGTGAATACCTAGCTATCCGTAGTAATTCGATCCCAATCTAATCCCTAATAACAATCCTAGCTCAATTTCTACCAATTCAACACAAATACGAAATTGGGCTTGTAGGGTTCATCCCCACGCCCCAAGACGTGGAGACTACCCACTAATCATAGCAATAGCACAATAATTAGCAATGAAATAGACAATGGAATTCATCACAACAATGATATAAACAATAAAAATAGAGTTTTTGGGGAAGAGAAGTGCAAACCAATGTAGATCTTCAATCAACCCAACAAAAATCCAAGTTTTTCTCTTCTCCAATCACAATTAATAAAGCTAAAAAGTAGACTCAAAAAGCTGCAAAAAATCTGAGAGGTGGCTCCTCAAACTAGGGTAAAAACAGGGCTTAAATAGCCCCAAAAATCGTCCAAAAATCCTGACCAAAACGCCCCTGCACAGCCTGTTTTCCGCAGATTTCGCTACAGGCAGCGCATCGCACTCGGCCGAGTGACAAAAGTTGCTCGGCCGAGTGAAAACCCTGTAATTTTCCAGTAAGTCGGGGCTTTCAGGGGTCTTCAGTTCGGAGGTGGCTCGGCCGAGTGAGTTGTCGTCACTCGGCCGATGGCTTTACTTCACTCGGACGGACGGATTTACCACTCGGCCGAGTGGGTCTTCTGAAGCTCAGGTGGCCGAAAAACAGTAACTTCGATACTTTTGAGGGCCTTCGTCTGGGCGCCACTCGGGCGGACGTGGTATAGTCACTCGGCCGATGTGGTCTCCGTCGCTCGGCCGAGTACACATGGAAAACGTGTCTGAACGGGTCGGCCGAGCGGTGTCTCGCTGGTCGGCCGAGTGGCTCCTCCACTCGGCCGAGTGGGACACAAAAAATGCCCAAACTGCTTAATTTGGCCTCCCCGTCGCTCCTGCGGCGTCCATTCTTCTTCCGCTCCTCTCCAACAGCAAAATACTCCTCGGGGAGGTCGTTGGTGGCCGTCTAGCGTAAGCGTATCTCGAGATCACTCCAAATCGCGCCAAATCACCTGAAATGCGACAAAAACAACAAAACGTGAAAAGCATCGCAATATCGTCGATAAATCGTAAAAGACGTGATTTGGGCGATCTAAATGGCATGCAAACATGCGGAAAAAAAGGTGTAAAATAAGGAGTGATCAATGCCATGAAGCACATGTGTGCTGTTTCTCTTCTTTCATCGTTATCTTCTTCTGAGGATTCATCGGATGAGGAATCATCGCTCTGGTCGAAGGCTACGTAAGCTTCCTTCTTTGGTCGTCGGAATTTGTTTCTTCCATTGTTTCGCTTTTCATTATTGTCTTTGTTCTTTCCACGATCTCTGGAATCACGATTGTTTCTCTCCAATGGAAAGTCTCTCTTGACATGCCCTGGTTTATTGCAACCAAAACAAATGATACCGTTAGTGGGTCTAAAAGATCGTTTTCCATACTTACTTGTGATGAACTCTTTAAAGTTCTTTGAGATGAACGCGATATGGTCTTCTTTGTCCGTGTAATCGAAATCTTCCTCTTGGGCTTTGAACGCGAGATTCTTCTTCTTTGGTTTTTCTTCGATCTTCTTGTCTTCTTCAAGCTCAATCTCATATGCCATGAGATTTCCCATTAGTTCTTCAATGGTGAGGTCTTTTACATTATGAGCTTCTCGAATGGAAATTGTCTTTCCCTTCCATTCGGGTCGGAGGGATCTTAGTATCTTCATTACCTGCTCATATTCGGAAAGTTTCTTTCCTAATCCTACGAGCTCATTTGTAATATTAGTAAAACGAGTATTCACATCGGTGATACTCTCTCCTTCTTCCATTTTAAAAGATTCGAATTTTGAATGCAAAACATTTATGCGGGATTCTTTTACCTTTTCGGTTCCTTCGTGACTTACCTGAAGAGTATGCCATATTTGGTGTGCTGTCTCACATTGGGAGACTCGATTGAACTCATTTCCTGTAACGGCGCAGAATAGTGCATTCATTGCTTTTGCATTGAGATTAGCTCTCTTCTTGTCGTCGACAGACCATTTCCCAAACTCAACGTCGGTAGGTGCGATGTACGGGACTTTAGTAACGGTCCAAGCTTCAATGTCTAATGACTCTAGGCGAGTCTTCATTCGGATCTTCCAGCTAGCATAGTTGGTTCCGTTGAACAGTGGTGGTCGCATGGTATTCAGTCCTTCAGAGTGAAAGGATGTTGACGCCATCACCTTTGTAGCCTTGCTCTGATACCAAGTGTTGGATCACGTGGATGGCAAACAACACTAGAAGGGGGGTTGAATAGTGTTGTGCAAATAGTAAACTTTTTTCGATTGTTAATAAACGTCCTTCTAATGTTGCCTAAGAAACCAAGTAGAGCGATCTACACTTGGTTCTTAATCAACAAAATAATCTTAAAATACACAGAGTAATTTCACAGCAGGTAGTCGACTCCCTATGAACAGTAGTCGACTCCCAGAGTATTTATAAGCACAGATAAGATTGCAAGTGATACAAATATTATATTCACAACGGATAAAAGTAAGTTGATTTTTGCAATAAATGAACAACAATTAGCAAATAATAAAGTAAGAGCAAAGATAAACAAACACAGATAAGCAATCACAGACACACGGATTTTTATCCTGGTTCCCCACAACTTTTGGGTACGTCCAGTCCCCGACCAATCCGGTACGAGATTTTCCACTATCTGCCTTGGCAAATACAAGTACCTAACTCCACTTGTTAGGATTTCCAACGACCTAGTCTTGACCAGGATTTCCAACTGGCAACACCTAGACTTGTCTAGTGTTCCAACAACAACACAATAAAATAGATATCCAATTCACCACAATAAATTAGTGGAGATTGGTTTTACACCCAGATTCTATAGCCAAACAATGATTGACAAAATTGTGTGTAGTGGCTTGATAGAATGAGATTCTAGATCACACAAAGATACGAATGAATTCTTTGTGATCTAGATCTAATGTTTTTCAAAAATCCTTTAAACAAAAAATCAAGAGAAAAGTAATACTGATTTGATAAACAGTTAGCCAATAAAACGAGAATATGATCTTTAAAAATAATAACAGAATTTTGCAAGATCACAAATAAAATAGAATTGGCCAGAGAAAGAATGAGAGCTTTGAACTTTAGAGCGTTTGCACGAGAGATTTTGAATTCGATAAATGTTGTGTATTCTCAATGAAAATGGTCCTCTATTTGTAGGACAAAACTGAGAATTCGAATTTCAAAAATACTTTGACTTTTGTCCCAAAAATTATGGAGAAAATCGCTCAACGATATTTCAAAATTCAAGTCAAAAACGTCAAACTTTGACAGCTGGTAATCGACTCCCTAGGAGTGGTAGTCGACTCCCAGTGTGTTTCAGGAAATCCAAATTCTCAGCTGGTAGTCGACTCACTACCTTTGGTAGTCGACTCCCAGAGGAGTTTTTCCTGCGACACAGCTAGTCAGACAGGTAGCTAACTCCAGGGTGTGTGGAGTTTCACTACGGAATTTATAAGATGACTAGAAAAAGCTCTCAAAAACATTTTTGAAGATGATTTAAAATATATTCAAAAATATTTTCAAATCGTTTGTGTGTGTGTGTGTGTGTTTGTTTGTCTATATGATTTGGCTTTTAACAATACCCTAAAAAGACACAACACACTCACTATAGACTTAGGACACGTCTTCGGAAGCTTGATCAGTTTGATGAAGTAGATGTGAGCTTCACTTGAGCTTCTTGTTCTATTTGAGCTTTGAACTTCATTATTTGATCTTAGCCACGTTCGTCCTAGTCTTTGAGCGTAGATTGCGCTTCTTTGAGTATGAGTAAAGCTTCGCATATCATGCACACTTAATTGCAGTGTAATTAGTACACTAAGTTTCATTTGGTGTGCTCATCATCAAAATCACTTGGGGGTGAAATTCAATTTCCATCACTAGCACCCTCGCAATTCCTATTCGTGACGTTTGCATGTGGATACTGATAGAGAGTGGTCGTTCGTAGAGCATCACCTATAGTCCGATACATTCGAATCGTCAAAAAGGTTAGTAATCTGATCAAATCATTTAGAAAATGCATGGATCTTGGTAGGTTTCTATTTTTCCGCTACGTATAAACTTGTTTATGCCTGATAGAAACCCTAACAGCAAGAATATGATTGATCCTTCACTTTGATTCGATGCTATTTGATTCTAAGACAACGTCAATCCCAGCTAACGTCGATTCCAAGATTTGATTTAAAGAGCCGTTGGCAGCCGCAATGCCGATTCTAGCCAACATCGATTCCCAACCGGAGCACCAAGCCGCAAGGGACACCAAATCGAAGAGATCCACTTCGATCTCAACTTGGTATGGATCTCAACTTGGCAGCCGCAACGTCGATTCCAACCAACGCCGGTTCCCAACCGGAGCACCAAGCCGCAAGGGACGCTAAATGGAAGAGATCCACTTTGATCTCAACTTGGTAAGGATCCATACTCTTCAAGATTTTGTTGGTTTGGAGTTTGAATATGAATATTATAATGATTTTTTTTTAAAATTAGGGTTAAAGATTAGAGTTCTTGATTGCATATAGAAAGTTATTGTTTTTTGATCCTAGATGATGTTAGAAGGTTAGAATCTATTGTAGAGTCAAAGATGTTGGATGGTTAAAAAAATTATGATTTGCTTGGATAATCTTGAAAAGTATACACTTGTAAAATTTTTTGAAGGGTTGCTCTAGTCATTGGGCATGTAAAATTTTAAGTCAACATAGATTGTTTGCATATGAATGCAACATATATATTATACGATTGAATAAGAAAATTATAAATTAGGGTTTTGTTTATTGCATTATGCTTAATTAATCATTATTTCTTTCAAGTGTCTAAAGTTACAAGAATGGGATTCGAGCATAATATAATTCCTTTTCAAGTTTAGTATTGATCAAGTTTGTTAGCAAATTATAGGCTTGCATCTCATGGAGGAGATGTGACACGTATTTGATTCGGTCTTGTATGACCAGGTTCGACATCGTTCTACACATATACCGCCTAGGCAGGTATAAACAATCTTCATAATCTTTGTGATACGAACGGTGGAAATCTTCATAATCTTGCATGGAGATAGTAAATCTTCGAATCCTTTCGTTGAGCTATAAATTAGGGTGAGAAATGTCACATCAGAGAATGGAAGCGAGTAGTCATCTCTCTTTGTCCTACTTGTCTAACGTGTCTTTATGCTTAGCCCCACTTTCACGATAGGCCTCACATAAGGATATGTGCATTACGCTTGACACAATTCATATATCTCAACCTGCATCCATTCTCATGACTATGGTTGGGATACTACACTATGATTGGTTATAGTAGTCGGAGTACTTTTGTAGTCAACGACTAGTAAATTAGGGGTTAGTAATGACCCCTAGTGCACGCGTCACTTTCATGATCACGGACCCTAGAAAGCGACAACTAAACCCTAATCAGATTCGTGGGAATTTTTCCTAGATCTGGAGTCGCTTTAACGGTCCTCCAGTTCTAGAGCTAATCCCCTAAAATCTGGGTTCACACTACCATAGTGTTACCCTAAGTTCATTCAACTAAGGATAACCTATCATTCAATCCCTAGGATCCTACGGTTCATCCCTAAACCCTAGAATGTACTACTCAGACATCGTCATGTAAATAATAATCAAAATGATATAAAAAGCAATCCCAGACATCACGAGCCTAGCAAAGTTAATATCAAACAGAAGAGAACCAGACAAATAACAAAACATATAAAAGTAATCAAATTCTAACTATTCGCAATGGATCACTTTGTAGAAAAGACAACAAAAAACTCCGTTGTCCAAAGCGACATGTCTCAAAAACTCCAGCAAAACAAAGCGTACATAAAACCTAATTTTCCGTTCACTTATATACAAATCCGCTAAAGTTCACGGATCCCAAGAAAAACAACCCGAAACCCAATAAAAACCCAAAATTAAATAGTCTGGCTGACTGACACACGGTCGAGCGTGTCCTAGCGCTCGGTCGAGCACGATCTGGAAGCTTCATCTTTCGAGTTTGGTGATGGGAGCAGCTCGACTGAGTGCTTGGGTCGCTCGGTCGAGTTAAGTTGGAAGAGAAATCAGCTTAGTCTTCAGCCTATCAGTGGGAAAGATCGCTCGGTCGAGCGGGGTAACCGCTCGACCGAGCTAAGTCGACAAAGAATTCTTAGGCAAACCGCAGAGGGGGTCGCTCGTCGAGCGCACGGGTTGCTCAGTCGAGCGACCTCCTGCCTATAAGCTCATCTTTGCCTTGCTTTTCTACTCCTCTTTCGTGATATCATCTCGGCCGAGCAAGTTGGCTGCTCAGTCGAGCGACCTGGAATATCAGCCCAGATCAGCTCTTGGCCTTCTCTTCTTTATTTCTTTCTTTCATTCCTTTCCTTATTTCTCCCAGCAACCTCAGCTCGTCAAATACGACGCCATTGATACTCTGACATCGCTACTTGTGTCCATTGTACAGTTTTGCTCCAAATCGTGCCAAAGTTCCTGAAAATCCACAAAACACTACAAGAATCAAATATATCGTGAAATATGCGATAAAGTATAGAAAAGTGAACTTTTGCGATCAAAATGGAATGAAAATATGCAGTAAAAATGTAGAAAATATGGACACATCAAAATCCTCTAAGCTTACATGTTACTCGTCCTCGAGGAAGACTAGTAAGAAGAAAACCCGGAGAGAAAAAAATAAGAAATGGAAAATAAAGAAAGACGCTAGATCATCAACCCATATCATCCTCATCATTCATAACCACACAAGATGAGAAATAATCAACACCCCCATATTTCACTTTACATTTTAACCTCGCATCATAATGTACATGACATGGATTTGAATTGAAGTATAATGAACTAATCAACCAATCATAACAGCAGTTAAAGTATTCATACTGTCATAGATTAACATGTAATATAATAACTCATGATAATAACTCTAAATCCATGAAAGATTCTCTTGTTGGAACCTGTGGATGGCAAACAACAGTAGAAGGGTGGGTTGAATAGTGTTGTATAATTTAAAAATTTTTCTTTGATTATTAGAACACAACAGATTTCCCTTCCAATGTTGCCTAAGGAACCAAGTATTGTGATCTACACTTGGTCCTTAATCACCACGATAAACTTAAAAGAATATAAATATTAATTACAAGCAACAAAGAAATTACAATCAGAGAGATTTTACACAGCAGAATAAAAAAGTAATCTTTGCAATAATAATATATTAACAAGGAATTACAATTGAGAATATATTAACGACAATGAATAGCTTGCACAAATAAATAAGAAATACAAACACAGAAAGCACACAGAGAGACAAGCGATTTTATCCTGGATCCCCACAACCTGGGTACGTATAGTCCCCGATCAATCCGATACGGGATTTAATCCACTATTGCCTTAGCAATACAATTACCTAACTCCACTTGTTAGGATTTCCAACGACCTAGTATCCCTACCAGGATTTCCAACCACTTAGTCTTGACTAGGATTTTCCACAACCCTTATCACAAAGGGACTCTAAGTATAAGATCAAATTCCAATTCACCACAATAATTGGTGGAGATTGGTTTACACCCAAAATAATTCTATAGCCAAGATATTATCGCAATTGTACTTATGTGGCTAAACGAATTAAAATAGTTCTTAGATCACACAAAGAATATAAATGGATTCGATGTGATCTAGAATCTTGAGTTTTCAAAAATTCTTTGAAGAATATGAAATCAAAAAGAGGATTTTGGAAAACAATTTTGTAATAGCCAAAAAGGAAAATGATTTGAAAAGAATTTGGATAAGAGCAGTAAGATCAGAAATTCAAAACCGGTTTTTGGCTACGATGCTTGTTGAGAGCGATGAGAACGATTTAGAATTCACGAGAGTTTTTGCTTAGCTCAAGTATGAAAGAATTAGTATATGGAATAGTTATCATAGGATCTCTATTTATAGAGTTTCAAAGGAGAATTTGAATTTCAAAAAGGTTTGACTTTAGCCCCATTAATCAAGCAACGATTAAATGAAGGAGCTAAATCTGGGAAGTAAAAAACGCAGCTGGAAGTCGACCCCCGAGGAAGTAGTCGACTCCCAGAGAGTTTTCAATGAAAACTCTGCTCACAGCCGGTAATCGACTCCCTCCTTTGGTAGTGGACTCCCAGAGTAGTTTTTCAGTGAAACTTAGCTATGAAAGAGAGTAATCAATTCCTGGGTGTTTGGAGATTAACTACTAGAGTTTGAATCAAATAGCTTAGCTCTCAAGAGATTTTAAAACGAGTTTAAAATTTTTTTTCAAAAAACATTTTGTGTGTGTGTGTGTGTGCACAATTTATCTTGGCGTTAACATATTCCTAAAAAGAAACAAATCATATGCTTAGACTTAAAAGAAGACTTCGAAGCCGACAATATCTCGATGTGGATGCATGCATCACTTTGAATTTGAGCGCCTCTATAGCTTAAGCTTGAGCACGTTTTATGAGCTTCATCTTGTGCTTGACGTAAAATGCGAGCTACCAAATTCATCTTCATCTTCTGAGTATGGTTGAGCTTCTTCTTTTCGGACCATGCGTAGAGCTTTCATTAACTGATCGCACAACCTACACACTTAGATAATGCTATTAATATTAACCATATTTGGTGTGCTCATCATCAAAACCACTTAGGGGTGGGACTAGATTTCTCATCACTCTCCCCCCTTTTGATGATGACACCCAAATGAAAAACAAATGAATAATAGCAATTAAAATGATGAGTAATATAACTTCCTCCCCCTGCTTAGATAAGGTATGATACAATCATACTCCCCCTGTAGTAAAGCTGGTTAACAATAGCAATTATTCTTTTTTGTTTTTGCATTTACTAATTTTCACCCCATTGGCATCAATCAAAAAGAATTATTACAAAAAAATATCATGATGAAAGAGGAGTTAATCTTGATTCAATTCCTTCTCCCCAATGATGCCCAAATCTCGACGAAGTTTTGAAAGTATATCCTTTTATAAGGGCTTCGTGAGAATATCTGCAACTTGATGCTCAGATGGTACATACTTAAGTTCAACATCCTTTTTAACACAGTTATCATCTATGAATCTGTGTCTAATATTTATATGTTTTATTCTATGATGAAGAACGAAATTCTTAGTGAGATTAATAGTATTTTTATTATCACAATAAATTACATAAGTAGATGAATTAATACCATAATCTACTAAGACTTGTTTCATCCAAAGTACTTGAGCACAAGCAAGTCCAGCAGCTATATACTCTACCTTAGTAGTTGATAGTGAGACTGAACTTTGCTTTTTGCTAAACCACGAAACAAGTGAATGTCCAAGAAAATGACATGTTCCACTTATGCTTTTTCATGTGGCTTTATAACCAGCATAGTTTGAGTCACTATAAGAAATTTAATCAAAATTACTACCTTTGGGATAAAACAATCCAAAATCAGAAGTGCTCTTAAGATATCTAAATATGTATTTTACTGTTTTTAGATGTGATTCCTTTGGGTCACATTGGAATCGTGCACAAGCGAATACACTAAACATTATATCAGGTTGGCTTGCAGTAAATAGAGCAAAGAACCGATCATACCTCGATATGTTACCTGATCACCCTTTTTACCTGCTTCATATTTGTCTAAAGAGGTGGATGTTGCCATAAGTATGTTCTTCCCTGATGCATACTCCATTCTGAACCTTTTGATTAGATCTTTAGCATATTTCGTTTGATGAATGAAGGTTCCTTCTTTATTTGTAATCCGAGGAAGTATGTAAGTTCACCCATGTGACTCATTTCGAACTCTTCCTGCATTAACTTAGCAAACTCTCGTCAAAGATCTTCGTTAGTAGATCCAAAAATAATGTCATCTACATAAATTTGAATAAGAATGTTATCATCATGATTTTTCTTTACAAATAATGTAGTGTCTATTTTTCCAACATTTTACCCTGAGTTGATTAAGAATTTTCTTAATCTTTCATACCGAGCTCTTGGAGCTTGTTTCAGGCCATATAGTGCTTAATTTAGCTTATAAACATGTCCTATTTTCTTATCATGTTCAAAACCAGGAGGTTGTTCAACATAAACTTCCTCCTTTATATATCCATTTAAGAATGCACTCTTTACATCCATTTGGTATAATTTGAAATTTTTATATGTTGCAAATGCAAGTAACATCCTAAAGGATTCTAGTCTAGCAATAGGAGCAAAAGTTTCAACGAAATCGATACCTTCTTCTTGTGAATATCCCTATGCCACTAACCTTGCTTTGTTTCTTACCACTTTTCTGTCTTCATCTAGTTTGTTTCGGTACACTCATTTTGTGCCGATGACTGGACGATCTTCTGGTATGGGAACTAGCTCCCATACCTGGTTTCCCTCAAATTGGAGACGTTCTTCTTGCATGGCTTTGTTGAGTATTGGTGTTTCATACCAATGTTATTTTGATGATGATCACAACATTATGTTATTGCTAATTGATTAGGGTTCAATATTGTATATTTTACCCCTCATTAGATGGCATTTCGTGCATAATTTGTATTCATTTTGGCTCCGATACGTGCATTTTGATGATATCACTTAATATTGGAGCCTACCGTTTTTATATGCTTAAAACATAATTTTTACAGCTTATTAGCATCTTCATCTTGGTCTTCTATTATTTTTCAGTTGAATTTCGTGAAGTCCCGATTCCAACGCATATTTTTCCAGAATTTTTGGAGGTCGGAGCAATTTACTACATTTTTTGGAAGACAATGTGACGGTGCTGAAAATTTCTGGGCTAGAAAGTCTGCTTTTCCCCTCTTGTGCAGAATTCTGCTATCATTGCAGTATATATTCCGACTTAATGATATTTTTCTGGTATTCTACACTTTGTTACGGTTCCATCGCCGCCTGGAACACGTCATTCCGAGGCCGGATGATTTTTCTAGAATTTTCGCAAGACAGGGTGGCGGTGCTGAAAATTTCTGCAGATTTGCCCCCTATTATGAAGAAATCTGCTATCATTCCAGTATATATTTCGGCCTCCTGATATTTTTCAGTGATAGTACACTTTGTTACGGTTCCATCGCCGCCTGGAACGCGTCATTCCGAGGTCGGATGATTTTTCTAGAATTTTTGCAAGACAGGGTGACGGTGCTGAAATTTCTGCAGATTTGGGCATTAGTTGCGGGTTTGGGCGCGGATCCGACCCGTTTGGGCTGTTTTCAGACCCGAAATTCTGGGTCTATTTCTTGGACTTTCCTCCCCTCATTCCCCCTCATTCCTTCTTCCCCATTCTTCATCTTAGGGTTAGGGTTTTGGTGGAGCACCAAAGAAGCAAGGAGGAGCATTTGGTTTGAGTTTTGTTCTTCATTGGAGATATTGGTAACTCTTTCCCTCACCTTGTGTATTTTGATTTAGTGAGTTGTAATGATAATGGATGATGTTTTTAGAAGTAAAAATCTCTCTTTTCTTGTTATAATGAGCTAGATCTTCTTCTTGTGTGGTTGTATGGTGATTTGTGTTTGCTTTGGCTTTGGTTTTCAATCTTGCATGTTTTAATGATTATGTGGTAGAATTGATGAGATATAATTTGAATTAGGTATCCTAGTGGGTGTCCCTAGAGTGGAGTTTGCCTAGTGGTACCATTCTTGTATGCTTGGTTGTTTATTATCTCAATTTTTCATACCCTACTTTCATTGCACACCAAGTGTTCGATAAAATGCCACATCCACCGATTGCGTTTTCCTTAGCCGGAAAGACAATTGAGTTATCCTCAGATTGAACCCATATGCTTAGCAACTTCATTCCCACACACCACACAAGCTTCCTCGCCTATTTGCCTCTCCGATTCTCGAACCCAAGGATGTTGGTTTGGTAGATGGTTTCACACACATTTTCACACACTTTCACCCCGTTAGTGTAGTTGGTTGTTAACCGCCGTTACCCTTCCTACATCAATTGAATTTGTGATTGCAAAACGACTTGTCCCCGTGATCCGACCCGGTCTCACCGGATATAAATTTATTACTTGACGTCCTCCTACACTTGGGAGTAGCGCTCAAGCATCACATACTTGAGACGCGTTCAAGCAATTGGCGCCGTTGCCGGGGACAACGGTTTTTGCATTTACATTTTCGATTGATTTTGAAAATTTTGGCGAGATACTTCCCACTATTAGTGTGAGTCTTTTCCGATTTTTTATTTTTCACTTTTTTATTTGAGATTTCTTTATTTTTCAATTTTTGAGTCCTTTGCTATCTTTATTTTCATTTTCTTTTATTAAAATTCAAAAAAAAGTTATGGACTTTAACAGCATAAATTCTTTGTATGATGCACTTTCATTTTCTTTGCACAGGACCACTTCTTTGAAGCTCAAAATTGCCGGCTTTGCTCAAATTGACGGTGAATCCTTCTATCAAGCTTGGAGGAGGTTCATGGATTTATTAAGCGACTGTCCACATCATGGATTCACGATAGACCATCTTTTCCAGTTTTTCTAAGAGGGGTTGCAGGAGGAGATGCAGGACTACATGGCGATTTTGGACGATGGAGCTCTATTTGACATGTCACCTGTGGATGCTTGGGAGTACTTGGAGTCCATGGAGGATATGGCACGACCATTGGATGGGACTTCAGGGAGTGATCCATTAGCGCCAGATCAGGAAAGCATTGGAGCATCCCTTGACCAAGGAGAGCAAATCGTGGACGCACCCTTACAACCCTTGGGCGAGGAACTTCAATTGCTTATTCAGACACAGGAGGCTCAATCCCAATATTTTCTACAGAGCATGGAGACTCGAAGCCAGTATATTCATGAGATCATTTCTAGTCTCGCATTGCTTGCCTCTTGCTTGGGAGAAGGTAATCAAACCACTCAAAAAATTTTATTATCTGATTTGAATTCATCTTCCCTTGCAGGAGATTTGTGTGAAGATGGAGAGGACGAGCGTAAAATTTTGGATGGAGTGGAGGAGGAGACTAGTAGGGCCACGAGCTTATCGATCATTTTGGTGGAGTCCGAACCATGCTCTCCTCCAATCTTGTCCCAAAATCCATCATTCCTCCCCCCCGTGGGCATGCATCATATGGAGATGGACGTAATCACTTTAGGGAGTTTTCGTCAACTTGATTTAAATTCTTTATCTTATGTTGACGACTATATTTGGATCACTTTTGTTGAAAGGCAACGGTGTCGGCTTTGGATTGACACACCATCTCTCGCACAGGGAACGATTGGAAATTTTATGGAGGGAGCACTTGTTGGTGTGTTGCTAGTGTCCAAAGTGATTTGTGGAGGGAAGACGCTCGCGGAGGAGCGTAAAGATCTAATTGAGCAACTTTCCTCACCGTTATACATCCGAGATCCTCCTTTTGACCCCGGTGATCTCCTTCTAGTAGTATAGAAATTTTAATTTAATGCACTTTCTATGCTTTTTAGGATAGTTTTATTTCAATAAACCTCTACTTTTCCAACATTGAGGACAATGTTTGTCTTTAGTTGGGGGGGAGTAGTAGGTGGTTTTAGGATGTTTAGTTAGTTGTTTTCGTTTTAAATTTTTTTTTGTGTGTTTTTGTTTGGAGACATCCATTTTGACATCACCAATCATTTTGCAAGAATATCATTTACACTCCTTACTCTCTTGCTAGTTATTTGCTTAGTCCCTTGCATGTTTCATCTTCGTGCATGTTTTCGGATTCAAATCTTATGTTCAAACTCCTACATTGTGATTGGCATGCATTTTATTGCTTTTTCTTCATGAGATCAATTTTAATATGCTATTCATAAAACTAGTGCATAATTCGATGAATTTTGTCTTCGATGTGGTCTGGATTAGTTTTGTACAAACTTTGTGATGCACGAGTTGGATTAAGTCATTAGTGTATATTGGTGTTCAATTTTGATGGAATTCGGCCTTGGATATACGCTTGGTTTATGCTTGAGGAGTGGTTGATTGGTGTGTTGGATCAAAAAAAGAAATAAAAGAGAAATAAAAGAAAAGAAAAAGAAAAAAGAAAAAGAAAAAAAAAGAATAAGTGCATCGTTCTTCTAGCTTTGTCAAGTAGTCGGGTCCTCATGAAACATTGGGGATTCGTGTCGAAAGATATGATTTAGGGGAGTGCACGAGAGAAAAATAAGTGAATCTTAGGTGATTCGAGTTACTAGGTCCGCGTGGTCCTTTTTGGCCTAATGCCCCAAAATCTTCTGATTTGGGAGTCATTGACCGAACCCTCGTTACATGGGTCATTCTAAGTTTCATATTAAAAAAACATGAATAAACATGATCCACATATCAAACTTCCATGAATTAAGAAAGCTAAGTGTTATTTTTGGCCAAGTTCTTGAAGATTGTGATACTATGACACGCTTATGTTTTAATCTCAATGAATGCAAAATTTGCTTGTACTTTGTTGGTTTGAGCCATATTGGAGTTTTGGTCTTGGATTTGCTCTCTTTTATGAGTTGGTATATTGGAATTGAGTTTATATTGAAAATATTTCATGTGCCATGAATATTGTGGAGTTTGATGTTTGCTATATTGTGAATCCGAATATATCGCTTGTTTTACTAGGGACTAGCAAAAAGCTAGTTGGGGGGTGTGATTAGGGTTCAATATTGTATATTTTACCCCTCATTAGATGGCATTTCGTGCATAATTTGTATTCATTTTGGCTCCGATACGTGCATTTTGATGATATCACTTAATATTGGAGACTACCGTTTTTATATGCTTAAAACATAATTTTTACAGCTTATTAGCATCTTCATCTTGGTCTTCTATTATTTTTCAGTTGAATTTAGTGAAGTCCCGATTCCAACGCATATTTTTCCAGAATTTTTGGAGGTCGGAGCAATTTACTACATTTTTTGGAAGACAATGTGACGGTGCTGAAAATTTCTGGGCTAGAAAGTCTGCTTTTCCCCTCTTGTGCAGAATTCTGCTATCATTGCAGTATATATTCCGACTTAATGATATTTTTCTGGTATTCTACACTTTGTTACGGTTCCATCGCCGCCTGGAACACGTCATTCCGAGGCCGGATGATTTTTCTAGAATTTTCGCAAGACAGGGTGGCGGTGCTGAAAATTTCTGCAGATTTGCCCCCTATTATGAAGAAATCTGCTATCATTCCAGTATATATTTCGGCCTCCTGATATTTTTTAGTGATAGTACACTTTGTTACGGTTCCATCGCCGCCTGGAACGCGTCATTCCGAGGTCGGATGATTTTTCTAGAATTTTTGCAAGACAGGGTGACGGTGCTGAAATTTCTGCAGATTTGGGCATTAGTTGCGGGTTTGGGCGCGGATCCGACCCGTTTGGGCTGTTTTCAGACCCGAAATTCTGGGTCTATTTCTTGGACTTTCCTCCCCTCTTTCCCCCTCATTCCTTCTTCCCCATTCTTCATCTTAGGGTTAGGGTTTTGGTGGAGCAACAAAGAAGCAAGGAGGAGCATTTGGTTTGGGTTTTGTTCTTCATTGGAGATATTGGTGAACTCTTTCCCTCACCTTGTGTATTTTGATTTAGTGAGTTGTAATGATAATGGATGATGTTTTTAGAAGTAAAAATCTCTCTTTTCTTGTTATAATGAGCTAGATCTTCTTCTTGTGTGGTTGTATGGTGATTTGTGTTTGCTTTGGCTTTGGTTTTCAATCTTGCATGTTTTAATGATTATGTGGTAGAATTGATGAGATATAATTTGAATTAGGTATCCTAGTGGGTGTCCCTAGAGTGGAGTTTGCCTAGTGGTACCATTCTTGTATGCTTGGTTGTTTATTATCTCAATTTTTCATAGCCTACTTTCATTGCACACCAAGTGTTCGATAAAATGCCACATCCACCGATTGCGTTTTCCTTAGCCGGAAAGACAATTGAGTTATCCTCAGATTGAACCCATATGCTTAGCAACCTCATTCCCACACACCACACAAGCTTCCTCGCCTATTTGCCTCTCCGATTCTCGAACCCTAGGATGTTGGTTTGGTAGATGGTTTCACACACATTTTCACACACTTCCACCCCGTTAGTGTAGTTGGTTGTTAACCGCCGTTACCCTTCCTACATCAATTGAATTTGTGATTGCAAAACGACTTGTCCCCGTGATCCGACCCGGTCTCACCGGATATAAATTTATTACTTGACGTCCTCCTACACTTGGGAGTAGCGCTCAAGCATCACATACTTAAGACGCGTTCACTAATGAATCTCTTGTTTTAGTCTCATAGTTAACATTTCAAGAATATCATTTTTGGAGACAAAACACTTGGTGTAAGGATGGACATAGAGAGGAGCAATGCCATAGCTTGGACTCAAGGGGTTCCAATGCTTGGAGATGATGAAGAGTATCAAGGTTGTAGCCATAGACTCTCAGGGAAGCAATGTAATCCATGTAATATTTTTTATTACTTTTCTCCATTTTGAGTCTAGGTTTAATGTAATGCCTTGATAGATGGAATAACTCGTTCATGCATATGCATTTTCCATCTTAGTGAGCCTTAGGATTATCATAGAAATCATCCCAATAGGTTCACCATGCCCTAAACTCAAAATGGAGTTATTGGCTATCCAACAGGTGATTGATGAAGGTCTTACAGGCGACTGGGTGATTCCAGGCGCCTGTCGAGCCTTCTACAGTTGACTATAGTGCACTGCTCAAGTAAATCTTTTATTGACTCTTACTTGAGCTTATGGAACAGACGACTGAAGGTCTATTTACAGTCGCAAGTCTTCCAACAGGCGCCTGTAAATTGTTTTATAGCCGTCGGTGCACAACTTGCATTTTCTGTGCTTCATCCCAATTTGCAAGTCAATCGACTGTTGCAGTATTTACAGTTGCCTGTCTACTTTATAGTCACCTGTTCTCTGGCCATCAGTGGTCTGTATGCAAACAGTGCATAAGTTGCATCTCCCTATTTTATTTCCATCCCCTGTAGCAGTCGCCGGCTGAAGGATATACATGCGCCTGTCCATTCTACAGTCGCATGTGTAGTCTTCTACAGTCGCATGTCCTGGCTCAGATTATAGCTGTTAGGATTTATTTAGCCGTTGGTTAGTCGACTGTCAGATGTTCATCAGTCGACTGTCGTTGACGTTTCAGCCCAGATTCTAGCCGTTACAGCTTTTTGTTTTTGGCTTTATCCTTGGGTTTTAAGAGTTCATATCGGGTTCCTATATATATGATATGGCTGAGATTATTAGAACTTCTTGATGCTATTGCAAATCATTAGAGATCGATTAAGCAACTCTCAAACTCTCTCATTTCCATCTTAGAGCTCATTCTCTCCTTCATGCATTGAAGTCAAGCTCAATGGAAATCATCCAAGTGGTTTCAAGCTAATCTCATCACTTGGAGATCCTCTTCCATGCCTTGCATTCATTAATGAGTAACTTCATCTCAAGGCATAGGTAAAAGTATTTGTTTTACTTTTTTATTTCATTGAAACCCTAGCTTCTGTGTGAGAGCTAGTTATTCTCTGTGTGAGAGTATAACCTTATGTGTGAGGGTTGGTTGTGATCTCTCTATGTGAGAGTTTGAGTCTCTCTATGTGAGAGCAATAGTCTTTCTGTGTGAGAGCAAGGAAATCTCTTTGTGGGAATCCAAAATTCTCTGTGTGAGGTATCTCTGTGTGAGATTGTATTCACTTCTCTAAGTGAGAATTATAGTGGATATTGGTGTGGCTGGATGTACCCATGTTTGGGGAACCAAAGTAACATCATGTGTTTGAGTTTGGATTTTTGTGGTGTTTAAATTCCTCTTTCATTTATAATTCCGCATTTGCAAGTTTAATTTTTAAATACACAATTTGTGCCATCCCTCTATTCACCCCCTTAGTGTGTTGTTATTAGTATTACACGGTAGACGGTCCTTACAATTAGTATCAGAGCGAGGTTATAGCATACAACAATGATGGCATTCAATGCTATATCCACGTCTCATGAAGAAGGTCTATCAACCATTCGTCCACCACTCTTCAATGCAACAAACTACCTAAGTTGAAAGATCAGGATGATGATTTACTTGGAGGGTTAAGACCTTTGGGGCATCACAGAGTCGTACTTTGAGAAGCCTACTACACCCGTAGCCTCACGGACAAAGGCGGAGAAGGACTCAATCAAATTCAATGCGAGGTCTATGAATGCATTCCATTGTGCCCTCACACCGAATGAGTTCAACCGCATCTCCATATGCAAATCGGCCAACGAAATTTGGCATATCTTGGAGATTACTTTTGAAGGGACATCCAAGGTAAAGAAATCTAAACAAAGTGTGCTTAGATCTAAATATGAAATGTTTAAGATGTAGGAAGAAGAAAGCATCTCAGAAATGTTCACAAGGTTCACAAACATCGTGAACGCTTTGGAAATACTTGGGAAGGTGATTTCCAAATAGGATCGAGTGAAGAAGATCCTTGACTCTCTTACACCCAAATGGGAGTAAAAGGCCAACGAGATTTTGGAGTCTAAAGACATGTCCAAATATACCGTTGAGGAGTGCGTTGGGAATCTCCTGGCATACGAAGTGAAGCTTCAACACAAGAATGAGATTCAACCAACCAAGCCCGAAAATCAAAAGGGGGTTGCATTCCATGCCAAGGAGGAGCCAATCAAATGGAGGAAGAAGTTTCATCGAGAAGCTCCTAGTGAAGAATATGAAGAAGATGAGGCTAGTGGAGATGAAATCGTGGAGCTTGCCAAGCAACTAAGAGAATTACTCAAAAGCCAGTAAGTTAAATCTTCTTCAAGGTTTGCCTCTAATTCTAACAATCCGATTTGTTTCAATTGTAAAGGAAAAGGTCATCTCTCCACCGAATGCCCTTCCAAACCCACCAAAGAACTTACAATGGGAAGATGCATTGGAAAGGTAAGTCCAAGTTCAAGAACCAAAAGAAGGGACTTGTTGGCACATTTGATGACTCCGATGAGGACACATCAAGTGATGAAGACGAGGATGACATGGAGCAAGCTCACATGTGCTTTGCAAATTTTGATGATTCTTCATCAATCTTCTCAAGTTCAAGCGATGAAGAGCCAGAGGCGTGGCTCAACCCCAACGAAGAAATGTGCTTCATGGCTAAAGGAGAAGATTCTTTGTCAAGCTCTAGCGAGGAGGAATCAGATGAGAAAGTTGAGGAGGAGCCAAAGCTATCATACGAGGAGCTCGAATACCGCTATAATGTGATCTCCAATGGGGGCAAGTAAGTGCATCGACTCATATGCTAAATTGAAAGCAAAATTTAAAAATGCTATGAGTAGGGTGCAAGCTTTAGAATCATCTAGTGTAAACAATAATGATGCTTTGCATATTTGTGACACTAGTGAGAGAGACACACTTCTCTCTCAAGTTAAGAATTTGAGCATTTCTAATGAAAAATTATTAGCTCAAAATCTTAGCTTAGAATCTCGCATTCAACAACTTTCGTTGAAATGTGAAGAGGAATCCCAAAAGCTCAAAAGCTTTGTTTATTCTATTGATTCACTCCACGGTTTCTTGAAAAACAACATCCGACAAACCATAGAGGAGGTTTGGTATACACTCCAAAGGTGGGTACCAAACCCACCTCTAATTCTTCTTTTGGTGCAAATTCAAGAAATATTGCTAAAGCACCTAAGACGAATCACCATGCTTTCTTGTATAACAATAACATCAGAAAGAAGCAAGTAAATCACAAGGTGGTGAGGAAAAATGAAAATACTTCAATTTTTGCTAAGGAGCAAAATCCACACTTTATGCATGCTAACAAAATATTTTCTACACCTAAGCATGCACCATCCACCCCTCTTGCAAATACAAAACTCTTGCATAGGAAATCCTTGAGTCTATGGATTCCCACTAGGTGTAGTGTGCAAGAGAGGGATAGTTACATTAACTCTTTAATTAAGGATGTGATCACCGCATGTAATTACATTAGGAAATCAAACTCCTCATGGGTTTGGTTCCTAATGTTTAGGTTCCTCACACATATGCATATTGTATGGGTATTGTGCTTAAATGTTTATTTTTAGCATACCCATAGTTTGTGTGTGTTTCATGTTTTTGAAAATGTTTTCAAATTTATGTTTCATGAAAATGGGGACCTTCTGTACATTGGCATACATGCATTTGTTGATCTATATGTATGTTAATGGGGGAGTTACTATGTTGTATTTTTAAAATATTTTAAAACATATTTTAACTCTCATTTCAGGTTGTTCTTGAGATCATTGTTTACAATTGATTATAATTGGTCTCAAATTCAACCCTTCGATATTGCCAACATGTTTCATGTTATATTTCCATTTGGCAATGTCATGTGTATCAATGTGATTGATCTTTACATATATATGCAATTCATACACTTTAGGCCCATGGCTCCAAGTATGATTAACAAGTGGTAAAGAAGATTATCTTTAAAGATATCTTATCTCTTTCTTTACATTTGGTATTAGATTCTAGAAGTCAAAAATTTGACTATTTCTATGATCTAGGAGAAGCATGAGATAGTGATTGATACCCACTAACTTTAACAATTTGGTATCATACATCTCTTTAACTCTAGCATATTGTCACATCTTTAATTAGAATGACAAGGGGAATATTTTTGATGTCCACCTTTTTGACAATGACAAGGGGGAGAGATATATGCATTATGTAAAGCATGTTTATCATACATATGCATTTGGGGAGAGAGATATATCTATGGGGAGAGATAAGTGGAATTATGTAAGTCATTCATGTGTGCATGTTATATACGTATTGCAATTGGTTCATGTAATCCATGCCTATTATATGTCACCATTGTTTCTCATTATTTCTATTGGTATAATGAGTATTTACAATTGTGTATCTCATTTTACAATTGGTGCATATAAGTAGGGGGAGCTCATTAGCATAGTGCTTTATTTTCTTTATGTTTACTTAATGTGTATCTTTATCAAAAAGGGGAAGATTGTTGAGTATTGGTGTTTCATACCAATGTAATTTTGATGATGATCACAACATTATGTTATTGCTAATGACTCTCTTGTTTTAGTCTCATAGTTAACAGCTCTAGAATATCATTTTTGGAGACTAAACACTTAGTGCAAGGATGGACATAGAGAGGAGCAATGACATAGCTTGGACTCAAGGAGTGCCAAAGCTTGGAGATGATGGAGAGTATCAAGATTGTAGCCATAGACTCTCAGGGAAGCAACGTAATCCATGTAATATTTTATTTATTGATTTTCTACTTTTTGAGTCTAGGTTTAATGTAATGCCTTGATAGATGGATTACCTCATTCATGCATATGTATTTTCCATCTTAATGAGCCTTATGATTATCATAGAAATCACCCCAATAGGTTCACCATTCCCTAAACTCAAACTGGAGTTTTTGGCTCTCCAACAGGCGACTGATGAAGGTCTTACAGTTGACTGGGTGATTCCAGGCGCCTGTCGAGCCTTCTACAGTCGACTATAGTGCACATCTCAAGTCAATCTTTTATTGAATCTTATTTGAGCTTATGGAACAGATGACTGAAGGTCTATTTACAGTTGCCTGTCTTCCAACAGGTGCATGAAAATTGTTCTACAGTCATCTGTGCACAAGTTGCATTTTCTAGGCGTCATCCTAATTTGCAAATCAGTCGACTGTTGCATTATTTACAGTCGCATGTCTATTTTACAGTCACATGTACTCTGGCCATCAGTCAGCTGTATGCAAACAGTGCATAAGTTGCATCTCTCTATTTTATTTCCATCCCTTATAGCAGTCGCCTGCTGAAGTATATACAGGCGCCTGTCTATTCTACAGTCGCCTGCCCTGGCTCAGATTATAGTTGTGGGGATTTATTTAGCTGTTGGTCAGTCGACTATCAGATGTTCATCAGTTGACTATCGTTGACATTTCAGTCTAGATTTTAGCCGTTACAGCTTTTTGTTTTTGGCTTTATCCTTGTGTTTTGAGAGTTCATATAGGGTTCCTATATATATGAGAGGGATGAGATTATTAGAACTTCTTGATGCTATTGCAAATCATTAGATATTGATTAAGCCACTCTCAAACTCTCTCATTTCTCTCTTAGAGCTCATTCTCTCCTTCATGCATTGAAGTCAAGCTCAATGGAAATCATCCTAGTGCTTTCAAGCTAATCTCATCACTTGGAGATCCTCTTCCATGCCTTGCATTCATTAATGAGTAAGTTCATCTCAAGGCATAGGTAAGAGTATTTGTTTTACTTTGTTATTTCATTGAAAACCTACCTTCTGTGTGAGAGCTAGTTACTCTCTGTGTGAGAGTATAACCTTCTGTGTGAGGGTTGGTTGTGATCTCTCTGTGTGAGAGATTGAGTCTCTCTGTGTGAGAGCAATAGTCTCTCTTGAGAGAGCAAGGATATCTATTTGAAGGAATCCAAAATCCTCTTGTCACGCCCCGCTTCCCAAAAATATGGAGGCGAAGCGTGAGAAGGTCCGCTCAGACTTGAAGCTACAAAGCCGCAAGTCCGATAAGCGTCAATTACTTTAAAACTGCAGGTCCTTGCAACGCGAAACGAAACAAAGATAATAATAACGAAAGAGACAAAAGAAACATCTCAAAATATCCATAATAATAAATCTCAACAACGCAGGAAAGCCACCAGGCTACAAATAAAAGAGTCTAAAGGCCCAAACATGGCCAACAAAAGTACAAAGTACAACGACGGTGCTACACACCAACAAACCTAACAAAAGGCCTAAAACAACATAAAGCTCAACAAAACTCAAAGCAAGGTCACCGGTGTCCACCAAAATCCTCCTGGCAATCATGGACTCAGACTCAGCGTCAGCGACTCATCACGTACACAGCAACGATCTCTGGCTCAGGGTCTAACATGTGACACCCAAAGAGAAAGGGGCACATGTCAGCAAGTCTGGAAGACTTGTGCAAGTGAAACTGAAAGTACAAGTAAGAGCAACCTAGCAGTTCTAGCATGATGCAATGACATGGCAGTTTAAGTATGAGTGCAGCAGGTAAAGAAAACAACAAGTAGCTAGCATGGCATGGCAAGTGTGGCAAGACTAATAACATTTACAAGGATTTCTCTAGTCACGTTTTCATGTCATTTGCAGAGTTTACGCCTTACAGCTGAAATGACTTTCTTTCACACTGATTGGCCGCTTAACTCCGCCCCACCCAGAGTTTACGCCTTACAGCTGCAGTTGCTGATCAGGCAGACTCCCAGCTGATTGGCCGCTTAACTCTTACCCCATCCCACGTGTATCGAGCCAGGGCCTTACCCCCGAACGGTAATGCTCGCTTCTGGATCACAAGCCAGGAAGTGTTTTTCATGTTTGGCATAGGGGTGCACCTAGCCCTGGACAAGCAAGTACAAGTATGTAGCGTGTGCTACGAATGCAATATTCAATGCATGGATGACATGTAAGATGCAATGCATGGCAGTTAAAAGTGCGTACAGATAAGGAAAGTAAACGTGACAGTTTAGTATGCATGAACATCAAGTTTAAAGGGTGGATCTAGCTTCGTTGTCAAGCTAGATCAATTAGGTGACGGATCTAGTTTCGTTGTCAAACTAGATCAAATAGGCGTCTAGCCAGCTATCATTTCACTGGCTAGTCTCTTTTACGCTAAAAGCAAGGAAGTGGCCTAAAAACATGGCCCTACACAAGAGTTGGCAAGTTTCACTTGCCTGCAACTATCACGTCAAGAAAACACCGTCCAACGAGTCCAAAGTCACGATTCCTACGTGCACAAGTCCACCGGCCTACATCCGTTTTATTAATCTTGATTAGTGGATTCTAAAACATTTAAAATTCTTTAAAATACTGATTTTTAGTCTTGATTAGCATGCAATTGGGTTGGGGGTCCTAGGGGTGCAAAACGTTACCTCAACACGACGCGAAAGCTACACCGGCGTCGGGTAGCGACGCCGGGGGTTGGAATAATAGAACGCGCTCCAAGTCCTGATTCCAATATATATTCCTTGCTGGAAAATTCAGAGCTTCGACCGGGGCGACAGTTCCAGATTCCAAAGCTAGCACGTGCGACGACGGGCTACGACGTGCGACGACGTCGTACGCGACGGATCCTCGAAGAGCAAGCACCTAGGTGGGGCCCACAGTACTCCTAGGGGCCTTTGGGGGTCCCACAATAACTCTGGAGAACTTGGGGGGACCACGGTGGCAAGCGGTGCGACGGATGCGGGGTTGCGACGAGTGACTCTCGGTCGTACCCCTCCAATGCGGGAGAATTCCTCGGTCGCTGCGAGAGAACGGGGCTGTGCAGCAGCGGGGGTCGGTCACAGCGGCGGGTGCGGGCGTTTCCTTCGGTCAGACCGATAGGGACCGTCGGTCGTGCGCTTGGGATGCGGGGTTGCAGCGTTGCAACGTTGCAACGTTCGGGCGCTCGGTCACAGCGGCCGCTTCCTTCGGTCGGGCACGGAGCGGAGCGGGGCGACAGAGCGGGCGACAAGCGGGGGTCGGTGCGGAGCGGGGCGACCGGTCAGAGCGGGCCAAGCGATCGGTCAGGTCGATGGAACGGAGCGGGGGTGCTGCAGCGTGCGGAGCGGCTTGGGTGCGGGCGGGGGCTTCGGTCGGAGCGGGCGAACGGGGCGATTTTCCTCGGTCGTGCGGGGGCTGAACGTCGCAACGTTGCGACGATTCGTCGCAACGTCCAAAATGACTTTGGAAGAGGCTAGGGCTAATTTCTTTGGAAAAATAGGACTTTCTAGGGGTTGCTTATATAGTGTAGGTGGGTTGACTTGGTCTAGGGCGAAATCTAATAGGATTAGAATTCAAAAAGATTTGAAATTTGAATTTAAACTTCTCCAACCCAATCTAGGATTTGACCAGGTCCAAATGAGCTGGAAATTGGCTCAAAAATTCTTTAAAATGTTTTAAACTCAAATAAATTTTATTTGGCCGAAATTAATTTAAAGATAAATTATTAAAAATAATATAAAACTTGTAAAAATTATAAAAGTGGTCAAATAAACTCCAAAAATTATAAAATAAATATCGTTGTGATCGTGGCGACGAATGTGAGCTAACTAAGAAGACGGATCTCAAATTCGACGTCGGACGACGAAACTAAAAATAGAAACGTCTCCCGTCAAAGTGAAAATCGTCACGTCTCATCGAGTGAGTTCAAATTGTGGAAAAACGACTCGAGAAACGTCGTTCCAAATTAGTGCCACTATTTAATACTCCCAGAGACGTTCGCAACGGCATATCACACAAAAGTGTTCACAATCAAATAAAGTCTAAAATAAACACGTGCACGGCCAAAAGCACGTGCACGAATAACGCACAACAAAAAGTGGTCGTTACATCCTCCCCACCTTAGAATAAAGTCCGTCCTCGGACTTTCTAATATAGCTAGTCGCTCTAGTAACTACCCCAATCAAGCCATATAATAATTTAACCAGGTTTATTCATTTCAAGTGCTTATATATGCACTAGATAGTCAAACGTTAATACCACTAACACGTGTATATATACATTCACATACGTATACACTTATACCTATTATAGTCCGTCAACTTCATACATGTATTTCAATCAGGTATATAAACATACATCCCTTATATAACTGCTACTCACAAACAGTAGTTCAGATACTTATATAGGATAGTCTCACACTTAGCCAATACAATCATCGCTCTACCTATATGTAGCTACCTATGCACAAGCATCAAGGGTATACTACCCTCTAATATTCATCCATTACCAAGCATCTCAACACATATAGTCACACCATACCATTATTAAATCAAGTTCACTATATCTAATATACATTCACCACTACTATAATTTCACAATATATAGTCATTCAAATACACGCAATTAGTTCACCATATATTCACATCACGTACGGTCCTATAACTATATTTACGACACGCCACATAGACCATAGTCATCCATACCTATAACTAAGCACATACTTACCCGTGCATGGTGCACTCCCATACACGCTAACATTTCATTTTCATACGCCAATCATACCATTATATAACTAGCACACCTACACACCTAGTTTTAGCTAGTACACATACGTTCACACAACAAGTCCTCAGTAAATAACTATACCGCAAGACCAACACCTATAACTATATACTGGTGTAGCGACCCACAATCATGTGCGTAGCACAACCAGGCACAAACACTCCTATCACTATACATACATCAAGCATTGCTATATTCAAACTACAACATACATTCAATATACTTAGAGTATACTCACTCAAGCTTGAGTGAGACTCAATACACATATCAGAATATTCCATATACGTAGCACGACATTCATACTTATACCATATCACTCCAATATTTATACGTCTACCAATACAACCATATACATACCATAAGTCATTCACCTAATATCTAGTCAGGTAATATTCACATGGTTAAATCAATCTATATACCATAATAATAATACAGACATCAGCACACGTATAACTATAATACACTCCCTAATACATACGCATTCCTCGTATAGTCACACACATGTAACATATATTCACACCATAGCCTACTACCTATAATTAGTATACTAACACATCCACACATACATAATTAAGATGTGCAATGGTCGTGTATACCTCACGGTATGCACGCATGCGACATCCCGCGAAAGCAAACAATACCAATCAAAATTATAACCCTACTACCTATATATATATCACCTATATACTCATGCAACGAAACATAACTACTTACATATAAGCACATATATACATACCTACGAGCACATACTCATACGTAATAATATATGGGTCATTCAATAGGCCTACTTACTTAACTATACATACACTTATTATTATCACACCTAGCACACACATAGCTTTACCAATCATTTTATTTCAACCATTATAAGTATCTCTTACTACATACACAACTTAGATATTCCAACGCTAATTCAAATATACACAAGCATCCCTAGTATAGTATATCTAACCACTCACAAGTCTATACATTCTAGCACACAACCAACTTCATAATATCACGAATAACTCCAAGTACATATATATATCACACAATAGGCAAGCATCAATATACTATGGGGGTACACTCATTCAAGCCCACGTACACAACTTAGGTACGTGCACAACGACACCTCACAAGGGTCCAAGGGTCTACTAACAACTAAGGGTTGACACAGCCATTGACGGGCACTAAAGCCTAAACAACTTAGAGAGAGGTCAAGGTCAAAGTGTGACGAGGGAAGGATCGGTAAGCACGAGTTCGGATAGGACGAATACAAGGAGACGGCTTGGTTAGACGAAACATTGACTCATTGGTGATGTTTAGGTTGAGGGAAAAGGGGATGTGGAGATGCTTAAATAGGGTACAGAAAAGCAACTAGGATAAATAGCATAAGCTAAAATACGCAAAATTGAAAACGGTTGTACTTTAAAATCCTCATCTGAGAAGAAATGTTTGGGAATCGATAAAACGAGTTGTTCAAAATAAGTTTGAGTTGAATATTCATAATAAGAGAAAATGTTTTATTAGCTTATCAAAAATCATTAAGAAAAAGAAGTAAAATCATTTACACGAATATTAAGGACATGGTTTAGAAAATTTTAAACGTCAGTAATTTAATATAATGTTGTCAAAAAAGTTTTTGAAAGTTAAAGAATGAAATCAAATAACGGAAGAATTTAAACTCATGTTAAATGCTTACAAAACTTTTAGGCTATGGAAAGTTGAAAATAATCAATTTGAAACTACTTTTAGAGAACCAGAGTTTGCCAAAAATGAGAAACTGATTTTCACAAGGTTCTTAATATACGAGCACAATAAGTCTGGTACGGGTATAAAAATAATTGAAAGTATGTATGGTGCACGGAAAAATAATAATAATGACTTAGTGTAAGAATTTTCAAGATCGAATCGCAAATCCTTAAAATCAAATCAGGGAGGGTCTAAAGCAGGAAGAGGTTATGAAAATAGTAGTTTTGCAAAAATTTGGAATAGTGAGTACGACGAGTAAAAATCAACTTACTGAAATCTGAAATTCCATGTGACATGAAAAGTATATTAAAAGTAAACACGAAGTATTATTCAAATGGCATAAATAAGAGGGAAAATTATAAATCGAACTGAGCAAAATAAAAGTACGGTTCAGAATAAAATTTAATATATGAAAAGACGACATGAGTACGAAAACATAAGCTGGGAAAATATTGTCAGCTAGAGTTCAAAATTCCGACGAACGTTTTAAAAATTTAAATCAATGAAGAAGTATGAAGTATAAGTATATTAAAATTTTGAACAAATTTAAACATAGTGAAAGAGGAAATCGAAAGATACTTTTGGAAGATTCAAGATTGTAACGGAAAGGTTTGAAAATTGACGACGATCGTCATGGGGCGATCTCGTGATTCGAGGCAAGGAAATTGGTCAGGTGATCAAAACATTCGTATGCCTAGGATATGACTCAGGAGAGGCTACGGGAAACTCCTACGGTCGACCAACTAAAGATTAAAACTAAGCGCTAAGACTTCTAAAGGTTAGACGGTAAAGAAATGCGTTCAGCTTGGTCCGAAATCGATGACCCCAAGCGAACGACAAAAGGAAATTCTAGAAGTCTAATATGGTCAGAGGTAGACAAGGACCACTAAGGTAACTCCTACGACGATCAAGTCAATTGCTAGAAGGGAGTCTAACTAACAATCAGGGGCCTCTAACTATCAAGCACAGACGTTTAACTAAGTCTTCTAATCACCTAGTGTCCTAAAAACGACTAGACTCAGGGCTTCTGACTCGGATGTTGCAATTTATTTAATGGACATTCTGTTATTATCGTTGTTTCGTTAATTCGCAATTGCAAGACTGGACCTGCATGGGCCACCAACAAAACCTGTCACGCCCCGCTTCCCAAAAATATGGAGGCGAAGCGTGAGAAGGTCCGCTCAGACTTGAAGCTACAAAGCCGCAAGTCCGATAAGCGTCAATTACTTTAAAACTGCAGGTCCTTGCAACGCGAAACGAAACAAAGATAATAATAACGAAAGAGACAAAAGAAACATCTCAAAATATCCATAATAATAAATCTCAACAACGCAGGAAAGCCACCAGGCTACAAATAAAAGAGTCTAAAGGCCCAAACATGGCCAACAAAAGTACAAAGTACAACGACGGTGCTACACACCAACAAACCTAACAAAAGGCCTAAAACAACATAAAGCTCAACAAAACTCAAAGCAAGGTCACCGGTGTCCACCAAAATCCTCCTGGCAATCATGGACTCAGACTCAGCGTCAGCGACTCATCACGTACACAGCAACGATCTCTGGCTCAGGGTCTAACATGTGACACCCAAAGAGAAAGGGGCACATGTCAGCAAGTCTGGAAGACTTGTGCAAGTGAAACTGAAAGTACAAGTAAGAGCAACCTAGCAGTTCTAGCATGATGCAATGACATGGCAGTTTAAGTATGAGTGCAGCAGGTAAAGAAAACAACAAGTAGCTAGCATGGCATGGCAAGTGTGGCAAGACTAATAACATTTACAAGGATTTCTCTAGTCACGTTTTCATGTCATTTGCAGAGTTTACGCCTTACAGCTGAAATGACTTTCTTTCACACTGATTGGCCGCTTAACTCCGCCCCACCCAGAGTTTACGCCTTACAGCTGCAGTTGCTGATCAGGCAGACTCCCAGCTGATTGGCCGCTTAACTCTTACCCCATCCCACGTGTATCGAGCCAGGGCCTTACCCCCGAACGGTAATGCTCGCTTCTGGATCACAAGCCAGGAAGTGTTTTTCATGTTTGGCATAGGGGTGCACCTAGCCCTGGACAAGCAAGTACAAGTATGTAGCGTGTGCTACGAATGCAATATTCAATGCATGGATGACATGTAAGATGCAATGCATGGCAGTTAAAAGTGCGTACAGATAAGGAAAGTAAACGTGACAGTTTAGTATGCATGAACATCAAGTTTAAAGGGTGGATCTAGCTTCGTTGTCAAGCTAGATCAATTAGGTGACGGATCTAGTTTCGTTGTCAAACTAGATCAAATAGGCGTCTAGCCAGCTATCATTTCACTGGCTAGTCTCTTTTACGCTAAAAGCAAGGAAGTGGCCTAAAAACATGGCCCTACACAAGAGTTGGCAAGTTTCACTTGCCTGCAACTATCACGTCAAGAAAACACCGTCCAACGAGTCCAAAGTCACGATTCCTACGTGCACAAGTCCACCGGCCTACATCCGTTTTATTAATCTTGATTAGTGGATTCTAAAACATTTAAAATTCTTTAAAATATTGATTTTTAGTCTTGATTAGCATGCAATTGGGTTGGGGGTCCTAGGGGTGCAAAACGTTACCTCAACACGACGCGAAAGCTACACCGGCGTCGGGTAGCGACGCCGGGGGTTGGAATAATAGAACGCGCTCCAAGTCCTGATTCCAATATATATTCCTTGCTGGAAAATTCAGAGCTTCGACCGGGGCGACAGTTCCAGATTCCAAAGCTAGCACGTGCGACGACGGGCTACGACGTGCGACGACGTCGTACGCGACGGATCCTCGAAGAGCAAGCACCTAGGTGGGGCCCACAGTACTCCTAGGGGCCTTTGGGGGTCCCACAATAACTCTGGAGAACTTGGGGGGACCACGGTGGCAAGCGGTGCGACGGATGCGGGGTTGCGACGAGTGACTCTCGGTCGTACCCCTCCAATGCGGGAGAATTCCTCGGTCGCTGCGAGAGAACGGGGCTGTGCAGCAGCGGGGGTCGGTCACAGCGGCGGGTGCGGGCGTTTCCTTCGGTCAGACCGATAGGGACCGTCGGTCGTGCGCTTGGGATGCGGGGTTGCAGCGTTGCAACGTTGCAACGTTCGGGCGCTCGGTCACAGCGGCCGCTTCCTTCGGTCGGGCACGGAGCGGAGCGGGGCGACAGAGCGGGCGACAAGCGGGGGTCGGTGCGGAGCGGGGCGACCGGTCAGAGCGGGCCAAGCGATCGGTCAGGTCGATGGAACGGAGCGGGGGTGCTGCAGCGTGCGGAGCGGCTTGGGTGCGGGCGGGGGCTTCGGTCGGAGCGGGCGAACGGGGCGATTTTCCTCGGTCGTGCGGGGGCTGAACGTCGCAACGTTGCGACGATTCGTCGCAACGTCCAAAATGACTTTGGAAGAGGCTAGGGCTAATTTCTTTGGAAAAATAGGACTTTCTAGGGGTTGCTTATATAGTGTAGGTGGGTTGACTTGGTCTAGGGCGAAATCTAATAGGATTAGAATTCAAAAAGATTTGAAATTTGAATTTAAACTTCTCCAACCCAATCTAGGATTTGACCAGGTCCAAATGAGCTGGAAATTGGCTCAAAAATTCTTTAAAATGTTTTAAACTCAAATAAATTTTATTTGGCCGAAATTAATTTAAAGATAAATTATTAAAAATAATATAAAACTTGTAAAAATTATAAAAGTGGTCAAATAAACTCCAAAAATTATAAAATAAATATCGTTGTGATCGTGGCGACGAATGTGAGCTAACTAAGAAGACGGATCTCAAATTCGACGTCGGACGACGAAACTAAAAATAGAAACGTCTCCCGTCAAAGTGAAAATCGTCACGTCTCATCGAGTGAGTTCAAATTGTGGAAAAACGACTCGAGAAACGTCGTTCCAAATTAGTGCCACTATTTAATACTCCCAGAGACGTTCGCAACGGCATATCACACAAAAGTGTTCACAATCAAATAAAGTCTAAAATAAACACGTGCACGGCCAAAAGCACGTGCACGAACAACGCACAACAAAAAGTGGTCGTTACACCTCTGTGTAAGGTATCTCTGTGTGAGATTGTATTCACTTCTCTGTGTGAGAATTATAGTTGATATTGATGTGGCTGGACGTATCCAAGTTTGGGAAACTAGGGTAACATCTTGTGTTTGCGTTTGGATTTTTATGGTGTTTAAATTCCTCTTGCATTTATAATTCCGCATTTGCACGTTTAATTTTTAAATACGTAATTTCTGCCATCACTCTATTCACCTACCCTCTAGTGTGTTGTTGGTATTATTGCATGGTAGACGGTCCTTACAGGCTTCAATCCATGCTTCTTCTGCAAAAGCCTCATCTACCTTTTTCGGGTCAATGTTAGAAAAAAATGCAACATGTGTCATTTGTCAATTTGATATCTAGTTCTAACACCTGCATCAATATCACCAATAACTTGTGTATATGGGTGATGTGTTACTTCAGGAAAAGATTTTGATAAATGAGTGGAAGTGTTAACATCAGAGATAGGTGTAATATCAAAAATATGAATAACATCATCATCAATATTAATGCGAGCATTATTAGTAAGAGATTCCTCAAATGTTACATGCTTAGTTTCAACAATATCATTGGTTCTTTTGTTGTAGATTCTATATGCTTTACTACGAAAAGAATAACCGATAAATTACCTTTATCCGCTTTGCATTCAAATTTATCTAAGTTATCTTTTGTGTTAAGAATATAACATTTATAACCAAAAACTCTGAAATAAGATACTTTTGGAATTTGTTGAAGTAATAGTTCATAAGGTGCCTTTTCAAAAGGTTTTCTAATTAAAACTCTGTTTTGAATATAGCATGCGGTTGCTACAGCTTCTGCCCAAACATATTTTGGAAGGTTGCTTTCGAACAACATTGTTCGTGCACACTCTTAGAGTGTTCTATTTTTCCTTTCAACTACCCCATTTTGAGGAGCAGCTCTAGGAAAAGCAAAATTATGGGAAACGCCTCGTTTTTCACAAAATCTCTTAAATGTTCGTTTTCAAATTCACCACAGTGATCACTTCTAATAGAAATAATTTTTAATGAGTATAATCTTTCAATTATTTTGAAAAATATTTTAAATTCACGGAAGGCATGATTCTTATTGATGAAGAATAATACACACGTATATCTTGTGAACTCATCAATTATAACAAATACATATTTGGAGTCATAAAGAGATGAAGTTCTAGCCGGGCCAAACAAGTCCATATGAAGTAGTTCAAGTGGCCTTTTCGAGCTAAGAGCTCCAATGCTCTTAAATGTACTTTTATGCATTTTGCCAAGTTGACATGAGTTACACATTTTGTCCAATTTAAAATTCAATTTTGGAAGATATTTTACTCATGTTTTTTATGTTTACATGACCAAAGCATCTGTGCCATAGCAACGAGTCATTTGTTGAAACAATTAAACATACATTGGAATCATAATCATTTAATCTAAGCACATAAATATTTTCTACTCGCTTACCCTTAACAAGAATATTTTTCATATCATTATCATAAACTAAGCAAGAATCTAATGTTAAAATAACTTTCAAACCTTTATTGCATATTTGACTTATGCTTATCAAGTAGTGCTTTAGCCCGCTTACCAAACTGACGTCTTTGATAAGAAGCTTCAAAGGGTCGCCAATATTACCAATGCCAAACATTTTACCTTTTTAGTTGTCGCAAAAAGTTTTGGTTCCTCCATCATACATTTTTAGAGTGCTAAGCATTTTTGCATTCCAGGTCATGTGTGCGGAACACCCGCTGTCCATTATCCATATGCCCTGAAAGAAAATAATTGAATGTATTTGGTACCCATTAATGATTGGGTCCAAGTTTATTAGTCATAATTTCTATCTATATACACGATCCTAAATATTGGGTATCAAGGAAATGTTAATGAAGCATATGGATACCCTAAAAGATGCGTATATGAAAGGATCACTTATTAGGAACCCAAATTCGATTTGAATTTGGTTTCATAAGCATACTTTTAAATATGTTGGAAACATAAATATTTTTCTTATGATTACACAAATGTTTTGGTACATATATAACATTATTGTTAACAAATCTTTTAGAGTCATGTATATGGTGTGTATTATGTGCAACATAATTGTGATGAACAATATTGTGATGAGAAGCATGATGTACATTGTGTTGGAAGAAACGATGTAGGATCTTTAGTTTGATGATGAAAAACATGTGTTACTATTTAATGTGTGTGCTAAGTGTGTTTCAGTGATGGCAAGGACGTAATTCTTCAAAGGGATGGCTAAGACAATTGTTGGAGGAATTGCTATTCACATAGTAAATGGGCTCGGTCAAAGTGCTATACACCAAGCATTGTGGACTTAGTCCTATTTAAGATGAGATGGAAATAATTTCTTGGACTTGGTCAAATCCATTAAAAAGATTTGCAAAGATTTCTTCATATCCAAACACCAATATCAAATCCCATACTATCCCCTTCAAATCTTAATCTCCTACCAACTAGGGATCCCATTGGATCCCATTGGATTTCTTCTTAGTCAATCACATCTCTTAGCCATATGATTGTTGGACCTAGTCCAAAATGATTCCATCCTAGCCAAGCCTCCTCAAGCCGCAACATACCCTAAACCCCACTCCTATATAAGAGAGGCTACAACAAAGAAAAGATGCGACAAATACAAAGAACCAAGGCGGCCAAAACAAAGCGTAGAGCATGCGGCAACACCTTAGGCCAAAAAATACAACTCCATGTAGCCAACTCAAACAGACCCTAGGTCAAAATAATATCCCGCGCAAGCCTTCACAATTTTCCAAGGCTTCAACGTCTCATCTTTGCTGCATGCCAAAAGTATTCTCTCCATGCTCCATCATCCAAACTTCATCCTCCCTTAAGCAAGCTGCACCATGTGGAGTTCCTACTGCCGTGGCCATCAATGCTCGAGTTCCTCATCATCATCGTGAAGCCTCCGACTACTTGCTACACTACTTGCTACCGAACTCCTTGACGACAACGCCATTAGCTCTTGCTGCCGTGAACGGGAACGTCCTGCATGCCCTAGCGAAGATATATCGAAGTCTTATACTCACCATTGACGACGACGTGATACAGTGAAGCGTGCCGTGAGCATCAAGCTTCGAAGAGTTGCCATCGAAAAAGAAGTGCTGACGTGCCCCACCGGAGACGATCTCTCCTCATTGCCCTCTTGCTGCAAGTCGAAGCACTACCATGGAAGTCCTGTTGCTGTGCCCAAAATGCTGCCATCGACGAGGTCGAGTGAGTCGTTGTCAAGTTCAAGGCGCTCGGAGAAGTCACCGTCGAGTTCAAGGCGCTCAGAGAAGTCACCGTCGAGTTCAAGGCACTCGGAGAAGTCACCGTCGAGTTCGAGTCTCTCGGAGTTTGTCGCCGTCAAAGTCATCACATGAGTCAGAGTCGAGGAGTTGCTGAGTCCTCACCATCGAAGAGAAGCTTGCAGCCGTCGAGCCCCCCACCATCGACGAGGTGACGACGAGTCACCGTCGAAGAAGAAGCCCACTGCATGCCCTAATCCGACCCTGAACATGAAACATCGTCCTGACATGGAGAAGCCCACGTGAAGGCGGAAATGATCGAAATAACCTGCTGACGTCGATAAAGTTTTTAAGTGATTTGTTGTGCGCACAGGCCGAAGAAAATTGAAGTTGAACTGTGTTTGCTTTACGCATAGACCTATTTGTGCACTCAAATTCAAAGATCCACAACTTGAGATCCAGGTGTCGGATCGAGACACCGTTTGTTCCAGACTGAAGCTGACGCCGTGCTGAACGATAGAGACGAGTACCGGGACACGAACTGAGCATTTCTAAACCGTTTACTCTTCATATTCGTGTATTAGTGTGTCGATCTCTGTAGGGAAAACTTTACCGTTATTGTGTTCTTTTGGGACTTGTCCGGTTGGGACTAGACAAGAGGGTCTTCACGTGTTGGTGCAGTCAAGATATGCATTTACTAGGTTGATAGTGTTCTGTACTTTGGTGAGTGTGGTACAGTCTAGGTGGGGAGTTGGAGCTAGGACCCCATTGTAGGTGTACAGAAGGAACTTATTAATGCTAGTATTTTCTTGGGAGCTGGACGTAGGTCGTTGATGCGACTGAATCATGGTAAATTTGTGCGTACTCTGTGATTGTCTTTTTTTACTCTGCGTATGTTTTGAACTGCGTGTGATTTCTTGTGGGTTAAGTGAGAATATTTTATAAGCCTATTCACCCCCCTCTAGGCTAGGATCCAGATCCAACAAGTGGTATCAGAGCAGGTTTTAGGATCTAGCCTAGGATTGACCATGAATCCCATTGATAGTGCTTTTGTTGAGGGTTAGTTCATATTACGTCCCCCTAGATTTAATGGAGTAGATTATGCTTATTGAAAAAATCGGATGAGAATCTACTTAATTTCTATTGATTATAAAGCTTGGCAAATTATTGGATAAAGGCTATAAACCACCTGTCATTAAAACTGAAAATGTTGAGATGATTAAACCTGATGATAAATGGGATGACAATGATTGGGGACTTTATTCTTGTAATGCTAAAGCTATTAATGCTCTCATTTGTTCATTAGATAAATCTGAATTCAATCGTATCTCACATTGTCTAACTGCGCAGGAAATATGGCATACATTGGAGGTGACGCATGAGGGAACGACACAGGTGAAAGAGTCTAGACTTGCACTTCTGAGCACAAAGTATGAGGGATTTTGCATACGACCATTAGAGACCATATCAGAGATGTTTGCGAGGTTCACCAACATCGTCTACATGTCTAGCTCACTCGGTAAGCCATATTCTAGCCTTCAACAGGTGAGGAAGATATTAAGAGCACCGCCAAGCTCTTTCAGGCCTAAAATCACTGCCATCCAAGAAGCGAAGGATCTATCACAGATAAGGGTGGAGAACTTTGTTGAATATTGGACTCCCCGGATTTGGTTTTGATGATGAGCAAACATAAATAATCCATGAACTAACAATTTGTGAGCGCAGTATTGGAGATCGTCGCCAAATTCACGAGAACATTCAAAGCGACATCTCAACACTTCCCAAAGCTCGTATTCATGCCTAAAGCTTCGTTGAAGCTCTTGCGCCGTTTTGGAAGTTATGAAGAATCAATCGAAGCTCTCGAAGACCGTTTATTAAGGTTTTATTTATAGTCTTTTTAGCTTCGATATATAGAATGTTAAGCCTTGAGTATATCTTACGATTCTAACTTCATAACGCTCATATCGTAGCTCTAGGATCTTAGTACAAGTTCATTCTAACTTCCTCGAAGCGTCGCGCTTCGATTCGGACTTGTTTGTGCATGTTAGTTGGTACAAGAAGAAGTACTGATCGACTAGATGGTGATCTAGTCGGTCAGCAACTCTTCTTGGACCGACTAGTTTGATTCCTTAATTTCTTGGACTTTACTGTTTACAGTTAGTCGGTCTACGTTGACTCACCGACCGACTAGTTTGTGAACTAGTCGGTCAGTGATGCTTCTTTGACCGACTAGTTGTGACTTACTGTTCATGCTAAATTTCTCCTAAGCTACTGTTTATCGTTAGTCGGTCTAAGAACGTTTGGTGACCGACTAGTTGACAATCTAGTCGGTCAACTTTTGTTCTTGGACCGACTAAGTCAACTTGTGTTCAGACTATTTCATTTTGCCTCTTAGTCGGTCTACGTTCATTGACTGACCGACTAGTTGTGAAACTAGTCGGTCAGAAAGTCTTCTTGGACCGACTAGATTTCTAGGTCTGAAATTCTATCTCTTCTCAGTTCCTCTCTTAGTCGGTCCATGCTGTTTGACTGACCGACTAGTTGATGAACTATTCGGTCAGTGATTGTTCTTTGACCGACTAATTCTCCCAGATTTCTATCCGTTGGAGAATGACCTAAGTTGTTTTTATGGGACCCTATAAATACGAACCTAGGTCATTTCTATCTAGGGTAGAGCTTCCATTCAGAGATTCATTGAGATCAAAAGAGATAGCCTTTCTCACTCAAATCTAAAGCTCTCTTCCTCACAAGAAACCCATTCTCTCACTATTCTAGATCTAGAATACCTTTTGAGAGAAGCTTGTTCTTGGTGAGCTCTTCAAGCTATAGCTTGATCCAAGTCTCCAAATCATCCCTAGGCACCGATTGCTGGTCATTTCCTTGGTGCTAGGTCTTGGTGACTTCATCTTCCTCAAATCCTCCATTTCACCTATTGGGTAAGGAAAACTCAAGGTATAGGATTTTGTGATAAGTTTGCTTATTTCAATATAAACTCTTTTATATTGCTTGTTGATTCTCTCGGTTGTGAGAGAAGGTTGTGATCCCTGGTTGTGGGATTCACTATTGCCGTTGTTGTATGATTTGATCTTGTGAAGGTTTTTCACAAGATATTCATAGTGGAAATCTTGGGTTAGGGTTTCTAACCTAAGTATCCGGAGGGGATCCGGGTGGTTGGGACGTAGGATCACCGGGAACAAGTCGGGGAGACTTGGGTGGATCCGAACCCATTAACATCATTTGTTTGCATTGTTAATTTTGTTGTTGTCATTCAATTTAAGCTTCCGCAAATTGATTTGGTAGTTGTTTGCAATTTAATTTGGAATTATACTCCTTATTATTTTAAAGTACTATTCACCCCCCTCTAGTACTTGTGCAGTAGCTTGTAGGGCATTACATTTGGTATCAGAGCCAGATACTTAGCTATGTATGCCAACGACAACAAGACCGTGCGTCCACCTTCCAACTATGACACCTTCAGGAACCGTGAAGGAGCATCTTCGGTGATGGAAGGACATTCCTCTACGAGGCCTCCATTCTTCAACGGTACCAACTACTGGTACTGGAAATGCCGGATGGAAACCTTCCTCCGGAGTGCATCCTTATGGAGGACTACAATGAAGGAATACATTGAGCCCGAAGAAGAAGACTTTGAGAAATGGACTACCGCGGAGGTCGCCGCGGAGGTAAGCAATGCCAAGGCAATGAACGCCTTGCAATGCGCATTGGAGCCCGAGGACTTCAATAAGATATGCACATGTAAGAGTGCATATCAAATTTGGAACTCCCTCCTCATTCTTCATGAAGGGACGAGTAGGGTAAGAGACTCTAAACTCGTAGTCGTAAACAAAGATTACGAAATGTTTCATATGCAACAGGGCGAGAAGATGAAAGAATATTACGCTCGCTTCGTTGACATAATAAACGAGTTAGAGGCCCTCGGCAAGTCCTACACTCAAAAGGAGAAGTGCTCAAAGCTTATTGAAGGACTTCCCTCTTCTTGGGAAAAACATACCTTCGCCATCGAGGAAGGTAATGACATGAACAAATATACTGTAGTTCAACTAATGGGTACTTTGATGTCATACGAGGTACACAAGGATAGCAAGGTGAAGTTACAAGAAAAGATGAAGTCCTATTTGAACCAAGACGCGCCTAAGAAAAAGGCGATTGCATTCAAGGCGGCTTCATCCACCTCTACCGATGATGAGGACTCGGAAGAAGAAATGGACATGGAATCCATTGCACTCATGGCAAAGAAGTTCAATCGCTTCCTCCGAAAGGGTAACTTCAAACAAAAATCTAAATTTACTTCTACTAACGCCTCTCCACCTTTGTGCTTTAAATGCAATAAGCCAGGACACATCAAAGCGGATTGTCCTCAAAACAAGCAAAAGGAGAAGTGGAAGGCGCCGAAGTTAGACAAGTCAAAGAAGTACAAAAAGGGGTACAAAAAGGGGTACAAAAAGGGACTTGTCGGAGCAACATTCACCGACTCCGAGGATTCCTCAAGCGGAGAGTCGGACGATGAGAAAGTGGAGCAAGCGCACATGTGCTTCATGGCAAGAGAGGAGCATGATCAAGGATCCTCCTCTTCCGATGATAGCGACGACGAAGGCGATGAGGTAACTATGGATGATATTAGGGATGCTAACTCTCATTTATGGTCTAAATACACTAAGTTTGTAAATAGATATACTAAAGTAAAAGATGACCTAGCTAGCATTCAAACCTCGCCTAAGACTATCATCACCAACAACGACACCGTTGTTGAAGAGTTAAGAAATGAGATTGTTAATCTCAAATCTAAACTTGAACATGTTAGCATTGATGATCCGGAAGAACATAGGATAGCGGATTTAACTTCTCAAAACTCGACTTTGAGTATTGAGAACGAGAATCTCAAATCTCGTGTTTATGTGCTCACATCGCAAGTATCCACTTTGGATACTTCTATGCGTTCTCTCAAAGAGAAATATGAGAACACATTAGGCCGAATCAATAGATTCAATAAGGGTAAGGACCATTTGGATAAAATCCTAAGTGACTTACTTCCGGCCAATCACCACATTGGTTTGGGGTATACGATGGGATGTCCATCCAAAGCGGCCACTACCTTTGTTAGGCCAACTTCCGGTGACTCTACGAGTGGTAGCAAACACTCTATTGGTAGTTCATCTACCAATGGTGCTTCCACCTCGTCCACACCCTCTTTTGGAAAGAAACCCACTTTGGGTGGACCTCCAAAGAAGGGGCATGCTTATATGTACACAAATACCATGCCACGTAGGAACACACGTCCTACTCCACCGTCTCACACATATGATGATTTCTATGCTACACGTTCACGGGCACGTGCACACCATGTGAGACACCCTCACGCACGTGTTCCCACACATGCATATGTTCACCCACCTCATCATATGAATAATTCTCGTCGTGCACCATTCCATCATGTTCCTTATGCCTATCCACAACATGCATCACGTAGAAATCAACGTCGCATGCATGCACCCAATAGGATGATGGCTCCCAAAATTTTCACTATTTGGAGCCCAAAGGACACAAGCATGGATGAAAAATAAGTATATATGAATGCTTATTTTTCGGATGTTGTGCATAGTAGAAATTATGTGGGGAAGTCAAAGTCCAATTGGACTTGGCTTCCAAAGGTCTAACTTTTGAGGACCCAATGACCTTGGGTACCATGATATGAAAGTTTCTATCTTTAGGTACTCAAGGAAAAGAAAAAGAAGAGGAGCAACAAATTTAAATTTAGCTCCAAAGGGAATTGGATACTCGATAGCGGGTGTTCAAAACACATGACGGGTGACGCTCAATTGCTCTCCGGAGTGGTTCCCATTGCAAATGGAAATCGCGTCGTATTTGGAGGCAATGAGAGCGGAACCATCGTCGGTGTTGGTAAAGTGGGTAACCCTTCTAAACCCTTAATTAGTGATGTTTATCTAGTTGATGGTTTAAATCATAATCTTATTTCAATAAGCCAACTTTGTGACAAAGGTTACAAAGTTAGCTTTGCGAAAGGATTGTGTCATATTTCAAATGATAATAATAAATTATTATTTTCTGGCACACGCCATAAAGATATTTATATTTTGGATCTTCCTAAGTCATATGAACAATGTCTCGTTGCCAACACAAGTGAACAACACTTATGGCATCGACGCTTTGGACATGTGAACTTTGGAACACTTTATAAGCTTTCGAAATTAAATTCCATTAAAGGTTTTCCGAAGCTCGTTTTTGAAAAGAAAAGTTTTTGTGATTCTTTTCAACGTGGCAAGCTTCCTAAATCTTCATTTAAACCTAAGAAAAGCATTTCTACGAAACGGCCACTAGAGCTATTACATCTAGATTTATTTGGGCCAACTAGAGTTGCTTCCTTAGGAAATGCAAGATATGGACTAGTCATCGTTGATGATTATTCAAGATTTACATGGGTATTTTTCTTATGTAATAAAAATGAAGCTTTTGAAAACTTCATAATATTTGTGAAGAAAGTACAAAATCTCATCGGAACCACCATTGTCACTATTCGTAGTGATCATGGGGGTGAATTTGATAATGAGTCTTTCTCAAATTTTTGTGATGATCTTGGAATTACTCACACGTTTTCTTTCCCTCGCGCACCTCCTCAAAATGGTGTAGTTGAGAGGAAGAATAGAACGCTTGTGGAGTGTGCTCGCACTATGCTCGAAGATAGTCAACTTGGTTATCAATTTTGGGTGGAAGCGGTACACACCGCTTGTTATGTGTTTAATAGAATACTTTTGAGGCCCGGCACCAAACAAACTTGCTATGAATTGTTGTTTGGTAGATTGCCTCAAGTTAAACATTTTCGTGTTTTCGGCGCAAAATGTTTTATTAAAAACACATATGATAATTTGGACAAGTTTGATCCGAGATCGGATGAGGGGATATTTGTTGGGTATTCCTCACGTAGCAAAGCCTACCGGATATACAACAAAAGATCCTCTACGATCGAGGAATCACTTCATGTCTCTTTTAATGAGAATTTTACTACTTCTAGAATTTCAAATGATAATGATTCTATGGATGTTTTATGTGATTCGTTTGAAAATTCTAAGACTATTGATTCAATTGATCCTATTGAGACTAACCCGACTAATGAAGTTGTTGAGAATGTGCCTAGTGATCAAGGTATTCCCAAGCGGCTTCATACCGTACGTGACCATCCCCATGAGAAAGTCATTGGCAATATTAATGATAGTGTCAAGACGAGATCTCAAGTCCACCACTTCACCAATTGTGCCTTTGCCTCATCGATAGAGCCAAAGAATATCGTTGAAGCGTGCGAAGATAGTGCTTGGATCCTTGCCATGGAGGAGGAACTCATTCAATTCGAGAGGAATGAGGTATGGGAGCTTGTTCCTTTGCCATCAAAGAACCACACCGTCATAGGGACAAAGTGGATCATCAAGAACAAAACCGACGAAAATCAAGTCGTCGTCCGGAACAAAGCTCGGTTAGTTGCTCAAGGCTATCGCCAAGAGGAAGGTATCGATTTCGAAGAATCCTTCGCTCCGGTAGCTAGATTAGAATCAATTAGACTTTTATTGTCTTATGCTTGCCATAAAAATTTTAAGTTATTTCAAATGGATGTTAAAAGTGCATTTTTAAACGGAGATGTTGTTGAGGAAGTTTACGTTTCTCAACCTCCGGGCTTCATAAATGAAAAATTTCCGAATCATGTTTTTAAACTTAAGAAAGCTCTTTATGGTTTGAGACAAGCTCCTCGAGCTTGGTATGATCGCCTAAAGAATTTTCTTTTGGATTTGAATTTTAAAATGGGCGAAGCCGATTCTACACTTTTTGTTAAGCATGCGAATAATGATATTTTATTAGTTCAAATTTATGTTGATGATATCATTTTCGGTGCTACTAACTTCACTCTTTGCGAAGAGTTTTCTAATGTTATGAAGGACCAATTTGAGATGAGCCACATGGGCGAACTCAAATATTTCTTAGGTCTCCAAATTCGCCAATTGAACGATGCAATCTTCATTCACCAAACGAAGTATACGGTGGAGTTGCTTAAGCGATTTGGAATGGAAAGTGCTTCCGGGAAAAAGACTCCAATGAGCACGACTACGCATCTTGACAAGGATACGGGCGGTAAGGATGTAGACATTCGTCTATATCGAGGTATGATAGGTAGTTTACTTTATCTTACCGCAAGTAGGCCCGATATTATGTTTGCAGTATGCATATGTGCTCGTTATCAGTCTCAACCTAAGGAGTCTCACTTAGTAGCGGTAAAGCGTATTTTCCGTTATCTAAGTTATACACTTGATTTTGGATTACTTTATCCGAAATCTAGCACGTATGAGTTAGTCTCATACAGTGATGCCGATTATGCGGGATGCAAATCCGACAGGAAAAGTACTAGTGGCACTTGCCATTTTCTAGGAAATTCTCTTGTCTCTTGGTTTTCCAAGAAGCAAAATTCCGTATCACTTTCAACCACCGAGGCGGAATATATTGCCGCCGGTGCCGCTTGTGCCCAGGTTCTTTGGATGAGACACACTTTGAAGGATTTTGGTATTCATTGTGATACTAGCCCTATCATGGTGGATAACCAAAGTGCTATTTGTCTTTCGAAGAATCCGGTGCACCATTCCCGATCAAAACACATAGATGTCCGACACCACTTTTTAGATGGTCATGTTGCTAAAAAGGACATCATTTTAGTGTACGTTGAAACCCAAAAGCAAATCGCCGATATTTTCACGAAACCCCTAAAGGAGGACTCCTTTGTGCGGTTGCGTCAAGAATTGGGGATTATGGGTGAATCCGAGATATAGGATTCATGTTTCATTCAATTATCTTGCATGCTATTATATTTCGCGATATTTCGTTCATGCTAGATTTATTGAATTTTTGGGAATTTTATGTGATATGTTTGAATTTATGATCGAATTCGTATTTCAATGTCATATTTAAGATTTCGACGTTTTATGGGGTAATTTAGATGACTAATGAGAGTGTTAAGATGTTTCATCCAAGTGGTTTGTGAAGAGAAATCAATTATCAATTTTTGGACTCTTCTAGTCGGTTTCAGTTCATTTGTCAACCGACTAGATGCTCATCTAGTCGGTCAGCAAGTGAACTCAGACCGACTAGATCAAGCATTTATCTAACTCTTATCATTTTCTTTCTTTAGTCGGTCACAGTACACTTACCGACCGACTAGATTGAAAACTAGTCGGTCAGTGAATATACTGCGACCGACTAATTCTAGCACTAAAAATCCCTGTTTGCCTCTGTTTCGACTTAGTCGGTTCAAGCTCATTGACTGACCGACTAGATCGTAATCTAGTCGGTCAGTTCTTGAACTGTGACCGACTAAGTAAGTTAGGGCAAATGTGTCTTTTCCAGATCTCGACCGACTTAATACGCTTTTCATCCGACTAAAGCTCATTTTAGTCGGTGTGTTTTCTCCTCCAGCCCGAAAAATCCCTAAACCCCTCTTGAGCCCCTTCGTATTCCCGTCGACTCCGGCCAGATCTCCGGCCATCCCAGCCGTCCGCCGCCGTCGCCCCCTCCTCTTAGGTATATCTTCCCCTCCTAGGTGTCGATTTCCTTCCCTAGGGTTCGATTTCATCATCTAGGTGTTCTAGGGCTTGTGTATTTCGGATTTTTCCATTTACTTTTTTAGGGCTTTTGTGTTAGCTTCTAGGGTTTGTGCTAGGGTGTTTGATCTTCCCGACGTTTGGTTGTACTCGTCGTGCCACGACCATGGCAAAGACGAGGATCCCTATCGCTTCATCTGGGGCTTCTCCCATGAGAGTAGAGCCTTCTGAGCCTAGGAATCCACCTAAGCCTAAGCGTCATGCCAAATCAACCCAAGCTTCTCCGTCTTCGCCTCCTCTGAAGAAGCAGAGGACGGCGACGGTCAAACCCAGAAAATCTAAGACCAAAAAGGCCATTCTCCACTCACCCTCTACTCCTCCCGATTCCGAAACTGAGTTTGTGCCTGAGGATGAGCCTAGCCATAGGGAACCCACTCCTCCACTTCGTCCTAGGACTCGCCAGCCAAAGGGAAAGGGCCCAATGCCAGCGGGTGGTGTTGACATATCGTTGTGTCGCGACGACCCTATGTGTCTCGTGGCCTACAACCGTATTGAACACTGCCCGATGCTATTGGAGCACTACGTTCAGTTTTCAGATTTCCTTGGCTTAGCTGATCTCCTCTCCTATAGTGGTCTCCTTGATTATCTCCGCTATGATCTTAAGGCCAACCCTAAACCATATCCTCGCCTAGTGAAATTGTTCTATGCCAATCGTGTCCGAGGCCAGTACGACGCGAGTCACTCCATCGAGACTACTGTCTTGGGAACTCCTATAGTTCTCACGACAGAAATCTTGCGGGAGATACTTGGTTGTTCGTCGTCCGGTCTCCTTCCTTCTGACATTTCTGTCGATGATATATCTTCCTTGGATAAGTCCGTTCTTTCTGACATCTTCCATGTGATCCCTCCTGCCTTTATTGGAGTTCCTTCGAAGTCATTCAAGCCAAATGCCTGGGTTCTGAATCTCATTCTGAAGTCGTGCTTGCTTCCCAAGTACGGCTCATCTTCACTTCCTTCCCAACCATTCTTGAAGCTTATCTACGCTCTTTTCTTGGGTTGCGAGATTAATTGGGCTCGCGTTATACTCGATAAGATGGACTCTTTCGAGTGTATACGCAAGACCAATAAATCTGCGCATATTCCATATCCGTGTCTGCTGACCCTTGTCTTTCGTCATTTCCGAGTCCCTCTCCCTCCTGACGATGAGCGTCCCTTGGGTACTCCTCTGAACGCGACGGCCGTTAAGAAATCTCTAGCGGCGCTTCGTCACATGCAGAGGTCTACCGCATCTGCTTCCCAGTCTACTCCCTCAGCTGCTGCAGCCCCCGCTCCTCCTGCCACATTAGACGATGTCGTACGCCTTCTTCGTCAGCACGACTCACGTTTGGCTCGTACTGAGGAGGTCGTCTGTCGTATGGCTCGTATGATGGGGATTGATCTTCCTCCTTCCGTTTCTGAGGCCGAGGAGATGGACGATGAGGAACTTGACGAGCTTGTCACTTCCTTAGCCCGTGGCGATAAGGCCACTGCTGCTGCTGCTGCTACCACTTCAGCTCCTGGAGTTGGCACCACTTCCGGTGCTCCAGAGACTTCTGCCGCAGTAGTCCAGACTTCTGTGGCTGCTGTTACTCCTGCTGCCGAGCCTGCTCCTGTCTCACCTGCTGCTGTTGAGACCCCTGCTGTTGTGACCCCTGCTGTTGAGCCCGTTGTTTCCACACCTACCCCGACGATCCCGTCTGTTGAGACGCCTCTACTCCCTGCAGAGCCTGAGTCCACTCCGTCGACTGGACCCACGGAGACTGCAGATCCAGCCACTTCCTCGTGATCGTTTGTTCCGAGGACTCTCCACTACTCTTTGGATGACATATCTTTTTGAGAGTATTTTGGGTTAGGATGGAGTATGAGGGTTGATTTGATGTATTTTTGAGTTTTCTGGATGTCGGTGTTGGATATTTTGATGTGTTGTATTTTTTGTTGTTGGACGTTGATGATGTTGATGATGATGTTCTCATGATGATGTTGTATCAATGATATATGATGTATTTCTTTTTGATGGGTATGTTGCATTTGTTGTATCGATCTCTTTTTGGGATGTACTCTTGATGTTTCTATCTATATATACATCGTTGTTCATGTTGTGATATTTACTTCCTCGTGCACATTAATTCTCATTCAATGTCCATGACTATGTAAAATCGTCGCTCGACGATTGAAAAACTTGGTTAAATAGATTGAAATTCTATAATTGTATTGAATTGTTTTCCATGCACAAATTTAACCAAGAAATATTGAATATTGGAGAGTATGTTTCATTATTCAATAAATGAAAAAAATTACCAAATATTATTTTTGATGATTTTGATTATCGCTTTTTGATAATGGACAATTTGGCACGCCTTGATTTGATTTCATCATTTTTTCCTTGGTGTCAATTAGGTCCATCGTCATTGTCTACGACTCCCGATGTTGGATTTTCCATTTCCTAGTTGTTGTCGTTGTATGCCCCCCATTTTTGGGATAATGCCAAAGGGGGAGAGATAATGATAATAAATAGCGCAAATGAAAATTTAACTCAATTTCCAAGAATCTAGTTTGATATGTTAGATTCAGGGGGAGTTAAGATACATATAAGGATTTTCAAAATCCGATATTTCGAAAATCGATTCTCTTTATTTATCTTACTCATCTGATTGATGCAATTCATATATATTCATTTTGGAATTAACGTGTCATCAATGCAGGGGGAGTAAGTATTTTACATTTGAATCATTATTTTTGATTATTATTTATGTTGGTTTGTCATCACCAAAAAGGGGGAGAATGTTGAATATTGGACTCCCCGGATTTGGTTTTGATGATGAGCAAACATAAATAATCCATGAACTAACAATTTGTGAGCGCAGTATTGGAGATCGTCGCCAAATTCATGAGAACATTCAAAGCGACATCTCAACACTTCCCAAAGCTCGTATTCATGCCTAAAGCTTCGTTGAAGCTCTTGCGCCGTTTTGGAAGTTATGAAGGATCAATCGAAGCTCTCGAAGACCGTTTATTAAGGTTTTATTTATAGTCTTTTTAGCTTCGATATATAGAATGTTAAGCCTTGAGTATATCTTACGATTCTAACTTCATAATGCTCATATCGTAGCTCTAGGATCTTAGTACAAGTTCATTCTAACTTCCTCGAAGCGTCGCGCTTCGATTCGGACTTGTTTGTGCATGTTAGTTGGTACAAGAAGAAGTACTGACCGACTAGATGGTGATCTAGTCGGTCAGCAACTCTTCGTGGACCGACTAGTTTGATTCCTTAATTTCTTGGACTTTACTGTTTACAGTTAGTCGGTCTACGTTGACTCACCGACCGACTAGTTTGTGAACTAGTCGGTCAGTGATGCTTCTTTGACCGACTAGTTGTGACTTACTGTTCATGCTAAATTTCTCCTAAGCTACTGTTTATCGTTAGTCGGTCTAAGAACGTTTGGTGACCGACTAGTTGACAATCTAGTCGGTCAACTTTTGTTCTTGGACCGACTAAGTCAACTTGTGTTCAGACTATTTCATTTTGCCTCTTAGTCGGTCTACGTTCATTGACTGACCGACTAGTTGTGAAACTAGTCGGTCAGAAAGTCTTCTTGGACCGACTAGATTTCTAGGTCTGAAATTCTATCTCTTCTCAGTTCCTCTCTTAGTCGGTCCATGCTGTTTGACTGACCGACTAGTTGATGAACTAGTCGGTCAGTGATTGTTCTTTGACCGACTAATTCTCCCAGATTTCTATCCGTTGGAGAATGACCTAAGTTGTTTTTATGGGACCCTATAAATACGAACCTAGGTCATTTCTATCTAGGGTAGAGCTTCCATTCAGAGATTCATTGAGATCAAAAGAGATAGCCTTTCTCACTCAAATCTAAAGCTCTCTTCCTCACAAGAAACCCATTCTCTCACTATTCTAGATCTAGAATACCTTTTGAGAGAAGCTTGTTCTTGGTGAGCTCTTCAAGCTATAGCTTGATCCAAGTCTCCAAATCATCCCTAGGCACCGATTGCTGGTCATTTCCTTGGTGCTAGGTCTTGGTGACTTCATCTTCCTCAAATCCTCCATTTCACCTATTGGGTAAGAAAAACTCAAGGTATAGGATTTTGTGGTAAGTTTGCTTATTTCAATATAAACTCTTTTATATTGCTTGTTGATTCTCTCGGTTGTGAGAGAAGGTTGTGATCCCTGGTTGTGGGATTCACTATTGCTGTTGTTGTATGATTTGATCTTGTGAAGGTTTTTCACAAGATATTCATAGTGGAAATCTTGGGTTAGGGTTTCTAACCTAAGTATCCGGAGGGGATCCGGGTGGTTGGGACGTAGGATCACCGGGAACAAGTCGGGGAGACTTGGGTGGATCCGAACCCATTAACATCATTTGTTTGCATTGTTAATTTTGTTGTTGTCATTCAATTTAAGCTTCCGCAAATTGATTTGGTAGTTGTTTGCAATTTAATTTGGAATTATACTCCTTATTATTTTAAAGTACTATTCACACCCCTCTAGTACTTGTGCAGTAGCTTGTAGGGCATTACAAACTTGATAGGTAACCTAATGTCCCATTAGCTGGAATTACAAAATATTGAAGAAAGAGAGAAACCTGAGGAGAAGGAATAAGCTTCAAAGCCACTTGCTCTGAAAGCTAGCAAAGATGAAGATGATGATGAGGAGATTGCGCTAATGGTTAGAAATTTCAGAAACTACGTCAGAACTCCTCAAAGAAGATCAAAAATGCATAAAAGGTTCATTCGCTCTAACACTTTTAATTCAAATAGAAATTCTTCTAAACAAGACTCTGCTGATAGAGTTGAATGCTTTAAATACAGGAAGAAGGGACACTTCACGAAGCAGTGCAGACAAGAGACTGCTCAGGTTGCTAAAGATAAATGACACGCCAAGGTGTGATCGCTCCGTATTTTACACCCTTTTTCTGCATGTTTGCATGCCACTTTGATCGCTCATATCACGTTTTTCACGATTATTCGACAATATTGCGATGCTTTTCATGATTTCTTGTTTTTGTCGTATTTCAGGAGATATGGAGCGATTCAGAGTGATTTTGAGATCAAGAGGATTTGCACCCACTCCGGAGTGTCTCCCGAGACTCTTTTGAGGGTTATTCGGCGATGGAAGACAAGTGGGAGAAAAAAGAACGTCGTATGAGCGACGAGGAAGCGAAAAGACGAAGATTGGGCCTTTGCAGCATCTCACTCGGCCGAGTGAACCACCCACTCGGCCGAGCAAGAATACCACTTGGCCGACCAGACCGGACACGCATCAACAGAAGATAATGGGCGTGCACTCGGCCAAGTGATAATAGTCCACTCGGCCGAACATGGAAGTCTACTCGCCCGAGTGGCATGAGAACAGACGCTTCGAAAACGGCCGACTTACTGTTATTTTACAGTCTTTTCAGAGCTTCCACTCGACCGAGCAAGAATTGCCCCTCGGCCGAGGGACTAAATCTACTCGGCCGAGTCACCTTCCGAAGACAGACCCCCAAAATCCCGAAGTTACTGTAATTGTACAGGGTTTGTCACTCGGCCGAGTGACAATTGTCACTCGGCCAAGTGAGCTGCCCCACCTGTAGTGTAAACTACGATTTTTGAGCTGCGCAGGGGCATTTTTGTCACGATTTTTTGGGCAATTTTAAGGGGTATTTAAACCCATTTTTTGCCCTAGTTAGGGAGAGCTTTTTGATACTTTTGACAGCCTTTTTAGATAGCTTTTTAGGGATTTAGATTTAGGCTTTTTGAGAGATTAGAAAGAAGATTCTTGTTGGATGATATTGGATCCCCATTGGTTTGTCTTCTTTCTTGTCAAAAACTCTATTTTTATTGAATATTTCTCCATTGCAAGGATTTGTGCTGAATTTTCTATTGAATTTCTTATGAATTGCATAATGATTAGTGATTAGTTTTATCGTCTTAGGGCATGGGGATGAACCCTATGAACCCTATTTCCGAATTGTGATGAATTGGTAAAATTATTGCTAGAATTGATTAGGGTTAGGTTGGGATTGATTTATTACGGATAGCTAGGGATTCATATCGATTGGGATTTGCAAGAGATTGGGTCCCAAATTGATACGAAGCCCTAGAAATTCGATTTAGATTTACGATTGGAATTTTCTAGAATTGGTTTGCAAGAGATTGGACCAAGGCTAGGGGTTTTAATCATATTTCTATACACATACCCGTTTGCAAGAGATTGGACGGGTAAGAACTATCTCAACCTAGGTCGTAGCTCGAGTTTGCACGAGAGTGGGTTCGAGATACGATTGAACGATGATGTCGATCCTAATGCTAGCGGCTTAGGTTAGGGTTTGCAAGAGATTGGGCCTTAACCTAGGTTTGCTATAGACCAGCAATAGCGTGAGAGCGTGAGCTTGGTTCCACATTCAGTTGCGACTAGTTCACCTAAAATTCAAGTCTAGCAATGGTGTAACCTATGAATCACAACGACGAGATACGGGTTGTAGCGGGGATTCCCTATCCCTAGGGGTTTTATTTCATTGATATTTCCATGAATATACGAACGATTGTGACAATTTTACCCCGTATTATTCTTGACTATTCCGATAGCTAGGTGATTAGAAGAAGACACTATTATTGTTCCTCCCTGAGTTCGATACCCGCTCGCCACTTGACCGTGCGCTTGCGGTAAGACTACAATCGTTCTCCGGGTGTATATCCGGGGCGACCAGGGTGATAACATGGGACATGGACAACGAAGCTGAGGATGAACCTGAGGAGAATGTAGCTCACTCCTTCATCTCCTTAATGGCAAAGAACGATGAGGTAAATTCCTTCACTAAAGCTGAATTGCTAGATGTTTGTAAAGGAATGAAAAATGAGATTAATGAGATAAAACTCACGTTAAATGACTACAGGAATTCTAGCTTTACATTACAAAAAGAAAACTGTGAAAATTCTGTTGAAGTAGATATTCTTAAAGAGGAACTTGTTGCATGTAACGCTAAAATTGTGTCACTTGAAAAAAAAAAGCTAGAATGCCTGAAAAGGCTACTTGTCTTTCTTGTCCTTCCTTATTGAATGTTATTAGCATGCTTAAGCAAGACTTATCTAAGCTTGAAGCTGAAAAAGATTATGTGATTAAAGAGCTTAATGATAAACTATGCATGTTAAATAACGAACTTAAAAGGAAAATGTATGAATTTGAAAAGAAGGAAGAGGAAAGCAAGAGAGCTTTTCTAAGTAAATGCACCTTGCTTGTGGACGAAAATACATTATTAAAATCCAAATTTTCTAATCTAGAATTCTCATTAAGAAAATTTTCAATTGGTAAACATTCGTTGGATACCATACTTGAAAATCAATTATACGGCAATAATAGAAGAGGACTTGGATTTGGTTTGAAAAATGTTGAAAAGCACCAACTTAAGAAATTCCACAATGTGCCTTCTATTGTGAAAAATATGCATGAAAAGTGCTTTACTTGTGATAGTGTTGGTCACACATCCTATTATTGTAAGTTTAGGAACACAAATATAAAGTTTAAACAAGTGTGGGTTCCTAAAACTTTAATGGCTGACACTAGTGGACCTTGTTGGATTTCAAGGTCACACTTAACACCTTACATGTAGGTGGCGGTGGAGATTTGGTGAGGAGCATTGAATTTAAAGTCTCATTCATTTAGCTCCTTAGTCGTATAGCGACGCGAAGGTATATTTCTTTTCCCTCTTTGCATTCATTGTATACCTTCATAGATTTTGTGTGTGTGCTTGATTTAATTTTTGTTTGTGTGCTTATTGGTTTGCTTTTTAGGTTTGTTTTAGTTCTTTATAAAAGAAAAACAAAAAAAATCGAAAAACCAAAAATAAAAAAAATTGTGCTTAATGAATACCTCTATATGATCCATTATAAGTGGTATTTTTTGAATGTTCATTCATATCCTTTGTAGAAATCATTGTATTATTATAGTAGCTACATGCGCATGTTAGAAACTATTTGGTAGTCATGTCATGCTTCATGAAATGATTAATTTGATTTCTACACCTACATACGCACTTCCATGAATACTAAATGTTTAGTACTTTTGGAGATTCTTTTGATGAATGTTGGAAAGTGAATGTAGGATGAATAAAAACTGAATTATTTAAGGGATATGATGTGTAGTGCCATGAAAAAAAATTGAGCACAAAGTGAATATGAAAAATAATAATGAAAATTGATCCGTATGTAAAATGGATACAATTCATGGCAAGTACACTACCCACGAGTATCCATCATATGCTTTATGGGTAATCTCTAGCGTTGGTGTCTTTACTCATCAAGCAATACCACCACACATCTAAGAGTCCTTATAGGCTATGTTTTGGGGGTTTGGTACCTTGAACTCATTTTTAATGAGGTGGAAAAAATCAATCCAAGTGATATTCATGTTAATTGGAAAATGTGGATTGGTTTTGGTTGATGTTCTAACTCGAATCTCCCTTTGTACTTCAATGTTTATATTATCATACATACACAATAGTGGTGAAGTCTAAATTATGATTTTCAATGAATTTGAAGTGTATACTTTATGGAAAAGGGTATGCAAGTGATAGATATAATCTATAATACTTTATTTTTGCTTGTGATATTTGATGACTTCATTGATATGCTTTTGATGATAACAAAGGGGAGAAAAGAAAGTAAGATTTGGCATGATTTGGTATGTTAAGATGGTATGATTTGGTATGTTAAGATTTGGTATATTTGGTATTATTTGTTGAAGGGGGAGCTTGTACTATAAAATACATGTGGAGCTTGATAATACATGAATAGGGGGAGCTTGGAAAAACGGGGAGCATGCCCATATCTATGTGCTACATTATTGTGCATGCTTGTAATGCTTGAGTATATCATTGTGCATTACATCCTTCAACACACTTCACACTCTTACTTCTCATTGCTCAAATCTTTTATGGGTTTGTCATCATCAAAAGGCGGAGATGTTGGAAGCAACGATCTAGGATCTTTAGTTTGATGATGACAAACGTGTGTTGCTATTTAACGTGTGTGCTAAGTGTGTTTCAGTGATGGCAAGGACGTAATTTTTCAAAGGGATGGCTAAGACAATTGTTGGAGGAATTGCTATTCACATAACAAATGGGCTCGGTCAAAGTGCTATACACCAAGCATTGTGGACTTTGTCCTATTTGAGATGAGATGGAAAGAATTTCTTGGACTTGGTCAAATCCATTAAAAAGATTTGCAAATATTTCTTCATATCCAAACACCAATATCAAATCCCATACTATCCCCTTCAAATCTTAATCTCCTACCAACTAGGGATCCCTTTGGATTTCTTCTTAGTCAATCACATCTCTTAGCCATATCATTGTTAGACCTGGTCCAAAATGATTCCATCCTAGCCAAGCCTCCTCAAGCCGCAACATACCCTAAAACCCACTCATATATAAGAGAGCCTACAACAAAGAAAAGATGCGGTAAATACAAAGAACCAAGGCGACCAAAACAAAGCGTAGAGCATGCGGCAAAACCCTAGGCCAAAACTACAACTCCACACAGCCAACTCAAACACACCCTAGGTCAAAATAATATCATGCGCAAGCCTTCATAATTTTCCAAGGCTTCAACATCTCATCTTTGCTGCATGCCAAAAGTATTCTCTCCATACTCCATCATCCAAACTTCATCCTCCTTTTAGCAAGCTGCACCAAGTGGAGTTCCTGCTGCCGTGGCCATCAACGCTCGAGGTCCTCATCATCATCGTGAAGCCTCCGACTACTTGCTGCCGAACTCTTTGACGACAACACCATCAGCTCTTGCTACCGTGAACGGGAACGTCTTGCATGCCCTAGAAAAGATCTGCCAAAGTCTTATACTCGCCATCGATGAAGACGTGATGCTGTGAAGCGTGTCGTGGGCATCAAGCTTCGAAAATCTTCCATCGAAAAAGAAGTGCTGCCATGCCCCACCGAAGACGAGCTCTCCTCGCTGACCTCTTGCTGCAAGTCGAAGCACCGCCGTGAAAGTCCTGTTGCCGTACCAAAAACGCTACCATCGACGAGGTCGAGTGAGTCACCGTCGAGTTCAAGGAACTCAGAGAAGTCACCGTCGAGTTCAATGTGCTCGGAGAAGTCGCTGTCGAGTTCGAGTCGCTCGGAGTTTGCCACCGTTGAAGTCACCACAGGAGTCGGAGTCGAGTAGTTGCTGAGCCCGTACCATCGAAGAGAAGCTCGCTATCGTCGAGCCCCCACCGTCGACGAGGTGACGACGGGTCGCCGTCGAAGAAGAAGCCCGCTGCATGCCCTAATCCGACCCTGAACACGAAACAACATCCCGACGTGGAGAAGCCCACGTGAAGGCGAAAGCGATCGAAATAACCTGCTGACGTGGATAAAGTTTTTAAGTGATTTGCTGTGTGCACAGACCGAAGGAAATTGAAGTTGAACTGTGATTGCTTTACGTAAAGACCTATTTGTGCACTCAAATTCAAAGAGCCACAACTTGAGATCCAGGAGTCAGATCGAGACACCGTTTACGCCAGACTGAAGCTGACGCCGTACTGAACGACAGAGACGACTATACGGACACAAACTGAGCATTTCTAAACCCTTTACTCTTTATATTCGTGTATTAGTGTGTCGATCTTTGTAGGGGAAACTTTACCGTTATTGTGTTCTTTTGGGACTTGTCTGGTTGGGGCTAGACAAGAGGGTCTTGACGTGTTGGTGCAGTCAAGATACGGCTTTACTAGGATGATAGTGTTCAGCACTTTGGTGAGTGTGGTACAGTCTAGGTGGGGAGTTGGAGCTAGGACCCCATTGTAGGTGTACAGAAGGAACTTATTGATCACTCCATATTTTATACCTTTTTTCTGCATGTTTGCATGTCGTTTTGATCGCCCATATCACGTTTTTCACGATTATTCGACAATATTGCGATGCTTTTCACTATTTCTTGTTTTTGTCGTATTTCAGGAAATATGGAGCGATTTGGAGCGATTTTGAGAACAAGGGGTTTGCAAGCGCTAAGGAGTGTCACCCACGGCTCGTTTGAGGGCCATTCAGCGATAGAGGATGAGTGGAAGAAGAAGGAACTTCGTAAGAGCGACGAGGAGGAGAAACAAAGAAGATTGGGCATTTACAGCATGCCACTCGGCCGAGTGGAGCACTCACTCGGCCGAGCAAGAAAGCCCACTCGGCCGACCGGAACGGATACACACTCAGAGTCAATTTCAGCGTATACTCGGCCGAACGAAGAATGCCTACTTGGCCAAATGAGAAATATCACTCGTCCGAGTGGTACATGGAAATTTTCCAGAGAAAGACCGAAGTTACTGTAATTTTCAGAGATCCTGTCGAAGCTCACTCGGCCAAACGATAAAGCCACTCGGCCGAATGGATAAGTCTTCTCGGCCGAGCCATCCCCCGAAGACAAACCCTGAAACATCCGAACTTACTGTTTTCTTACAGGGTCTGTCACTCGGCGGAGTGACAATGTCACTCGACCGAGTGAGCCGCTCCGCCGGCTGCGAGAGTTGCGATTTCTGGGCTGCGCAGGGGCAGTTTGGTCATGATTTTCTCGGCGATTTTAGGGAGTATTTAAACCCAGTTTTTGCCCTAGTTAGGAGAGCTTTTCGCAGCCTTTTTGAGAGCCTTTTTCAGAACTTTTTAGATTATTAGATTTAGACTTTCTTTTTGGAGATTTAAAGGCTACTCTTATTGGATTCTCATTAGATAACATTGGATCTTCATTGGTTTGTCTATTTCCTATTAAAAACCCAATTTTTATTAGCTATTTCTCTACTGCAATGAATTCTCTTGATATTATTATTGATTTTTCGGAGAATTGCATGATGAATATTAAGTAGTGCCATCGTCTTAGGGCGTATGGATGAACCCTATAGACCCTATTTCTAAATTGTGATGAAATTGTGGAATTGTTGCTAGAATTGATTAGGGTTAGGTTGTGATTGATTAATTACGGATAGCTAGGGATTCATATTGATTGTGATTTGCAAGAGATTGGATCCCAATTGATAGGAAGGCTTAGATATTCGATTTAGATTGATAATTGGATCTCTCTAGACTTGGTTTGCAAGAGATTGGACCAAAGCTAGGATTTTTAATTGCGATTCTATACCCATATCCGTTTGCAAGAGATTGGATGGATAGGAACTATCGTAACCTAGGTCGTAGCTCGAGTTTGCACGAGAGTGGACTCGAGATACGATTGAACAATGATGCCGTTCTTCACGCTAGCGGCTTAGGCTTGGGTTTGCACGAGAGTGGGCCCTATCCTAGGTTTGCTATAGACCGACAATAGCATGAGAGCGTGAGCTTGGTTCTACATTTAGTTGCGACTAGTTCACCCATATTCAAGTTTAGCAACAATGAAACTTATGAATCACAATGATGAGAGGCAGTCCGTAGTGGGGATTCCCTACTCCTAGACGTTTTATTAATTTGATATTTTCTCTTGACATTAGCACGATTGTGACTGTTTACCCCAAACGATTCTCGATCCTCTTGATAGCTAGGTGATTGGAAGGAGACACGGTCATTAGTCCTCCCTGAGTTCGATACCCGCTCGCCGCTACACCGTGCGCTTACGGTAAAACTACAAATCGTTTGTCCCGGGTGTGTGTACTCCCGGGGCTCGAGCAAGTTTTTGGCGCCGTTGCCGGGGAGGCAACATTGTTTTATTCTCTTTACTTAGCTATTTCTTTTTGTTTTATTAATTTTTTATTTCACTCCTCTATCGTGCTAACAATTCCTTTGAAAATTTGTTTCTCTTTGCACGAACATGAGATCAACGGCGGATCCAGAGGATATTATATTTGATCCGGAGATCGAACGTACCGAGTGGAGGATCAGAACCGAGAGAAGGCACGCTACAAAGGATACTTGTATGTATTGCCCGGAGACACCAGAAGAACTAGCGGCACGTGTGGCGAGGATTACATCCATCAGAGATAGGCTACGGCCTAAGACCTCTTCCACCACTTCTTCCATCGCCATGCCGGAGTTGGCGACGGATAAGAATTTTGAGCTCAAGTCGGGATTGGTGGTCTTAATGCAACAAGACCCCTTCCATGGGAACTCCCATGAGAATCCACTTTATCATCTGTAGTTATTCTTGTCCAAGTGCGCCACCTTTCAAATGCCGGGTGTTTCCGTTGATGCTATTCGCTTGAGACTCTTCCCCTTCACCTTCAGAGACAAAGCTTTATATTGGTTAAGGACACAGGTGGAAGGGGTATTCACTACTTGGGATGAGTTAGCCAATGCTTTCGTGGATAAATTCTACCCGCCATCTAAGATGGTGAAGATTAGGAGTGCGCTCATGTCCTTTAAGCAAGGACCTCAGGAGACCCTATACGAGGCATGGGAGCGCTTCAAGGATTTACAGCATCAATGCCCCCATCACAACATAGAACAATGGGAGCTAGTTCACAGTTTTTATAATGGACTCCAACCAGGCACGAAGCAGATCATAGATGCAACCGCCAACGGAGCCATTCTTTCCAAAACGGCTCGCTAAGTTCCTAGAATATTTGAGGGGAGTAAGCCTCAACATACCCTTCCTAGATGCTATAGTGGAGATCCCATCGTATGCAAAGTTCTTGAAGGATTTAATATCGGGAAAGAAGAGGAAGGAGAAAGTAATGCTTGCCGAACAAGGAACTTGGTTCACCCGGAAGGAAAAGGCGCCCGCGAAATTCAAGGATCCCGGAAGCTTTCGCATCCCGTGCACACTTGGAGTCCCATTGCAAAAGGCTTTAGTTGACATGGGAGCAAGTGTAATCCTAATGCCCCTTAGCATATTCCAAAAATTAAATACGGGGACCGACTCGATGCCAATCGACATGAGAATACAACTTGCGGATGGTCGGGTTACTAGGCCGATGGGGATCACGGAGGACATCCCGCTCCAAGTTCCGGGAGGGATATTCTTGCCTTGCGACTTTGTCGTCATGGACATCAAGGAGGATGGCGACACTTCACTTATACTTGGATGCCCGTTCTTGGCCACCGCCGGCATTATAGTCGACGTACGAGAAGGAACGTTATCCTTGAATGTCGGGAACATCGAGGTTGAGTTCCACATACCCAAAACCATGAAGCATATGCCCTACCAAGAGGAGTTGGACTCTGTGGACCTCCTTGATGAGGTAATTGACGAGGCCATTCCGTACTCCATCGTCGCTCTCCATGATGATGGCCTTGAAGAAGGCCAAATTTCTAGCATTGAGGGAAATACGGAGGACCCTTCGGATAGCTCCATGGCCGATGATGAAGGCGACGATGATGTCGCAAGGATCAGCAACGGCCGACAAGTCAAAGAAAGCTCCACCGAATAGAAGATCAGCATCACCCGTGAGGAAGAAGATTGGAGCTAGCTCAAGCTTGGGGGAATTATCTCCCAACACCACCCATGATGAGGGGACGCCGAGGAAGGCCGACGAGCACCATCAACCAAATCCAAGTGGCCTTCCCGGCAAATTTGACGGGCGTATCTCGTATGCGCCGAACATCATGCGCTAAACGAAAATCTTAAGGGGTCGAGCTCATGACCTTAAACGAGAGCTTGTCGGGAGGCAACCCGACGGTTTTATATCATTTTTAGTTGATTTTCCTTTTTATTTTAGATTTCTCTTAGTGTTTAGAGTCTAGCGTCTATGAAAATCGTGACAACGGGTCCTAATTTTCATGACAGGGGATGGAGAAAGAGAGATCATTCAAATGGAGGATGCCCAAGGCATGGGAGACCGCTTCAGGAACGCACTCAGGCCCCAGGATGAGGAAGGAACTGACTGGAGGAAGAAAAACATAGAATGGAGCGAAAACAGAGAGCCGTTGCAGAAAACAGGAAGCCACTCGGCCGAGTAACATATGTCACTCGAACGAGCAAAGACTCCATTTGGTCGAGTGGATTACAGTCAGGGAAGTTTCTACAGACCAACTCTCTGTCATTTTCTGTGAATTTTAGTCTTAATTGCCACTCGGCCGAGTACCTTATCATTCGGCCGAGTGAATCAGATACCCTCCAATGCTCAAAAATTGCTGAGTGGCTGAGCCACTCGGCCGAGTGGAACTTGTCCATTCGGTCGAGTGGGAAAATCCATTCGGTCGAGTCGTAACTTGTGGGAGATATTTCGAAATTTTATTACGTTTTCCACTTGCCTAGTGAGCTCGTCACTCGGCCGAGTCATAAATATCCTATATATACGGGCTGCGGCTGTGCGAATTTCGAAAATTTTTTTCCCACAAATCGTACGAACCCATGCCGCTTCCTCTTCCCCAATCGCCCGAACCGCAACCCTCCTACCCCGCGTCGCTGCATGCCGGCCGACGACCAACCGCCGACCGGTGCCGACGTCAGCCTGCCGCCGCTAGCTACCGGCGCCGCCCTACCTCGCCGCTGGTGATCCCCAAATCGGCCGAAATTCAATTTTCTCCTCATTTATCCTATTTTGTACGTCTGTTGTGCCCCAAATTCAAATTAAATCATATATATATTTGTTACCCCTTATCTCCCCCATACATATTGATTATTATTGACTGATTTTATCGTTTTCTTTTCAGGCTGGCTTGGGGGAGCTTTGGGGAGCCTTTTGACGCATACGGAGCCTTGCGGAGGAGGCGTATCTTCGCACACATTGCAGATTGCTCTCGCGGCGTGCTCAGGTATACTCGTTTCATTATTTAGCGCATCGCATTTCATTTTTTAGGGGGCATGTCTCGCGGCACACATGCCGCCTTGCCTTAGGCCACGCACGCGGGAGCCCACTTCGAAGCAGAAGAAGTCAGGTGATCCTGGCTCCTCTTCCGCTAGGGCGGACTCCCCTCCACCGAGCCCACCACCACCACCTACACAGCCGCCTCCTGCCGATCCTATTCCACCACCAGCACAGCCCGTCCCCGCGTTCGATGCGATGGGGATTACGTTTTGTGACGGTGCCCAGCGCGCCAGATTCGAGTGTATCTCCCATCGCTCGATCATGCCCACTAGGTTCGTACACCTTGCCGAATTTGAGCACCTAGGGGTTCTAGAGGGGCTACTCACGTTGTACGACAACTTGGGGTGGCGTGATTTCTTGTCGGTGTCGACGGACACTTATATCCGCCCGACACTAGAGGTCCTTGGCTCTATTGAGCGGATTCCTAGAGGATGCTCATTTCACCTGATGGATCAGGAGTGCCAGGTCACTCTTGAAATGCTCCGAGCTTTCTTTCAGTGGCACGCTATCCATGACCCAGACCGCGCTTACGCTCCCACGCACATCCCACCCCCGTCGTTCGACACCCACGCCTTCTGGACCCAGATTACGGGATCACCACTTACCTTTTACCCTAGCAGGGCCAAGGCCTCTGCCGTCCTCCACTCGTGTCTCCGCATTGCACATCGCCTTATGGCGACTACTTTTCTTGCGAGGTACGAGCCCGGTACGTTGTCGACACCTGAGCTCCACATGCTATATGCGATGAAACGTCCAAGGGTTTTTGATGGAGCCGACGTTCCGGTCCCCGCTGTAGAGATAGATATCTCCAGTTGGTACATCGACCGCATTATCATTTTTGTCGACGCTCGTACGCCTATTTGCTACGGCGGTCTGATTACCCTCTTGTCCCTATTATGCGGAGTGGACCTCCCAGCTGACTTGCGTCGACCTACAGGTCCCACCTCACTTTCGATAGATGTCATGGCCCGGATGAAGATGATTCGTCCCCATGGTCGCCAGCATTGGGTGTGGCTGCACGGTCTCTTCAGCGCGGATTACATGGTTCTCCCGAGCCCTTCTCGGACACATATTGGACCAGACGTCGGAGACTGAATTCCAGTGATGGATCTCCTTATCCCTACCACCTACGTGGTTGAGCCCGAGGATGCTCAGCAGGCACCCCTCGTTCCATCCGTCGATCCCGTGATCCCTCAGCCTGCTCATGCCCTGTCTGCACCTCCCGACACCTCTGTCCATACGTCTGTTAGTGTTGGGAGCACTTTAGCTGAGCCGTCCACCACCACCACCACCACTGTGCCTATTTTCGCCGAGCCCATTACCACTCTGAGCCCCGAGCATACCCCTACCATTATTGAATGCGGCGAGACCTCCTTTACCACCACAGTGTCAGTTCTGTCCTCACTTTTGTCCGCCACCACCCCAGCCGTCGACTTCTCGGTCTCCACTGCTGTTGTCTTTTCTGAGAGTGTCGTGACATCTGTCCCCATGTCTGCGTCACTGACCTCTCACGCCGCCTCGTCGTCTGTTTTCACTTCCACTTCCGCTGCTGCTTCTACTTCGACCTTTCCTGCGTCCCAGCCTCTCACAGAGGCTGGGCATCACTTAGTAAGCACATCACCACTACCCCACTTCCCTGCTGGAGCCATCCACTACAGTGTCCGTGTGAGACAGCCCCGCACTTCACCAGTTAGACCTGTGCGTCCCTCTGCTCCACCACCACCCGACACTCTAGTTCAGAGCATTCGTGCTCTTGAGGGGGCTGTTAGTGGACTTAGAGGGGATTTCAGGGCTCTCTCTGCCACAGTTAGTGCTATGCAGACCCGCGTCGCCATTCTTCCCAATATTCAGCCTTGCCTGAACCAGATTCTGGCGCGTCTGCCTCCACCACCGACACCCACCCAGCAGCTACCACGCCTACCACCTCCACCACCACCTCCGCCACAGGACGGTGCTGGTGCACCACCACCAGCCTATGCACACACTAGATGCCTTCTATATTTCTGTTGTTTTGCTGGTTATTTTTGAGCCTGGTGATTTTTGCGCCCCTCCTCCACACACTGTTTTGGTACCTTTTGGTCATATCTGTTTATATCTCTTTGGGAGTGAGGAAGCTTATTTTTAGGGACACTTATATTCTGCACCATTTTGACCTCTGCATGCATCACCTGCATTACCATATCATTTCCGTTTCTTGTATTTTCATCATGCATGCACCCTCACCCACCCCACCCATTTCACGTCTCTCGGTGTGCCACACTTCGCACATTGAGGACACTGTGCACTTTAGCTTAGGGGAGTGAGTTCTCACGCTTTTGTTTTTGTCACCCTTTTTATTTTTTCTTTTCTCACATTTCCGCTTTTGCACTCAATTTCACCCACTTTTTCGTTTTTAACCATGCATCACGTTTTCTTACCTTTTTGAGTGTGCTGCATTTCATAGTAGTTTCTATTTTCTTTTATCCTTATTTCTTTCATCTTTTGCTAGAGATGACTTTTCTGTGATGATGATGACGTGGTGATTAGCTTATCTCTGTTTGCATACTACCTTGCCGTGCCATGGTTTTTATTTCAGATATCATATGCTTTGTCATGCTATGCATTTGAGATAGTAACCCGCCTTTTCTTGTATGAATATGGATGAAATTCTGTTATTAGCTGAAGTCTGATGATTCATATGTATGCTCTTCGTAGAAAACACACCAAGCTTCTGGCATTGATTGCTTATATCTGGAGTACTGCTTTCCTTTCTTATATCACTTCTTTTTGCATGAAAATTGTATGCCTCACTTTCAGGTTGAATGAATGTATGTTAGGTTGATATAACTGGACTAGTTTACTTTCTGAGATTAAACTCAGTAGATTACATTACTCTGCTGAAAGTTGTTGTGCACGTCTAATAGAGTGAACCGAGTGTTACATTTATTTCTTTCTCCACATATCTTGAGCATTAATTCTCTACTTATATTCATTGGTGAATCTCCCTTTAGCGGATCATATATTGGCAATTCCCCCGCTTTATAAAGTCCATGCTCCACTACCCCAAAAATCAAAAAGAAAAAAAATACATGTATATCTTTCTATCTTTTAATTTGGGATCACAGTAGTATATATGAATCTAAAAAAATGAGAAAAAGAAAATAAAGGAGAAAAGAAGTTTATACATGATCCCATCTCATATTCTTTCTCTCTTTCTTCCCTCTTTTGTTTTTATTCTATCATGGAGTTTCAAAAATGGGGAATATATATTTATTGATTTATCTTATACCACCACGCTTATAGATAAGCTTAGGGGAGAGGAACCAATGGTGTGTGAGAGAGTGACTACCTGACAGTGCATGACAACCTAAGCTAGGTAATTTTCTATACTTGGTGAGATCACTAAAAGTTTTACGAAATCCAAGAATTGACACTTAAGCATACATTTCATGAAAACCATACTTTTCTATTCTTACTGCTCCATATTGTATGATATCTCTTATACTCCAGGTAGAAAGTGGTCAATTGAAAAGTGTGGGATCTATGATTATGTATAACGCCTTAGATGCTTCAGACGATGTTAATTCTAGAATAATTCCGTATTTCATATTATTTTGCTATTCTCGGGTTTTGTATTTTGAATGCATCCATATACTATGGTATCGAGATAAAAATCTTTAGCATGAGTTTTACATTCGCCGTGTGCTAACTGAGTAAGCAAAACCCACGTCCTGAGAAAATGATGTAGCACCTCTCTCTTTGCTTTCTTCCTTATTTTCTATCTCTTCCGTCTTTTCTTTATATTATTTTTTTCGTCGGGCTCGCCTTTTACTTATCTTCCTCGAGTACGAGTAAGAGGTAAGCTTTGGGGATTTTGATCACTCCATATTTTACACCTTTTTTCTACATGTTTGCATGCCGTTTTGATCGCCCATATCGCGTTTTTCATGATTATTCGAAAATATTGCGATGCTTTTCACTATTTCTTGTTTTTGTCGTATTTCAGGAAATATGGAGCGATTTGGAGCGATTTTGAGATCAAGGGGTTTACAAGCGCTAAGGAGTGTCACCCACGGCTCGTTTGAGGGCCATTCAGCGATAGAGGATGAGTGGAAGAAGAAGGAACTTCGTAAGAGTGACGAGGAGGAGAAACGAAGAAGATTGGGCATTTACAGCATGCCACTCGACCGAGTGGAGCACTCACTTGGCCGAGCAAGAAAGCCCACTCGGCCGATCGGAACGGATACGCACTCAGAGTCAATTTCAGCGTATACTCGGCCGAACAAAGAATGCCTACTCGGCCGAATGAGAAATCTCACTCGCCCGAGTGGTACAGAGAAATTTTCCAGAGAAAGGCCGAAGTTACTGTAATTTTCAGAGATCCTGTCGAAGCTCACTCGGCCGGACGATAAAGCCACTCGACCGAATGGATAAGTCTACTCGGCCGAGCCATCCCCCGAAGACAAACCCTGAAACATCCGAATTAACAGTTTTGTTACAGGGTCTATCACTCGGCCGAGTGACAATGTCACTCGGTCGAGTGAGTCGCTCCGCCTGTTGCGAGAGTTGCGATTTCTGGGCTGCGCAGGGGCAGTTTGGTCACGATTTTCTGGGCGATTTTGGAGGTATTTAAACCCAGTTTTTGCCCTAGTTAGGAGAGCTTTTGGCAGCCTTTTTGATAGCCTTTTCAGAAATTTTTAGATTATTAGATTTAGACTTTCTTTTTGGAGATTTAAAGGCTACTCTTATTGGATTCTTATTGGATAACAATGGATCTTCATTGGTTTATCTATTTCCTATCAAAAACCCAATTTTTATTAGCTATTTCTCTATTGCAATGAATTCTCTTGATATTATTAGTGATTTTTCTGAGAATTGCATGATGAATATTGAGTAGTGCCATCGTCTTAGGGCGTAGGGATGAACCCTATGGACCATATTTCTAAATTGTGATGAAATTGTGGAATTGTTGCTAGAATTGATTAGGGTTAGGTTGTGATTGATTAATTACAGATAGCTAGGGATTCATATCGATTGGGATTTGCAAGAGATTGGATCCCAATTGATAGGAAGGCCTAGATATTCGATTTAGATTGACAATTGGATCTCTCTAGACTTGGTTTGCAAGAGATTGGACCAAAGCTAGGATTTTTAATTGCGATTCTATACCCATATCCGTTTGCAAGAGATTGGACGGTTAGGAACTATCGCAACCTAGGTCGTAGCTCGAGTTTGCATGAGAGTGGACTCGAGATACGATTGAACAATGATGTCGTTCTTCACGCTAGCGGCTTAGGCTAGGGCTTGCACGAGAGTGGCCCTTATCCTAGGTTTGCTATAGACCGGCAATAGCGCGAGAGCATGAGCTTGGTTCTACATTTAGTTGCGACTAGTTCACCCATATTCAAGTTTAGCAACAATGAAACTTATGAATCACAATGATGAGAGGCGGTCCGTAGTGGGGATTCCCTACTCCTAGACGTTTTATTAATTTGATATTTTCTCTTGACATTTGCACGATTGTGACTGTTTATCCCAAACGATTCTTGATCCTCTTGATAGCTAGGTGATTGGAAGGAGACACGGTCATTAGTCCTCCCTGAGTTCGATACCCGCTCGTCGCTACACCGTGCGCTTGCGGTAAAACTACAAGTCGTTTGTCCCGTGTGTGTACTCCTGGGGCTCTACCACTTATTAATGCTAGTATTTGCTTGGGGGCTGGACGTAGGTCGTTGATGCGACCGAACCAGGTTAAATCTGTGTGTACTCTGTGATTGTCTTTTATTTACACTGCGTGTGTTTTGAACTGCGTGTGATTTCTCGTGGGTTGCGCGAGAATATTTTTATAGGCATATTCACCCCCCTAGGCTAGGATACAGATCCAACTAGTGGTATCAGAGCAGGTTTTAGGATCTAGCCTAGGATTGACCATGAATCCCATTAATAGTGCTTTTGCTAAAGGTCAGTCCATATCACGTCCCCCTAGATTTAATGGAGTAGATTATGCTTATTGGAAAAATCGGATGAGAATCTACTTAATTTCTATTGATTATAAAGCTTGGCAAATTGTTGAAAAAGGCTATAAATCACATGTCATTAAAATGGAAAATAATGAGATGATTAAATCTGATGATAAATGGGATGCCAATGAATGGAGACTTTATTCTCTTAATGCTAAAGCTATGAATGCTTTGATTTGTTTATTAGATGGCATACATTGGAGGTGACGCATGAGGGAAAGTCACAGGTGAAAGAGTCTAGACTTGCACCTCTGAGCACAAAGTACGAGGGATTTCACATGCGACCATTAGAGACCATATCAGAGATGTTTGTGAGGTTCACCAACATCGTCTACAAGTCTAGCTCGCTCGGTAAGCCATATTCTAGCCTTGAACAGGTGAGGAAGATATTAAGAGCACCGCCAAGATCTTTCAGGCCTAAAGTCACTGCCATCCAAGAAGCGAAGGATCTATCACAGATAAGGGTGGAGAACTTGGTAGGTAACCTAATGTCCCATTAGCTGGAATTGCAAAATATTGAAGAAAGAGAGAAACCTGAGGAGAAGGAATAAGCTTCAAAGCCACTTGCTTTTAAAGCTAGCTAAGATGAAGATGATGATGAGGAGATTGCGCTAATGGTTAGAAATTTCAGAAAGTACGTCAGAACTCCTCAAGGAAGATCAGAAATGCATAAAAGGTTCATTCGCTCTAACGCTTTTAATTCAAATAGAAATTCTTCTGAACAAGATGTTGCTGATAGAGTCGAATGCTTTAAATGCAGGAAAAAGGGACACTTCGCGAAGCAGTGCAGACAAGAGACTGCTCAGGTTGCTAAAGATAAAGGAAAGGCCAAGGTGATAACATGGGACATGGACAACGAAGTTGAGGATGAGCCTGAGGAGAATGTAGCTCACTCAATCGTCTGCTTAATGGCAAAGAACGATGAGGTAAATTCCGTCACTAAAGCTGAATTGCTAGATGTTTGTAAAGGAATGCAAAATGAGATTAACGAGCTAGAACTCACGTTAAATGACTATATGAATGCTAGCTTTAAATTACAAAAAGAAAACTGTGACATTTCTGATGAAGTAGATATTCTTAAAGAGGAACTTGTTGCATGTAACGCTAAAATTGTTTCACTTGAAAAAGAAAAAGCTAGAATGCCTGAAAAGGCTACTTGTCTTTCTTGTCTTTCCTTATTGAATGATATTAGCATGCTTAAATAAGACTTATCTAAGCTTGAAGCTGAAAAAGATTATGTGATTAAAGAGCTTAATGATAAACTGTGCATGTTAAATAACGAACTTAAAAGGAAAATGGATGAATTTGAAAAGAAGGAAGAGGAAAGCAAGAGAGCTTTTCTAAGTAAATGCACCGTGCTTATGGATGAAAAAACATAATTAAAATCCAAAGTTTCTAATCTAGAATTGTCATTAAGAAAATTTTCAATTGGTAAACATTTGTTGGATACCATATTTGAAAATCAACTATACGGCAATAATAGAAGAGGGCTTGGATTTGGTTTGAAAAATGTTGAAAAGCCCAAACTTAAGAAATTCCACAATGTGCCTTCTATTGTGAAAAATATGCATGCAAAGTGCTTTACTTGTGATAGTGTTGGTCACACATCCTATTATTGTAAGTTTAAGTACATAAACATAAAGTTCAAACAAGTGTGGGTTCCTAAAACTTTAATGGCTGACACTAGTGGACCATGTTGGATGTCAAGGTCACACTCAATGTAATGTCATATGTAGCTACTGCACAAGTACTAGGGGGGGGGGAATAGTACTTTAAAATAATCAAGAGTGTTATTCCTAATTATTGTGCAAAACACAAACAACAATGCAGAATAACTACAAACAACAATAATAAAAGACAATGCAAACAATCGATATAACGGGTTCGGATCCACCCAAGTCTCTCCAACTTGTTCCCGGTGATCTTACGTCCCAACCACCCGGATCCCCTCCGGATACTTGAGTTAGAAACCACTAACCCAAGCTTTGCACTATGAAATTCTTGTAGAAAAACCTCTACAAGACCAAATCATACACAAATGACATGTGACTCCCACAACCCGGGATCACACCCTTCTCTCACAAACCGAGAGAACAACTTACAATCAAAGTAAATGAAATATGAAATACTTACCAACAAAATCCTATGCCTTGAGTAAACTTACCAATATTAGGGCAAGGAGGATTTTGAGGAAGAATAAGGCACCAAACCCTAGCTCCAAGTAGATGGCCAGTAATAGAAGCCTAGGGAGAGATTGGTGACCTTGGATCAAGCTCTTAGCTTGAGAGGCTCACAATGGAGAGAATCTCTCTTGAGCAAATATGGCTCAATAAGTTGAGGGAGAGATTCTTGTGAGAAGAGAGAGCTTTGAAATAGAGTTGAATGGCTCCTCTTTGATTTCTCTAAACCTCTAGAATATCAGCCTTGAATACTAGGAAAGAACCTCTCCAAGTATATATGGTTTAGAGGAAAGAGAGAACAAAATTCGTAGCAATTAATGCTCCAACGGCTTTATTCTGAAGCAGTCTAGTCGGTCAAAGAAGGATCACTGACCGACTATTTTCTCAACTAGTCAGTCGGTGATTCAACATGAACCGACTAAGAGGTGAACAACCAATATGAAAAGTTCAGGAGATAGAGAACTAGTCGGTCTAAGAAGACTTGCCAACCGACTAGTTTCACAACTAGTCGGTCGGTGAGTGTTCTTTGACCGACTAAGAGATGAAATCAAATCGGCTGTCAGCAAGGAGAACTAGTCGGTCTAAGAACAAATTCCAACCGATTAGTTTCTCAACTAGTCGGTCAATGATTGTTCTTTGACCGACTAACGATAAACAGTAGCTCAGGCTGTGAAACTGAATACACAACTAGTCGGTCTAAGAAGGATTCCAAACCGACTAGTTTGACAACTAGTCGGTCGGTGAACCTTCTTGGACCGACTAACTGTAAACAGTGAATGAGCTGAATTGAGATAGGATATCTAATCGGTTCACGAAGGATTGCCGACCGACTAGATTGCCATCTAGTCGGTTGGTTCTCCTTCTTGAACCAACTAAGATGCACTAGAAGCCGTGAAAAGAAGCGTAAGGCTTCAGGAAGGATTCTATGGGCTTCTATGATAATCCTAGCTCTAATAATGTAAGACCTACTCAAGGCTTAACATTCTATACGATGAAGCTAGAAGACAATAAATAAACTTAAACGAACCGTCTTCAAAGCTTCAATCTGAATCTCTTGAGTTCAATAATGCTCCTAGAGCTTCAACGAAGCTTCAGGCACACGATCACGCGCTTTGAGAAGTCTTGAGACGTCACTTTTGATATATGTAGGCTTTTGGCGACGATCTCCATAACTGCGCTCACAAAGGAGTTAGTTCACGATATTTATGTTTGCTCATCATCAAAACCAAATCCGGGGAATCAATACTCAACATTCTCCCCCTTTTTGGTGATGACAAACCAACATAAATAATAATCAATAATAATGATTCAAATGTAATTTACTTACTCCCCCTGCATTGATGACACGTTAGTTCCGTATTCAATAATAATCATACGCATCAAGCAGACGAGGAAGATATAAAATATGAATCCTATTATTGCAATTTAGGATCAAAACCCATTTTTATATCTTACCCTGAATCTAACATATCAAATTAGATTCATGGTAAAATGCTTTAAATTATCATTTAGCATATTGTCATTATTAACATATCAAATTAGATTCATGGTAAAATGCTTTAAATTATCATTTAGCATATTGTCATTATTAATTCTCTCCCACTTTGGCATTAGCAAAAAGAGCGGGAGGAGATCAACGACAACATCAATGGCTAAAATAAAAGCACGAGAGTCGAAGAATACGACCACGGTCCAAATGACACTAATGTAAAATACCAAATGTACAATACCGAAGAAAATCAAAGCGTGCCAACGAGACCATAGTCGAAAATCGAAATCATCAAAACTCAAATCAATTTCATATATTGAGTTATGGAACATACGCTCCAATATCAACATTCTTGATTAATTTAGTGCATGGAAAACAATTCTATGTTTTCATAAAAGTAAATCTATTTAACCAAAATAATCGTCGAGCGACGAAGTCAATATCGGAGACATAAATACAATATGAATATCAATTAGCAATATCAAGCAAAAATGTTATGCCAAAAATAGATAGAAACTTCATAACACTTATGGCATAGACAATTCTAGTACTAGCATGCATTCCGAGATACTCACTAAAAGGGTCAATAATAAGCATGGAATGCCATGAGCATAAGAAAGATAAGAATTATAACATAAGCTCAAAACTAGCATCAAGACATGCATGAGATAGTCTAAAACACAAAGAGACATCTACATGCATTCAACACACATGGATACCATATGTAAGAATATACTCACATCATTAAGCTCCCCCTACTTTGGTGCATCACTTAAGCACCATCAACTCCATTTGAATGAAAATCCTGTGTAAACCGAGGAGTTGGTAGGGTTGGTATCCCATGGTGGATTGAACCTAGAAAACACAATTCTTGGAGCTAAATTTAGATTTGTTGCTCCTTCTCTATTTCTTGAGTACCTGAAGATAAAATATCATCCATGGTACCCAAGGACATTGGGTCCTAAGAGATTAGACCTTTGGAAGCCAAGTCCAATTGGACTTAGACTTCCCAACGAAATCATCATTGTGCACGACATTCATAAAATAGGAATTCATGTAAGCTTGTTTTTCATGCATGCTTGTGTCCTTCGGACTCCAAATAGTGAAGATTTTGGGAGCCCTATTCCTATTGAGAGCATGCATACGTTGTTGATGTCTACGTGATGCATGTCGTGGATAAGCATATGACATATGATGAAATGGTGCATGATGATAATCATTCATATAGTAATGAGGATGAACATATGCATGTTGAGGAACACGTGCATGAGTGTGTCTCACATGGTGTGGACGTGCTCGTGGATGTGGAGCATAAAAATCATCATACATGTGTACACGTGGAGTAGGAGGTGTGTTCATACGTGGCATGGTATACATGAAAGCATGACCCTTCTTTGGAGGTTCACCCAAAGTGGGTTTCTTTCCAAACGTGGGTGTGTACCTAGTGGAAGCACCATTGGTAGAAGAACTACCCATGGGGTGTTTACTCCCACTAGTTGAGGCTTCGGAAGATGGCCTAACAAAGGTGGCAGACGATTTGGACGAGTCTCCCATCTTATACCCCAAACCAATGTGATGATTGGCCGGAAGTAAGTCATTTAGGATATTATCCAAATGGCCCTTACCTTTATTGAATTCATGAATTCGGCCTAATGTGCAGTCATACTTCTCGGTGAGAGAATGCATAGAAGCATCCAAGGTGGACAGCTCAAGTTGAGATTTGAGATTTACAATCTCATTACTCAACCCTTCAACAACGGTGTCGTTGATGATGATGATAGGCTTAGGCGAGGTTTGGAGACTAGTTAGCTCATTTTTAGTCTTAATAAATCTATTAGCCAATTTAGAAAACTTATACCAAAGTTGTTCGTTGGCTAATCTAAGTTCATCCATAGTTACCTCTTCGCCTTCATCCTCGCTTTCATCCTCGCTTTCATCCTCGCTTTCATCGGAGGAGGTCTCTTGATCATGTTCTTCTCTTCACATGAAGCACATGTGTGCTTTCTCCACTTTTTCATCATCCGACTCTCCACTTGAGGAGTCCTGTTCGGAGTCGGTGAAAGTGCCAACAAGCCCTTTCTTGTACCCTTTCTTGTACTTTCTCGACTTGTTGTACTTGGATGCCTTCCACTTCTCCTTGTGTTTATTGAGAGGACAATCCGGCTTGATGTGTCTTGGCTTGTTGCATTTATAACACATAGGAGCGGAGGCATTAGTCGAAATAAATTTTGATTTATTCTTCAACTTACCTTTTCGGAAGAATCGGTCGAACTCCTTTGCCATACGGGCAATGGATTCTATGTCCAACTCGTCTTCCGATTCTTCATCATCGGTAGATGTAGATGGAGCGGCCTTGAACCCAATCACCTTTTTCTTTGGCTCATCTTGCTTCAAGTATGCCTTCATCTTTATCTTACTGTCCTTGCGTACCTCATAAGACATCAAGGTACCCATTAGTTGTACGACAGTATACTTATTCATATCGTTACCTTCCTCGATGGCGAAGGTACGCTTTTCCCAACAAGAAGGAAGTCCGTCAATAATCTTCGCGACTTTCTCCTTTTGGGTGTAGATCTTCCCAAGAGCTTCTAATTCGTTGGATATATCCACGAAGCGAGCATAGTACTCCTTCATAGTTTCACCCTGTTCAATGTGAAACAACTCGAATTCTTTGTTAGCAACAATGAGTTTAGAGTCTTTTACCGTACTCATTCCTTCATGCAAGATGAGGAGTGAGTTCCAGATTTGATATGCACTCTTACATGTGCATATCTTGTTGAAGTCTTCGGGCTCCAACGCACATTGCAAGGCATTCATTGCCTTGGCATTGTTTACCTCCGCGGCAACCTCCGCGGTAGTCCACTTCGTGAAATCTTCTTCAGGCTCGACATACTCCGTCAACGTGGCTCTCCATAGTGAAGCGCTCCGGAGGAAGGTTTCCATCCGGCATTTCCAATACCCATAGTTGGTACCATTGAAGTGAGGAGGCCTAACTGAGGAATGTCCTTCCATAACTGAAGAAGCTCCTTCACGATTCTTGAAGACGTTGTAGTCGTTGTTTGTCATAACTATGAACTTGGCTCTGATACCAAATGTAATGCCCTGCGTAGCTACTGACGTGCGTTTATATTTTATATATTCACGCACGTTTTCTTTTGTGTTTCTCCGTGTTTTCCGCCGTCTCTTATTCGTTTTCGTATATTTTCCCGTTTTCTTTCACTTTTCTTTGTTTGTCCATGATTGCAGGAGTTCGACCACGTAGGGGACCTTTTACGATGATATCCCAAGTCCCCGGAGCAACGGGAGAAGTCACGCGTGATCCAGAGGGGTCAAACGGCGAAGTATTCATCTTTCATCCCCTCACCCGGTCGGTTGGTCATCTCCAACCGATCGGGTGATGCACGCGTGCACCAACCGGTCTCTGCCGCAGCTCACAACGAAGTCACCCGACCGGTTCACAGACCGGTTCAGCGGGGGCTATTCTCTGTTTTCTCGAAGCAAAGCACCAACCGATCGGGTGACTCTCACCCGATCGGTTCATCTGTAGCTGAGAAAGATGAGATGAAGACACGGACGTCGAACCGGCCGGTTCACCCGACCGCTCCAAGATCCAACCGGTCGCTCAAGAACTCACCCGATCGGTTCATGTGATCGGGTGAAAACTCGCCGTTTTCTGATATTTATTTGTAACGGATCAACCGATCGGTTGACTTGTCAACCGATCGGTTGATGCGACGGCCTATATATAGAACCCCTAGGGTTCCAGAAACGGGAGTGGCTGTTTTTCTACTGTTTTATTTCCTTGTGACGGCTGTAATTGTTATTCTTTTGTAAGTTTTCAGATCTTTCTAAAATTTTAGTATTGTCTTTATTACTCCTTTACTTCCGCATTGCAATTGTCCGATTATGATTTCAACGGTTAAATTTCATTTAGATTGCTTTTTCATGAATTTTTGTGAGTAGTTCCCAAATCTGGGATTTTGGTGGAAACCCCTTCGGGGGCTCTTCCCGATGCGTCCATAGGGCTAGGAAATCGATAGGGAGTAGGAATCTAACGGTTACGCGGGGTGTTTCATTGTCATCGGTGGGAAAAAGACCGCCTTTGACCGTCGGGCCAAGGGGGAATAAACTTAGCGGTTGACTCCCTAGCCATAGCTCACACCCTTAGCGTAGACGCCGAATCCTAGCACGCGGGAGCGGCAGGATGAGGCGTTGGGAGATATCGTTGCGGACTTAGTGCTCCCGGGATCGATCAGTGTTAATGGACACGGGAGTGCCCACTGATCGAATCCGGGAAGTCCGGTGTATCATCCTGGGCACCGACCGGAATATCGGGCCCATGGGACGCCGGTACCACTTTCAGAGGCAACGTCTCACCATTAGACCCTAATCCCGATCGCTATCCATACCCGTAGGCCGTATCGGCGAGAGTCTCTCGTCGGGTTGGAAACCAAAGTCCTGGGTTTACTTTCTTTTCGTTCTTACGCTTTTATTCCCTTTTGTGACAACCAACCACCGATTCGGGCTAGCTCGCCCCTCGGGGTGATTTAGGTCCTACCTGACCCAAGCACAACCTCGCCTCCCTGAGTTCGATATTCCCGCACCCTACACTAACCGTGAAACTTGCGGTAAACGACACCGCGCCGCCGTGACGCAAGTGGGGCGCCGGTCAGCTACTGCACAAGTACTAGAGGGGGGTGAATAGTACTTTAAAATAATCAAAAGTGTTATTCCTAATTATTGTGCAAAACACAAACAACAAAGCGGAATAACTACAAACAATAAGAATAAAAGACAATGCAAACAATCGATATAACGGGTTCGGATCCACCCAAGTCTCCCCGACTTGTTCCCGGTGATCCTACGTCCCAACCACCCGGATCCCCTCCAGATACTTGAGTTAGAAACCACTAACCCAAGCTTTGCACTATGAAATTCTTGTAGAAAAACCTCTACAAGACCAAATCATACACAAATGACATGTGACTCCCACAACCCGGGATCACACCCATCTCTCACAAACCGAGAGAACAACTTACAATCAAAGCAAATGAAATATGAAATACTTACCAACAAAATCCTATGCCTTGAGTAAACTTACCAATATTAGGGCAAGGAGGATTTTGAGGAAGAAGAAGGCACCAAACCCTAGCTCCAAGTAGATGACCAGCAATAGAAGCCTAGGGAGAGGTTGGATGTAACGGCCGGTACTCGCTATTCGTCATACGGCTGTGCGTATAGCAATTTCGAGTACCCGAATGGTTTTGGTGCTTGGTATGTGAGTCGTGTCGTTGAGTTGATAGGGCCGTAGCACCTTGGTTACATCCTTAGCAAGCCACCCCCGACGTGTACCCAACTTGGGATTTCCGTCGCTTTTGGACCCCGTATCCTATGTACGCTTTTGTGCACGTAGTCTTGTTCGTGCACGTGTTTATTTTAGACTTTGTCTGTATCCGAACCCTATGGTGTGATATGCCGTTGTGACCCTCTCTAAGAGCATTAAAATTGTGGTGTTAATTGGGAACGTCATTTCCGGGTCGTTCTCCCACGATTTGATCCTATTTAAAGAGACGTCACGATTTACACTTTTGTCACTAGACCTTTTTATTTTTTTTAGTTTCGTTTCTCGTCATCGAAATTGTTATCCGTCTTCCTTGTCGTCCTTCTCTCGTCGTCACGGTCGCCTCAGTATTTATTTCACAATTTTTGGATTTCGTTTGACCTACTTTCACCTTTTGCCCAACCTAATATTGATCTAACCCTAAGTTTCTTGGCTCTATCCCCTAATATAATTCTTATTATATTATACACCATGTATTATTGTTGACCCAGTCCCGTTCGTTACTTGGCCGCACCCTAAGCTGCAGAGAGGGAGAGTGGGTGAGAGTTCTTGTTTTTATATTATAGATAATACCAATTCTATCATATCAAATTTTTAAATCCTATAACTCTAGACCCTAAGGCTAACCCACAGCCCTTCACATGGTACTGACTCTAGCCCACACCCCCCTAGACCCTATAGGCTTATATCACTTGATGCATTATAACCCAGGGTCATTTCGTTTCATCTAAAACAACATCACAGCCTTACTTTTTTAAAAAAAACCCTAGCTTGCTAAAGAACCCTATGGCATGCACCTACTCACGTGTTCCTATCACCTACTGCCCCTTTTAAATCAACCTAGGTCATTTACTTCTCCCAGCCAAAGAAAAGGAAACGGAGCCGCCGCCCACACATTTTCGAACGCCCTTCTTTCCATCTCCGCGCCCCAACCCACCGTTCTCCAGCCTAACTCATCGCCTGACCCCTGACCGCGCCGCCATCCCCTCCGTCAGTGACCAAAGCCCAGCGCCCCACCCTGTCATGACAGCACGCCCTGGCCGTGAGCTCGCCTATCCGCCGTCATCGTCTTCCTTCCCTCCGACCAGACTCCTCCCCTCGGCCTCGATCTCCGCCGGCACACGGCAGCAACCGTCGCCTGTAGGTGCCAACCTCCCGCTCAGGCGCTGTAGCCACGCCGCCCGGCGCTGTCCCGGTGCCGCCCCACATCGCAGATCCACACCTCCGGGCTCCTCCCCGATCAGACCCCGTCGTGATCGCCGATGGCTGACTTCCTCTCCCGGTGGCCGCCAGTGTCCCATCTCCCTCGCCCCTGTCTTCTACCTGCAAGCTAGAGAGGGGCCCTTCAAACAGTGAGGTTAGAACCCTATACTCTTAGTAATTATAATATTACTTGATTAGAAACATTGTTTATTAACTGGTAGGCCTTTCAATAATATTACCTATAAGTTTATTATAACAGCAAGTTGGTATTATAGAACATAGGTTATCACCCAAATCAGCTTATCGTGTCTGGTCCTACGAGATCAATGTTATATTTTATAACTGAGTACCAAGTTCATTGTACTATGGTTGATGTATATCGCAATGGATGATAGTATGTCATTATTCCATAACATTACGATTTTAGGCAAGTTAGTCCTTTACAGCAGCAGAACAATTAGAAGTTATAATTTGTTTTCAAGTTAGGGTTAGATTGATTAGTCTATTCCTTAGCTTGATGTCTTAGCTTCCCCGTGTCGCAGGTTTATATATCGTTTTCTTCGCGACCCGTTACAGTTTCCAAACCGTTCGTGTCTGTACCGGGCACGTCACCGGATCCTCCCTCTGATGTCGCTACCCGACGTCAGTGTAGCTCTCGCGTCGTGTTAAGGTATATCTGAACCGTAGGAACCCACACCGCATGTTAACAAGATAAAAACTGTGTTTTAATGCTTTGTAACTCACTAATCCAACTTAATAATACGGGACTGTAGGCTGATTATTGGACCGAGCGTGGGAGCTCTGGACGTTGTGATTCAGTGTTTGGGCTTTGAGAATTGTGATACCAGCATGTATATCAGGCAAGTGAAACTTGCATCTCTTGATTTGGGCAATGTCTTAGGCCATTTACCTTGCTTTAGCGTAAAAGAGACTAGACGGTGAAAGGATAGCCGTTTAGACGCCATTGACCTAGCTTGACAACGAAGCTTGGTCCGTCACCTTCATCATGCTTGTATGTCACGTTTACTTTCCCTTAACGGTACGCGAATTAACTGTTCATGTCATCCATGCATCTCTAACTGTCATGTCTAATTTCAATAAACGGTACGCGAATATCTGTTCATGTCATTGCATTTTGCCTGTCACGTTTAAATACAATTAACGGTACGCGTATTAACTGCTCATGTCATTGCATGCTTGAATACTCATCGTGATTGCGTAGCTTGCTACATACTTGTACTATTGTTCCGGCTAGGCACCCACCTTGCGTGGGCACAATCCTATGCCACTTGCACTTTCTGGCTCGTGTTCCAGAAGACGAGCTCAACACAGCCTGCGGGCAATAGGGCACTCGTTGAGTGATCCCTTGTACTTGATACTTGAATACGGCCTGCGGGCAATAGGGCATCCATGTGTGGGTGATCCCTTGTACTTGTTACTTGACAATACTTGTCACACTTACTACTTGTACTTGTCCGCGTTTTACTTGTAAAACTTGTTATCCATGACATACTTGTTACTTGCTACTTGTACCTTACTTGTCACTTCCATACTATACTTGCCATGCCATGCATCACACTATAACTGCTAGGTTGCTAGTTTACCTTTCTTTCAGTTTCTTTGCACAAGTCTCTTGTAGACTTGCTGACATGTGCCCCTTTTCTCTTTTGGGTGTCACATGTTAGATTGTGAGCCAGAGTTGGTCGTTGAAGACGAGCATGTTGCAGGTGTTGAGTTCGAGGACATAGGAGACCCGCCCTAGAGCTCCTTCTAGCTGTTGTTGTTTTCTGCTTAGTCGTTGTTAGGCTGTCGGTGCGTAGCACCTCTCTTTTCTTGTTGATGTTATGTATTATGTTGGCCATGCCTTAGGCCTCTTTTCAGTCTCTTGTACTTTTCTTTTCGTTTCTTCTTTTAGCCTGGTGGCTTTTCTGGGATGTGTGGATTTATTTTCGGACGTTCTGAGATAATCTTATCTGTCTCTCTCTTTATTATTATCGTTGTTCTGTTCGCACTTGCAAGGACCTGCCATTTGTAGTTCTATTTGACGCTTATCGGACTTGCGGCTTTTCAGCTTCAAGTCTGAGCGGACCTTCTCACGTCTCGCCTCCACATTTTTGGGAAGCAGGGCGTGACAGGTTTTAGTGGTGGCCCATGCAGGTCCATTTGCAAATGTGAACTATCAGAACAATGATAATAATTATGGAATGTCCATTAAATAAATTAGGACATCCAATTTATAAGCCTCGAGTCTAGTAGTTTTCCTATGTCACTAGGTGGTAGGAAGATTTAGTTAGACGTCCGTGCTTGCTAGTTAGAGGCCCTGATTGTTAGTTAGACTCCCTGCTAGGAATTGATTTGATCGTCCTAAGAGTTACCTTAGTAGTTTATGTCTAGCTCTGACCATGATAGATTCCTAGGATTTCTTTGGTCGTTCGCTTGGGTTCATCGATTTCGGACCAAGCTGAACGCATTTCATTATTGTCTAGTTCCTTAGAAAGTCTTAGCGCTAAGTTTCCTAATATTTAGTTGGTCGACCGTATGAGTTTCCCGTAGGTTCCTAAGTCATAACCTAGGCGTATTTATGTTTTGGTCATCCGACCAAATCCCTTGCCTCGATTCCCATGACCACCACGTTTCGATAATCGTTGATCCTTCGAATGTCCCCATTCGCAAAGCTTAATTTCTTTTAAAGTTATTTTTCGATTTCCCTTATTAAAAGTTTTCGCTAAGTTTAAATTTTGTTTTAAAACCCTCTACGTATATATTTAAATTCCTCCCTTTTCGATTGGGTCAAAATTTCTCGTAGATTTTGAGGTCTTTTGATTGTAATTTTAATTACTATCCCGTAGCTATTCGCTAACCAATATTTCTTGCATGTTGGTTTTAAAACGTTATTACTGTTTTGATAATTTGTTATACCATTTTCCTAAACTATGAGATTCATTTTAACCGCTTAACATACATACTTTAAAATATTTTTCCAAGCTAAATAGAACTTCAATTAATTTTTATGTATCAGTTTTAAGTACGTCGTACTCGTACTTTAAAATCTTTATATAACACCGTTTCTTTTGAAAAATCCTGGTTCCTCTAAAAATAGTTTCAATATTATTTATTTTAAATCCCTCCCCAGTTTAAAGACTTTGAAAGCGTTTGACATGAGCTTAAATTTTCTACACTTGAGTTAATTTAACTTCATTCCTTGAATTTCGAAATTTTGCCGCAAATATATTAAATTGCTACCGTATAATATTTTCTAACCTACTTCCTTAATGTTCATGTGAATGTTTTATTCTTCCTTTTAATGGTTTTCAATAAGCTAATAAACCATCTTCTTATTTATATACGACTCCAACTGATTTCGAACAACTCATTTTATCGATCACCAACATTTTCTATGCATAAGAGAACTCCAATTTTGAGGTATGACCGGTTTTGTACTCTTCGTATTTTAACTCTTACACACCATTTTCTGTATTCTATAAGAGTCATTACCTCTTTCTTTTCCCACCTAACTATTCACAGTTTTACCCTGGTTCACCTAACCAATCTGGCTACTTATCTTCGTCTTAGCTGAACTCATGCTTTTCGATCTTTCCATTCGTTACACTTTTGGGCTTCGGTTTCTTTCCGTTTGTCTAGCCAATAGAGCTTGTCGTCGTCGTGTCAACCTTAATATAGTTTGGTGTGCCCCATTAGTGTAATTTGATATGTCGTCGTAGCGTATTGATTTCATGGTGTATATGAAGTTGTATGTGTGTTGGTATTGGTATATTGTGTGTAGGTAGTTATGTATTAGCTGCATGAGTATAAATGTGGTATACAAATGGTAGTAGGATTATAATTTTGATTGGTATTACTTGCTTTTATGAGATGTTGTATGCGTGTATACCATGAGGTATACCCGTCTATTGCTTAACTTAACTATGCATGAAGTAGATGTGTTGATATACTAATTATAAATGAATGGATATGGTGTGAATATATATGTTGCATGGGTGTGACTATAGATAATTGCATTTATTAGGGAGAGTAATGTAATTATACGTGTGCTGATGTCTATAATATTATTATGGTATATAAGGTGATTGAACTATGTGGTATTTCCTGATTAAATATTAAGGGTGTTGACATTTAGATATGTATGTGGTTATGTTGGTAGACGTGTATGCATTAGATAGTATTGGTATATGTATGGATGTTGTGTTATGTATATAGAATATTCTGCTATGATTTTGAGCCTCACTCGAGCTTGAGTGGGTATACTCTATGTACATTGGTGTATTTGTCTGTGATTGGTGTGAGGTGTTGGATGATGTATGTATAATGTTTGGTTCGTTTGTGTCCGGTTGTGTTACGCACATGATTGTGGGTCACTAAACCAGTATATAGCTATAAGTGTTGGTCTTGTGGTATAGATATTTACTAAAGACTTATCTGTGTGAACGTATGTGTGCTAGCTAACTAGGCGTGTGGATGTGCTGAGTATATAATGGTATGATTGGTATATATGAATGAAATGTTAGCGTGTATGGGTGTGCACCATGCACGGGTAAGTATATGATAGTTATAGGAATTGGGGACTATGGTATGTGTGGTGTGTCGTGATTATAGCTATATGGCTATATATATGAAGTGATAATACGGTGAAATGTGTGCATGCATTTGAATGACTATAAATTGTGAAATTATAATGATGGTGAATGTATATTAGATGTAGTGAACTTGTTTTAATAATGGTATGGCGTGATTACACATATTGGTTGTTTGGTATTGGATGTGCACTAGGAGATATAGGGAGTAGTGTATCCTTATTATTTGGTTCATAGGTAGTTATCTAAATGTGGCGTGAACTATTTGGTTGTTTGTGAGTATATGCACCATGGTAGGTGATAAGTATTTAATAGTTCTATAAGGATGTTGTGACTATATGAATGATTGAAATACGTGTATGAAATTGTCTGGCTATGATAGGTATATGAGTATAATGTGCGTGAATAAATACATGATTGTAGAATAAATGATTGACTACCTAGTGCACATGTATAAGCGTTTGAAATGACTATACGTGGTTGAATGATGATGTGATATTGATTGTGGTAGTTACTAGGTTGACTAGATGTGTTAGAAAGTCCGAGGACGGACTTTATTCTAAGGTGGGTAGGATGTAACGGCCGGTACTCGCTATTCGTCATACGGCTGTGCGTATAGCAATTTCGAGTACCCGAATGGTTTTGGTGCTTGGTATGTGAGTCGTGTCGTTGAGTTGATAGGGCCGTAGCACCTTGGTTACATCCTTAGCAAGCCACCCCCGACGTGTACCCAACTTGGGATTTCCGTCGCTTTTGGACCCCGTATCCTATGTACGCGTTTGTGCACGTAGTCTTGTTCGTGCACGTGTTTATTTTAGACTTTGTCTGTATCCGAACCCTATGGTGTGATATGCCGTTGTGACCCTCTCTGAGAGCATTAAAATTGTGGTGTTAATTGGGAACGTCATTTCCGGGTCGTTCTCCCACGATTTGATCCTATTTAAAGAGACGTCACGATTTACACTTTTGTCACTAGACCTTTTTATTTTTTTTAGTTTCGTTTCTCGTCATCGAAATTGTTATCCGTCTTCCTTGTCGTCCTTCTCTCGTCGTCACGGTCGCCTCAGTATTTATTTCACAATTTTTGGATTTCGTTTGACCTACTTTCACCTTTTGCCCAACCTAATATTGATCTAACCCTAAGTTTCTTGGCTCTATCCCCTAATATAATTCTTATTATATTATACACCATGTATTATTATTGACCCAGTCCCGTTCGTTACTTGGCCGCACCCTAAGCTGCAGAGAGGGAGAGTGGGTGAGAGTTCTTGTTTTTATATTATAGATAATACCAATTCTATCATATCAAATTTTTAAATCCTATAACTCTAGACCCTAAGGCTAACCCACAGCCCTTCACATGGTACTGACTCTAGCCCACACCCCCTAGACCCTATAGGCTTATATCACTTGATGCATTATAACCCAGGGTCATTTCGTTTCATCTAAAACAACATCACAGCCTTACTTTTTTAAAAAAAAACCCTAGCTTGCTAAAGAACCCTATGGCCTGCACCTACTCACGTGTTCCTATCACCTACTGCCCCTTTTAAATCAACCTAGGTCATTTACTTCTCCCAGCCAAAGAAAAGGAAACGGAGCCGCCGCCCTCACATTTTCGAACGCCCTTCTTTCCATCTCCGTGCCCCAACCCACCGTTCTCCGGCCTAACTCATCGCCTGACCCCCGACCGCGCCGCCATCCCCTCCGTCAGTGACCAAAGCCCAGCGCCCCACCCTGTCACGACAGCACGCCCTGGCCGTGAGCTCGCCTATCCGCCGTCATCGTCTTCCTTCCCTCCGACCAGACTCCTCCCCTCGGCCTCGATCTCCGCCGGCACACGGCAGCAACCGCCGCCTGTAGGTGCCAACCTCCCGCTCAGGCGCTGCAGCCACGCCGCCCGGCGCTGTCCCGGCGCCACCCCACATCGCAGATCCACACCTCCGGGCTCCTCCCCGATCAGACCCCGTCGTGATCGTCGATGGCTGACTTCCTCTCCCGGTGGCCGCCAGTGTCCCATCTCCCTCGCCCCTGTCTTCTACCTGCAAGCTAGAGAGGGGCCCTTCAAACAGTGAGGTTAGAACCCTATACTCTTAGTAATTATAATATTACTTGATTAGAAACATTGTTTATTAACTGGTAGGCCTTTCAATAATATTACCTATAAGTTTATTATAACAGCAAGTTGGTATTATAGAACATAGGTTATCACCCAAATCAGCTTATCGTGTCTGGTCCTACGAGATCAATGTTATATTTTATAACTGAGTACCAAGTTCATTGTACTATGGTTGATGTATATCGCAATGGATGATAGTATGTCATTATTCCATAACATTACGATTTTAGGCAAGTTAGTCCTTTACAGCAGCAGAACAATTAGAAGTTATAATTTGTTTTCAAGTTAGGGTTAGATTGATTAGTCTATTCCTTAGCTTGATGTCTTAGCTTCCCCGTGTCGCAGGTTCATATATCGTTTTCTTCGCGACCCGTTACAGTTTCCAAACCGTTCGTGTCTGTACCGGGTACGTCACCGGATCCTCCCTCTGATGTCGCTACCCGACGTCAGTGTAGCTCTCGCGTCGTGTTAAGGTATATCTGAACCGTAGGAACCCACACCGCATGTTAACAAGATAAAAACTGTGTTTTAATGCTTTGTAACTCACTAATCCAACTTAATAATACGGGACTGTAGGCTGATTATTGGACCGAGTGTGGGAGCTCTGGACGTTGTGATTCAGTGTTTGGGCTTTGAGGATTGTGATACCAACATGTATATCAGGCAAGTGAAACTTGCATCTCTTGATTTGGGCCATGTCTTAGGCCATTTACCTTGCTTTATCGTAAAAGAGACTAGACGGTGAAAGGATAGCCGTTTAGACGCCATTGACCTAGCTTGACAACGAAGCTTGGTCCGTCACCTTCATCATGCTTGTATGTCACGTTTACTTTCCCTTAACGGTACGCGAATTAACTGTTCATGTCATCCATGCATCTCTAACTGTCATGTCTAATTTCAATAAACGGTACGCGAATATCTGTTCATGTCATTACATTTTGCCTGTCACGTTTAAATACAATTAACGGTACGCGTATTAACTGCTCATGTCATTGCATGCTTGAATACTCATTGTGATTGCGTAGCTTGCTACATACTTGTACTATTGCTCCGGCTAGGCACCCACCTTGCGTGGGCACAATCCTATGCCACTTGCACTTTCTGGCACGTGTTCCAGAAGACGAGCTCAACACAGCCTGCGGGCAATAGGGCACTCGTTGAGTGATCCCTTGTACTTGATACTTGAATACGGCCTGCGGGCAATAGGGCATCCATGTGTGGGTGATCCCTTGTACTTGTTACTTGACAATACTTGTCACACTTACTACTTGTACTTGTCCGCGTTTTACTTGTAAAACTTGTTATCCATGACATACTTGTTACTTGCTACTTGTACCTTACTTGTCACTTCCATACTATACTTGCCATGCCATGCATCACACTATAACTGCTAGATTGCTAGTTTACCTTTCTTTCAGTTTCTTTGCACAAGTCTCTTGTAGACTTGCTGACATGTGCCCCTTTTCTCTTTTGGGTGTCACATGTTAGATTGTGAGCCAGAGTTGGTCGTTGAAGACGAGCATGTTGCAGGTGTTGAGTTCGAGGACATAGGAGACCCGCCCTAGAGCTCCTTCTAGCTGTTGTTGTTTTCTGCTTAGTCGTTGTTAGGCTGTCGGTGCGTAGCACCTCTCTTTTCTTGTTGATGTTATGTATTATGTTGGCCATGCCTTAGGCCTCTTTTCAGTCTCTTGTACTTTTCTTTTCGTTTCTTCTTTTAGCCTGGTGGCTTTTCTGGGATGTGTGGATTTATTTTCGGACGTTCTGAGATAATCTTATCTGTCTCTCTCTTTATTATTATCGTTGTTCTGTTCGCACTTGCAAGGACCTGCCATTTGTAGTTCTATTTGACGCTTATCGGACTTGCGGCTTTTCAGCTTCAAGTCTGAGCGGACCTTCTCATGTCTCGCCTCCACATTTTTGGGAAGCGGGGCGTGACATTGGTGACCTTGGATCAAGCTCTTAGCTTGAGAGGCTCACAATGTAGAGAATCTCTCTTGAGGAAATATGGCTCAAGAAGTTGAGGGAGAGATTCTTGTGAGAAGAGAGAGCTTTGAAATAGAGTTGAATGGCTCCTCTTTGATTTCTCTAAACCTCTAGAATATCAGCCTTGAATACTAGGAAAGAACCTCTCCAAGTATATACTGGTTAGAGGAAAGAGAGCAAAATTCGTTGCAATTAATGCTCCAACGGCTTTATTCTGAAGCATTCTAGTCGGTCAAAGAAGGATCACTGACCGACTAGTTTCTCAACTAGTCGGTCGGTGATTCAACATGAACCGACTAAGAGGTGAACAACCAATATGAAAAGTTCAGGAGATAGAGAACTAGTCGGTCTAAGAAGACTTGCCAACCGACTAGTTTCACAACTAGTCGGTCGGTGAGTGTTCTTTGACCGACTAAGAGATGAAATCAAATCGGCTGTCAGCAAGGAGAACTAGTCGGTCTAAGAACAAATTCCAACCGATTAGTTTCTCAACTAGTCGGTCGATGATTGTTCTTTGACCGACTAACGATAAACAGTAGCTCAGGCTGTGAAACTGAATACACAACTAGTCGGTCTAAGAAGGATTCCAAACCGACTAGTTTGACAACTAGTTGATCGGCCCCGGATATACACCCAGAGAACGATTGTAGTTTTACCGCAAGCGCACGGTGTAGTGGCGAGCGGGTATCGAACACGAGGAGGTGGTGTTGGCCCTAATCTATCTTAGGTTGGTTTGACTACGAATGTATTATTGGTGAAGATGGTTATGATATGATGTAATGACAATGGTGATGGATGTCGGTGTCGGTGATAAAGAAGTCGGTCAAATATCGATTCAAATACAATATAATAAAAGAGTCTAGAGCTAGGGAATCCCCACTACAGATCGTCATACATTATTGTAAATAGTGAATCTCAATATTACTAGACTTGTGTTGGGGTGAACTAGTCGTAAATGAATAGAGAACCAAGCTCACGCTCTCACGCTATTGCCGGTCTATAGCAACCTAGGATAGTGCCCAATCTCTTACAAACCCTAGCCTAAGCCACTAGCATTAGGATCGACATCATCGTTCAATCGCCCCTCGAGCCCACTCTCGTGCAAACTCGAGTTACGATCTAGGTTGTGATAGTTCGTATTCGTCCAATCTCTTGCAAACGAATATGGGTATAGATTTACAATTAAAAATCCTAGCTTTGGTCCAATCTCTTGCAAACCAAATCTAGAGAAATCCAATTGTAAATCTAAATCGAATATCTAGGCCTTCCCATCGATTAGAATCCAATCTCTTGCAAATCCCAAATCGATGGAAATCCCTAGCTATCCGTAGTAAATCAATCACAACCTAACCTCCTAGCAATTCTAGAAATTTAGAAATTCATTCATCACAAATCTGAAATTAGATCCATAGGGTTCATCCCCATGCCCTAGAACATCAAATCTACTCAAGCATAGCAACAAGGATATAGGAATCAATGAAAACTATTGCTTGCATATAAAAAGATAGCAAATCAAAGATTCAAATAATAAGAATAGAAATACTTAGCTTAGATGAAGAATTCCAATCCAAATACAAGCTTTTTGATCCAAGAGGGGGCCTAGGGCATGGCCTAACCTCTAAAATAACTCTAAGAAAACATAATGGGAACCCTCTCTAATGGTGGCTACAAAACTCTTATATAGCCCCCCAAAACCCTAGAAAATAACCCTAGAAAACCCATCAAATTCGTGCCCAAAAACATCCCAAACCGCAACTTAAAATCTGGGCCCAGGCCGCACTCGGCCGAGTGGAACATGTGACTCGGCCGAGTGGCAATTCCAGCACTGCAGCGTCAACTTACAGAAATTCTCCAGATTTCATCCGACCTCCAATTGGCATGTTCTTAGCGGAGTTGGAACCTTCACGAAGTCTACTATCCATAAAAAATATGAGAAAAATACTTTGACCTCTGGAATGATAGCAGATTTCAAAAGAGTAGGAGGCTATCTGAAAATCTGGGCGCTGCGTGTCCTCGGCATCACTCGGCCGAGCGGCAAATGTCACTCGGCCGAGGGGCTTTTGGTACTCGGCCGAGTCAGAGCTCGTAGTCGACTGACGGATTACAGTAAGTCTGGTCTTTTTGGATGCCGTCGTTCGGGTGCCACTCGGGCGAGTGGTGTCTCCATACTCGACCGAGTGGGATGTCGTCACTCGGCCGAGTGCACGCTAATCTTCAAGTAATTGCGTGTCCGATCTGGCCGGCCGAGCGGGCTTCTTTGCTCGGCCGAGTGACTCCTTCACTCGGCCGAGTGGCATGCTGAAAATGCCCAATCTTCATCATTTCGCTTCCTCGTCGCTCCTACGACGTTCTTTCTTCTTCCACTCGTCTTCTATCGCTGATAGGTCCTCAATAAGTCCATGAGCGATGCTCCATTACGTGTGCAAGTCCTTTAAGCTCATTTTTTTGCTCCCAATTGCTCATATTTCCTGAAATCTGACAAAAAACAAGAAATAGTGAAAAGTAACACAATATCATCGAATAATCGTGAAAATCGCAATATGAGCAATCGAAATGGCGTGAAAACATGCAGAAAAAAGGTGTAAAATATGGAGCGATCAAAATCCCCCAAGCTTGCCTCTTACTCGTCCTCGAGGAAGATAAGTAAAGAGACGAACTCGGGACATGAAAACAAAGGAAATGAAATGAAAGAAAGAATACGATGTGGAAGTGGTTGCTAGATTATTCTCTCAGAACTCAAGCCATAAGCTATACATCGCGATAACTTGGAAAATACGAGTCACATGCTATAAGGATTTCATATCTTACATAAACATGGTACTTGCAAGCTTTTAAGAACAACAAAAGGGATTCTCTAAATTCATAGAATCAATTCATCTCCACGTCACGCATTTCATAGGAATTAATATACAAATGTTGGCAATGCACTTTTCAATCAAAAGTTTTAAATGAAGCATATAAGAATCACACCAAACATGCAATAGAGAATAGAATAAGAGTCATGGCATTCACATATTTATTTCAAATCATGAAAAATCTCCATATCTAATATATTTTGCTAAGTTTCAGCATTATCAAACTTTCCCATTCGTGCACCTCTCCACTCTAATGTCGTACTCACTCATATGGTCAAATGAATTCACCCCCCCAAGCTTAGCTTGAGGCGTCGCATCCAAAGGGATATAATAGTGGAAATGAGATTTTTGCCTTGGTTTCCCAAGTATTTTGTTGCTCCAATAAGGAGATAGAGAAATATATTTTTTTTCTTTTGGACTTTGTTTCTCTTTTTTTTCTTCTTGGATTTTTGTAGGAGTAATTTGATTTGTATTTTCGACTTTTGGCTCCTTTTTGGCTTTTTGGACTTTTTTGGAGCTAACTTTTTCTTTTGTAGGGATTTTTGGGAAATAGATGCGATATAAGTGGCTTTAGGAGGCGAACTCAAGTGACATGTAGAGAATAAAAAGATATATGTGGAGAAGGAAATGATGTAACACTCAGTTCACTCTAAGATGTGCACAAATGGTTCAATATGATAATACATCAACTAATCTCATATGTAAGTATGGATATTCTCAATCATCTCAATAAAAAGCGAAGTCAAGCGGTAAAGTTTACAACCATATCAGGCATGCAACAGAAGGTGAATAAGACAATAAGGCAGATGCTTCAGATATACTAATGATGCGTGAATCTTGGTGCATTTCCAACAAAAGCATACTAAACACTAATCCATACATTCAGTTTCAATTAATATCATGCATTCATGTAGAGGAATCATCAAAAGAAATAGATTTGCAAGCATATGTGAATAGCAAGACTATGGAATACTCTAAATAGCATGGCAAGGAATAATAAGTATCGTGATCGCTACTAAAGCAATAAGAGATAACATCATAAGGAACAAATCTAGCAAACGGAGGAAAATAAAATAAAGAAATAAGAAAAAATAAAAGAGAGGAAAGAAAAGAAAAACAAGCACACAACATGATGCATGAACACACATAAAGGAAAATAAGATGGAAAATTCAAAAAGAAGATGCAAAATTTTGAAAATTTTTAAAAACCCTAAAATAAAGTAAAAATGCAGCTAATGCATCTAAATGGCATAGAAATGCACTCCCCCAAGCTTAAACTTCACATTGTCCTCAATGTGATCATAATGAAAGAATATGAGGAACAACGATAATAATAAGGGGGTGAATGAAAAATGATGAAATGAATGACATGAAATCCTAATGCAACTACATGCACATACAATGATGCATGAGAGCGCCTTCCCCCAAGCTTATACCAAACAATCCTATTCAAATGACTTGACCAAAAATGTCATGGCTTTGCAAAGCGTGATCAAGTCAAACGAATAAGAAAGTAAGGTTTCACTTGAAAGAAATGCTCGAATGTGGTGAGCAAAAGGATGTGACACATCAAAATATGGAGAGGGCAATTAATATATATATAATGGGTTTGGGGTTTAAAAATTTTTGTTGCCGTCATAAGAGGTAATATTTATTCAATCAAATCTATACGGTCCCCTCGCTGTCGAGAGGATTCGGGTTTATTGAAAGCATAAAAATTTCTACACTACTGGTGATATCACCTATAGCAAAAGGCGGATCCAGTATCTTTACCGGTGCAGGCAACTGCTCCAACTGCTCTTTCCGTGGCTCCGCCAGGCGCGTATGTCCACGGACTCCATCAGACTCCAGCAATGCGGCTCCCAGCACCTCTCCAAGGACTCCACCTGTACCCTGCAAGAGATAAGCCGCATCATTTTGAGGTGGATAATTCTTCCCCAAAAAAATGTATTCCAAAGAGGGTCATCAACATAAGTATTTAAAATTAAAGACGGGTGACAACACTTCCCTGGAAATAAATCTCCACTCTCGTATACCACGTCGATCAACTCCTCATTGTTCGCCTCAGGTTGTTCAGGTAGCTTGGGCATATAAGCGTAGGTCTCATCAGGCAGCTCCTCATCATCGTCAGACTTATCCCATCGCACCTCCTGATCATATTCAATCGCGTCCATGGGTGCTAACTCCTTGCTCTCCTCCTCGTATACGTCCCATCGTACCTCTTGATCATATGTACATGAATCCTGCAAAAGGCACGATGAGTCGCCAAAATCTGAATCATAAAAAACATCATACATGGGAGGAGAATCAAATGTAGGAGATGAGGGAGTAAAGAGATCTCCCTGAAGGGGAGCCATAAGCTCTGTGGGATTGTCATCAGCATCAGTGGAAGCGTGGTCCTCTGAGGGATGCTCAGCCTCTATAGAAGGTGGGGATGGCTGCGGTAGCTCGAAAGGAGGTGGGCACGAGTCGGGCTCCATCTGTGTGCAGATGTCTTCGTCCAAAGTCACGTCCTACTCAATGGTCTGCTCCACTACTGTATGCATGACCTCCACAATAATATCCTCTGATGGTATAGGCTGCTCTGACTCAGGTGGGTGGCAGGGGGAGGCGACGACGGCATAAGGTGGCTCTATAGGCGCATGTATCTTGACCATGGTGTAAAAATGGGTCTTGTGCCCCTCAATTAGAGTGTAGACTCCATCATCAATTGTGCCTGTGGAAGAGATACAATGAGTGATAAAGTTTTGAAATTCAAGCTCAAAAGGATCACCTGCCGTTATTGTCAATGGACCGGAATTTCGAACTATGTCGACAATGTTTCTCAATAGGTCCGTGTACGTGTCCTCCTTTGGCAACTTAGATGTCTCTATTTGTGGAGTGTTGATGGTATAAAGGTGGATATGATCACCTTCAAGTGAAGCATACACTCCATCTATGATAGTACCTGTACTAGAGACATTAGCCATAACAAAATCGATGAATACTTGGTCGTATGGTTTACTTACCGTAATGGTTAGTGAACCGGTAGATCGAGTATCATCTATCATTTGCTCCAAGGCTGCTGCCAACTGTAGATCACTGAACTTCCCCACTTGCATCCTCTTCAAAAACTCACGTGAGGGTCCCTTTAGCCTTCTAGTGAAGATATCAACTAGCGTGGAGCCATTCCACTCATGGTCTGACTCCGTCTGGAACATTTCTAACATTCCTTCAAACCTAGACAAGGCTTCCCTGAAGGATTCTCCATCAGCCTGATAGAATGCAGCGAGATATATGTAGGAATGTATAGAGCCCGCTCGCATTTTCTTTGGAAGCACCATCGCTGCAACAATTGTACCTGATCAATCAAAGTAAACAACCTGGAAAAGACGTCAGTGGTACAAAGAGAGATAAATATAATAATAGCAGGTGGTGGGGAAAAATCGCTCTCAATGTTTTTTTTTTGATTTTTTTTTGTTTTTTTAATGTAATCTAATAAACCTAATTTTGACAAATTGGCACCCAACGGGAAACACCTCCCCGGCAACGACGTCAAAAACTTGATCGGCCCCGGATATACACCCAGAGAACGATTGTAGTTTTACCGTAAGTGCACGGCGTAGTGGCGAGCGGGTATCGAACACGAGGAGGTGGTGTTGGCTCCAATCTATCCTAGGTTGGTTTGACTACGAATGTATTATTGGTGGAGATGGTTATGGTATGATGTAATGACAATGGTGATGGATGTCGGTGTCGGTGATAAAGAAGTCGGTAAAATATCGATTCAAATACAATATAATAAAAGAGTCTAGAGCTAGGGAATCCCCACTACAAATCGTCATACATCATTGTAAATAGTGAATCTCAATATTACTAGACTTGTGTTGGGGTGAACTAGTCGTAACTGAATAGAGAACCAAGCTCACGCTCTCGCGCTATTGCCGGTCTATAGAAACCTAGGATAGGGCCCAATCTCTTGCAAACCCTAGCCTAAGCCACTAGTATTAGGATCGACATCATCGTTCAATCGTCCCTCGAGCCCACTCTCGTGCAAACTCGAGTTATGATCTAGGTTGTGATAGTTCGTATTCGTCCAATCTCTTGCAAACGAATATGGGTATAGATTTACAATTAAAAATCCTAGCTTTGGTCCAATCTCTTGCAAACCAAATCTAGAGAAATCCAATTGTAAATCTAAATCGAATATCTAGGCCTTCCCATCGATTAGAATCCAATCTCTTGCAAATCCCAAATCGATGGAAATCACTAGCTATCCGTAGTAAATCAATCACAACCTAACCTCCTAGAAATTCTAGCAATTTAGAAATTCATTCATCACAAATCTGAAATTAGATCCATAGGGTTCATCCCCATGCCCTAGAACATCAAATCTACTCAAGTATAGCAACAAGGATATATGAATCAATAAAAACCATTGCTTGCATATAAAAAGATAGCAAATCAAAGATTCAAACAATAAGAATAGAGATACTTAGCTTAGATGAAGAATTCCAATCCAAATACAAGCTTTTTGCTCCAAGAGGGGGCCTAGGGCATGGCTTAACCTCTAAAATAACTCTAAGAAAACATAATGGGAACCCTCTCTAATGGTGGCGACAAAACTCTTATATAGCCCCCCAAAACCCTAGAAAATAACCCTAGAAAACCCATCAAATTCGTGCCCAAAAACAGCCCAAACCATAACTTAAAATCTGGGCCCAGGCCGCACTCGACCGAGTGGAACATGTGACTCGACCGAGTGGCAATTCCAGCACTGCAGCGTCAACTTGCAGAGATTCTCCAGATTTCATCCGACCTCCGATTGGCGTGTTATTGGTGGCGGTGGAACCGTCACGAAGTCTACTATCCATAAAAAATATGAGAAAAATACTTTGACCTCTGAAATGATAGCAGATTTCAAAAGAGTAGGAGGCTATCTGAAAATCTGGGCACTGCGTGTCCTCGGCATCACTCGGCCGAGCGGCAAATGTCACTCGGCCGAGGGGCTTTTGGTACTCGGCCGAGTCAGAGCTCGTAGTCGACTGATGGATTACAGTAAGTCTGGTCTTTTTGGATGCCGTCGTTCGTGTGCCACTCGGGCGAGTAGTGTCTCTATACTCGGCCGAGTGGGATGTCGTCACTCGACCGAGTGCATGCTAATCTTCAAGTAATTGTGTGTCCGATCTGGCCGGCCGAGCGGGCTTCTTTGCTCTGCCGAGTGACTCCTTCACTCGGCCGAGTGGCATGCTGAAAATGCCCAATCTTCATCATTTCGCTTCCTCGTCGCTCCTACGACTTTCTTTCTTCTTCCACTCGTCTTCTATCGCTAATAGGTCCTCAATAAGTCCATGAGCGATGCTCCATTACGCGTGCAAGTCCTTTAAGCTCATTTTTTGCTCCCAATTGCTCATATTTCCTGAAATCCGACAAAAAACAAGAAATAGTGAAAAGTAACACAATATCATCGAATAATCGTGAAAATCGCAATATGAGCAATCAAAATGGCGTGAAAACATGCAGAAAAAGGTGTAAAATATGGAGCGATCACTAGTCGGTCGGTGAACCTTCTTGGACCGACTAACTGTAAACAGTGAATGAGCTGAATTGAGATAGGATATCTAGTCGGTTCACGAAGGATTACCGACCGACTAGATTGCCATCTAGTCGATTGGTTCTCCTTCTTGAACCAACTAAGATGCACTAGAAGCCGTGAAAAGAAGCGTAAGGCTTCGGGAAGGATTCTATGGGCTTCTATGATAATCCTAGCTCTAATAATGTAAGACATACTCAAGGCTTAACATTCTATACGATGAAGTTAGAAGACAATAAATAAACTTAAACGAACCGTCTTCAAAGCTTCAATCCGAATCTCTTGACTTCAATAAAGCTTAAACGAAGCTTCAGGCACACGATCACAGACTTTGAGAAGTCTTGGGACGTCGCTTTTGATATATGTGACTTTTGGCGACGATCTCCTTAACTGCGCTCACAAAGGAGTTAGTTCACGATATTTATGTTTGCTCATCATCAAAACCAAATCCGGGGAATCAATACTCAACATTTAACACCTTTCATGTAGGTAGGATGGAGATTTGGCGAGGAGCATTGAATTTAAAGTCTAATTTGTTTAGCCCCTTAGTCGTATAGCGACGCGAAGGTATATTTCTTTTCCCTCTTTGCATTCATTGCATACCTTCATAGATTTTGTGTGTGTGCTTGATTTAATTTTTGTTTGTGTGCATGTTTGTTTGCTTTTTAGGTTTTTTTTAGTTCTTTATAAAATAAAAACAAAAAAAATTAAAAAAACCAAAAATAAAAAAAAATTGTGCTTAATGAATACCCCTTTATGATCCATTATAAGTGGTATTTTTTGAATGTTCGTTCATATCCTTGTAGAAATCATTGTATTATTATAGTAGCTACATGCGCATGTTAGAAACTATTTGGTAGCCATGACATGGTTCATGAAATGATTAATTTAATTTCTACACCTACATACGCGCTTCAACGAATACTAAACATTTAGTACTTTTGGAGATTCTTTTGATGAATGTTGGAAAGTGAATGTAGGATGAATAAAAACTGAATTATCTAAGGGATATGATGTGTAGTGCCATGAATAAAAATTGAGCACAAAGTGAATACGAAAAAAATAATGAAAATTGCTCCGTATGTAAAATGGATACAATTCATGGCAAGTACACTACCCACGAGTATCCAACATATGCTTTATGGGTAATCTCTAGCGTTGGTGTACTTTACTCGTCAAGCAATGCCAACACACATCTAAGAGTCCTTATAGGCTATGTTTTGGGGGTTTGGTACCTTGAACTCATTTTTAATGAGGTGGAAAAAAATCAATCCAAGTGATATTCATGTTAATTGGAAAATGTGGATTGGTTTTGGTTGATGTTCTAAATCGAATCTCCCTTTGTACTTCAATGTTTATATTATCATACATACACAATGGTGGTGAAGTCTAAATTATGATTTTCAATGAATTTGAAGTGTATACTTTATAGAAAAGAGCATGCAAGTGATAGATATAATCTATAATACTTTATTTTTGCTTGTGATATTTGATGACTTCATTAATACGCTTTTGATGATAACAAAGGGGAGAAAAGAAAGTAAGATTTGGCATGATTTGGTATGTTAAGATGGTATGATTTGGTATGTTAAGATTTGGTATATTTGGTATTATTTGTTGAAGGGGGAGCTTGTACTATGAAATACATGTGGAGCTTGATAATACATGAATAGGGGGAGCTTGGAAAAACGGAGAGCATGCTTATATCTATGTGCTACATTGTTGTGCATGCTTGTAATGCTTGAGTATATTATTGTGCATTACATCCTTCAACACACTTCACACTCTTACTTCTCATTGCTCAAATCTTTTATGGGTTTGTCATCATCAAAAGGCGGAGATGTTGGAAGCAACGATCTAGGATCTTTAGTTTGATGATGACAAACGTGTGTTGCTATTTAACGTGTGTGCTAAGTGTGTTTCAGTGATGGCAAGGACGTAATTCTTCAAAGGGATGGCTAAGACAATTGTTGGAGGAATTGCTATTCACATAGCAAATGGGCTCGGTCAAAGTGCTATACACCAAGCATTGTGGACTTTGTCCTATTTGAGATGAGATGGAAAGAATTTCTTGGACTTGGTCAAATCCATTAAAAATATTTGCAAATATTTCTTCATATCCAAACACCAATATCAATTCCCATACTATCCCCTTCAAATCTTAATCTCCTACCAACTAGGGATCCCTTTGGATTTCTTCTTAGTCAATCACATCTCTTAGCCATATCATTGTTAGACCTGGTCCAAAATGATTCCATCCTAGCCAAGCCTCCTCAAGCCGCAACATACCCTAAACCCCACTCCTATATAAGAGAGCCTACAACAAAGAAAAGATGCAACAAATACAAAGAACCAAGGCGACCAAAACAAAGCGTAGAGCATGCGGCAAAACCCTAGGCCAAAACTACAACTCCACGCAGCCAACTCAAACAGACCCTAGGTCAAAATAATATCCCGTGCAAGCCTTCACAATTTTCCAAGGCTTCAACATCTCATCTTTGCTGCATGCCAAAAGTATTCTCTCCATACTCCATCATCCAAACTTCATCCTCCTTTTAGCAAGCTGCACCATATGGAGTTCCTGCTGCCGTGGCCATCAACGCTCGAGGTCCTCATCATCATCGTGAAGCCTCCGACTAATTGCTGCCGAACTCTTTGACGACAACACCATCAGCTCTTACTGCCGTGAACGAGAACGTCTTGCATGCCTTAGAAAAGATCTGCCGAAGTCTTATACTCGCCATCGATGAAGACGTGATGCTGTGAAGCGTGTCATGAGCATCAATCTTTGAAAAGCTTCCATCGAAAAGGAAGTGCTGCCGTGCCCCACCGAAGACGAGCTCTCCTCGCTGCCCTCTTGCTGCAAGTCGAAGCGCTACCATGGAAGTCCTGTTGCCGTTCCAGAAATGCTACCATCGACAAGGTCGAGTGAGTCACCGTCAAGTTCAAGGCACTCGGAGAAGTCACCGTCGAGTTCAATGCACTCGGAGAAGTCACCGTCGAGTTCGAGTCGCTCGGAGTTTGTCGCCGTCGAAGTCACCATAGGAGTCGGAGTCGGGTAATTACTGAGTCCGCACCGTCGAAGAGAAGCTCGCCATCGTCGAGCCCCCACCGTCGACGAGGTGACGACGGGTCGCCGTCGAAGAAGAAGCCCGCTGCATGCCCTAATTCGACCCTGAACACGAAATATAATCCCGACGTGGAGAAGCCCACGTGAAGGAGAAATCGATCGAAATAACCTGCTGATGTGGATAAAGTTTTTAAGTGATTTGCTGTGCGCACAGACAGAAGGAAATTGAAGTTGAACTGTGATTGCTTTATGCACAGACCTATTTGTGCACTCAAATTCAAAGAGCCACAACTTGAGATCCAGGAGTCGGATCGAAACACCGTTTGCACCAGACTGAACTTGACGCCGTGCTGAACGATAGAGACGACTATACGGACACGATCTGAACATTTCTAAACCCTTTACTCTTTATATTCGTGTATTAGTTTGTCGATCTCTGTAGGGAAAACTTTACCGTTATTGTGTTCTTTTGGGACTTGTCTTGTTGGGGCTAGACAAGAGGGTCTTGACGTGTTATTGCAGTCAAGATACGCATTTACTAGGTTGATAGTGTTCTGCACTTTGGTGAGTGTGGTACAGTCTAGGTGGGGAGTTGGAGCTAGGACCCCATTGTGGGTGTACAGAAGGAACTTATTAATGCTAGTATTTGCTTGGGGGCTAGACGTAGGTCGTTGATGTGATCAAACCAGGGTAAAGCTGTGTGTACTCTGTAATTGTCTTTTAGTTACTCTGCGTGTGTTTTGAACTGCGTATGGTTTCTCGTGGGTTGCACAAGAATATTTTTATAAGCCTATTCACCCCTCTCTTGGCTAGTATCCAGATCCAACACATTGTGTTTAGTATTCTTACATAATCAAAAGCATATTGCTTCACATTTTTATACACAATATTTTGAACAACATTTTTCTTTGAAGTAGATGCATGCATACAAGATAGAGTAGCTTTCACATTTGGTTTGTTCTTAACCTTTTCAAGTCTTAGAACAAGTTCCTCATGTTTGAGCTTACTTGAAACAATATCATTTGTAAGTATATTGAATTTATCACTCAAGGTTGAGACATATAGAGTATGTTCATTTTTCAAGGCATCATGATGACAAGTTAATTTATTATATTTACTCGAAAGAGAATCGAATTTGATTTTGAGATTGTTATGTTCATTATGCAAAAAATTATATTTATTATCCAAATTTTTGCATTTCTTTTTCAATCTCTCGTACTCTCTATACAAATTTTTATATGCACTAGCAATGTCAAAGTCATTTTCTTCATCAGAACTAGATTCACATTCCTCTTCCTTGTTGTAATGATGAGTCATCATGCATATTTCTCTCCCAACGCTCTCATCGTTTGATTGGGTTGTCTCCATGGGTGTTTGGATTGCTTTAGAACTTGATCCAAATCTTTCTTCCAATAGATTGATTATTTAATGTGAGATGTCTGCCTCTTCTACAAGGTCTAATATCTTATTAGTTAAACCAATATATGGTAGATGCATTACCTTTATGTTTCTGAAGTAGGCTTCCTCTTGATCTGGATTCCATTGAGTTTGAGGATGGTTGGAATTTCGTATGGATCTCTAAGAAATCGTGCGTACTTTAGATCTTGTGCCTCCAAGTAGATCTACATCCTTCTTTTCCATTGGGGATAGTAAGTACTGTCGAAGGTTGGTGGATTATGAATGATATATCCAGAAAGACAGAACATTGTTGATGCCATCGCCGTTGACCCTGATCTGATACTAAATGTTGGATCCTTTGGATGGCAAATAACACTAGAAGGGGAGGAGTTGAATAGTGTTGTATAATTTAAAACTTTTTTTTGATTATTAGAACACAACCGATTTCCCTTCCAATGTTGCCTAAGAAACCAAGTAGAGTGATCTACGCTTGCTCCCTAATCAACACGATAAACTTAAAAGAATATAAAGATTAATTACAAGCAACAAAGAAATTACAATCAGAGAGATTTTACACAACGGAATAAAAAAGTAATCTTTGCAATAATAATATATTAACAAGGAATTACAATTGCGAATATATTAAGGACAAATAAATAAGAAATACAAACACAGAAAGCACACAGAGAGACAATCGATTTTATCCTGGTTCCCCACAACCTGGGTACGTTCAGTCCCCGACCAATCCGGTAGGAGATTTAATCCACTTTGCCTTAGCAATACAATTACCTAACTCCACTTGTTAGGATTTCCAACGACCTAGTATCCCTACCAGAATTTCCAACCAACTAGTCTTGACTAGGATTTTCCACAACCCTTATCACAAAGGGACTCCAAGTAAAAGATCAAAATCCAATTCACCACAATAATTGGTGGAGATTGGTTTACACCCAAAATAATTCTATAGCGGAGCTATTGTCACAATTGTGCTTATGTGGCTAAAAGAATTAAAATAGTTCTTAGATCACAAAAAGAATATAAATGAATTCGATGTGATCTAGAATCTTGAGTTTTCAAAAATTTTGTGAAGAATATGAAATCAAAAAGAGGATTTTTGAAAACAATTTTGCAATAGCCAAAAAGGAAAATGATCTTAAAAGAATTTAGATAAGAGCAGTAAGATTAGAAATTCAAAACCAGTTTTTGGCTACGATTATTGTTGAGAGCGATGAGAAAGATTTAGAATTCACGAGAGTTTTTGCTTAGCTCAAGAATGAAAGAATTAGTATATGGAATAGTTCTCATGGGATCTCTATTTATAGAGTTTCAAAGGAGAATTTGAATTTCAAAAAGGTTTGACTTTAGCCCCATAAATCAAGCAACGATTAAATTAAGGAGCAAAATCTGGGTAGTAAAAAATGCAGCTGGTAGTTGACTCCCAAAGGAGATAGTTGACTTCCAGAGAGTTTTCAATGAAAACTCTGGTCACAGCAGGTAGTCGACGCCCTCCTTTGGTAGTCGACTCCCAGAGCAGTTTTTCAGTGAAACTCAACTATGAAAGAGAGTAATCAATTCATGGGTGTTTAGAGATTGATTGCTGGAGTTTGAATCAAATAGCTTAACTCTCAAGAAATTTTAAAACGATTTTAAAATTTTTTTCGAAAAACGTTTTGCGTGTGTGCAATTTATCTTGGCTTTAACATTTTCCTAAAAAGAAACAACTCACATCTTTAGACTTAAAAGAATACTTCGAAGCCGATAAGATCTTTATGTAGATGCACGCTTCACTTTGAATTTGAGCTCCTATATAGCTTAAGCTTGAGCACGTTCTATGAGCTTCATCTTATGCTTGACGTAGAATGCGAGCTACCAAATTCATCTTCATCTTCATCTTCTGAGTGTGGTTGAGCTTCTTCTTTTCGGAGTATGCGTTGAGCTTTCATTAATTATTCGCACAACCTACACACTTAGATGATGCTATTAGTATATTAACCATATTTGGTGTGTTCATCATCAACACCACTTAGGGGTGGGACTAGATTTCCCATCATCTCTAACCGACATATATGTACCATGATCAAATCAATAAGCATGCATAGCATATTATTATTTGTTGTTCATGAAATGAAATAGGTAACTTAGCCAATCAAGGTATCACCACACTAATACCCGTTTCTTGAATCCTAGTAACCCATCAACCTTGTCCATGTCTTTATTCTAAATAGAAAAGGATGCAGAGATATGGAATTTTGTATTTTTATATTTTTGGCTATTGTTGACCTTTTGTCTTGTAAACATGCGTCAATGCAATGGAGTGCAAGGAGCGGTCTATGCATCCCAGATCAGGCATCTTAGGGCATCAGGTTACAAGGAACCCCAAAGGACCTTTATTTAGGATTTTTGTTTGATTTTTGTATTTTTGTGATTCTATTCTTGGGATTTTTGCAACCTCACGTAAATGCAATGTAATGCAAAGATGGTCTTTGACCAATTATTTGGCTACATACAAAAGAAAAGGAAAAAGCATAAAATCTAAACCTGGACTCGGTATCAGAAATTTCTACTCATCAATACTTCGAGTGTCATGGGGTTATCCTATCTCAATTGGATTACTACTCATACATGAAACATATTTAATTTCTCACACAAATCATGCAAATATAGTTAAAGTTCAGATTTAATACGTTTCATTTTCATTCAGGCCGTTTCAAGAATATGAATTATGGAAATATGAGTACTATTATGCAAAGCATACAAAAATGTTGTCCTTCTCAAGGAATATACTCTAAAACTATCACTTTCAATTAAGAGTTCGAAAAGATAATCCATTCATATACATTTCATAATTGAAGCACAAGAGATTTCAAATATCAAGTGATAACTTGTGTTTATACAAAGGGATAATGTGTGTAGATGTCAAACATGAATAATAATCATAGAAGGAGAATCATTTCTAGCAAAAATGAATAAAGATAAAAACGGCTAACAAGCACGCATTATGATGAATGAAACACTCAAAAAGAGAAAGCAAAGATAAAATGAAAAATGAAAAACTTCGATTTTTTTGAAAAATTCTAAAAATCCTACAAATAAAGTAAAAATGCAACCTGATGCGACTAAATGGCATAGAAATGCACTCCCCCAAGCTTAAACGACACATTTTCCTCAATGTGATTAAAATGAAAAATAGAAGAACAATTATAAATAGGGGGTGAGAGGGATGTATGGTGAAATGATGACATGAAATGTGAATGATCTTAATACGACTAAATGCGAAGCATGCAAATGATGATGATGATAGTGACGATAGGCACATCAAAATGGGTCTCCCCCAAGCTATACGAAACTGGGCACCGTGTAGATAGATGTGCACCAAAAATAACAGGGGGAGAACTGTAAGGACAGTCTGTACCTTGCAATACTAACAACAAACACTCTAGAGGGGGGATTGAGTAATGGCAATAATCGTGTAATTAAAAATTAAACTTGCAAATACGAAATTATAAGTTCAAGAGGAATTTAAACAACACAATCAAGCAAATTCTAACACAAAGATTTTACCCTAGTTCCCCAACTTGGGTACATCCAGCCACACCAAATATTCACTATAATCCTACACAAGGTAGTGAATACAATCTCACAAAGAGATACCCTACACAAGAGATTTGAATTCTCACAAAGAGAATCTAACTCTCACAAAGAAAGCAACTAACTTTCATAAAGAAAGTTAGGGGTAAAACTCTCACAAAGAGAGAAACTAACTTTCACAAAAGAAAATTAGGGTTTCACTTCACAAATATGAAATAAATACTCTTACCTATGCCTTAAGATGAACTTACTCAATACGAAGAAGAATGCATGGAAGATGATCTCCAAGTGTTGAGATGAGCCTTGATGCACTTGGATGATTTCCTTTAGCTAGCTTCAATACATGAAGATGATTAAAGATCTAAGAGTGAAATAAGAGGTTAAGAGTGTGGCTTAATGATCCTTAAAGATCTTCAATAGGTCCAAGAGTTCTAAATGAACTAAGCACACTCTTATATATAGGAAGCCCTAAAAACCCCATAAAACCAATCAAAAAGTCCAAAAGACAAAATCTGCAATGGCTAGATTTTGGGCTTAAAGCTCTCAGACAGGCGCCTGTAGAAGAAACCCCAAGCGACTGATCAACGGATAGAAAATTTCCATCGGTTATAATCTGAGCCAGGACATGTGAATGTAGAAGATTACACTTGCACATGTACAATGTGCAGGCGCCTGAATATACTTCAGTAGGCGGCTGTCACATGGGATGGAATGGAGCTGAGAAAATGCAAATTTTGTACTTATGCATTCAGAAGACTGATGACCAAAGTCCAGGCGCATGAATAAATACAAGAGACTGTAAACTCTACATCAGTCGGCTGTCACACAAAGTGGATTGGTGCCCAGAAATAGACAAGATATGCACATTGGCACTCAGAAGACTGAAGAACAAAGTTCAGGGGCCTGATGGTAGACATGCGCCTGTCAAATGGATTTCAATCGCATGCACCAAAAGCTCAAGAAAGGGTCAAGTAAATATGACTTGAACTGTGCACAACAACCACCTATAGAAGGCTGGCCAGGCGCCTGGTGAACACCAGTCGCCTGTCTTGCCTTCAGCAGTCACCTTTTAGAAAGCCTGAAAGTCCAATGAGAGTTCTTGGCAAGGAAAACCTATATGATTCGTTTTTATGATAATCCTAAGGCTCACTAAGATGGTTAATGCATATGCATAAATGAGTAGACCATCTATCAAGGCATTACAAGATCATATGACTTAAAAAGAGAAATGCAAGTAATTGAAATATTACATGGATTACAATTGCTTCTTTTAGAGTCTAATCTTCAAGCTCTTGATGCCTTGATGTTTCCCATCATCTTCCAAGCTTTGACACCTCTTGATGAGCTTCTCTTCATCAAGTTCCAAGCTTTGGCAATGCTCCTATTGATTCCATCCTTACACCAAGCTATTAGTCTCCAGAAATGATATTGTTTATTTGTTTAAACATGATACTAAAATATAAGAGTCATTAGCAACAACATAATGTTGTGATCATCATCAAAAAAATATTGGTTTAAAACACCAATACTTAACAGGAACGGATACGGAGAGACCAGAAATCAGGCTGCACCACCACCCAGTAGGGGTGGTGGTGGGTGTGCTTGCAGATGCTACAGAATGCCATCAAGCTTATCGGTGTTCTGCTACTTGAGATGCTGAAGTGCCTGAATTTCCTGACGTAACTCAGCTACAGCATGCTCCACTCCATATATACGTGTAGAAAAATCTGGAGCACGGGAGCCGCTGGACTCTCCTCTCGAAAGAGGTGCACGTGTAGGGAATACATGGTGCAGAGAGAGAGAGAGTAGGCTAGGCAGAGGTAGGAGCAGTGGAGGTAGGTGCAGACATGGCAGATGTGGTGGCAGTAGATGTGTGGACAGAAACCACCACACTCTCCGTCAGAATAGTAGATAAGGCAGCTGATACAAAAGTGGATGATGGGGCAGAAGCAGATGCACTCTTGACGGGTGGTGATGTGGGGACAGAAACGTCAACGCTCACAGAGGCATTAGAAATTGCAGTGGATAGAGGGGTGTTCTCGATAGAAATAGGGATAGAGAGGGTCGCAGGAGGCTTAGACATGGGCTAAGATAGGCGTGGCTCCTCAATAATGTGTGGTGGAGCAGCACCCGGTTGCTGAGCAGGCTGCTCATCGTTAGGCTTTAGCTAGTAGAAGGGTGGAATATGGACCTCCATGTGGAGTTTCCACTCGATGTGCTCTAGGCCAATGAGAGTCCAAACGGGGTTCGGAAACACCATAAAATCAGCATCAAAACGGCCATGGAGATACACCTAGTGTCGACGACCGTGGGCCATGATAATGTGCATGCGAGAAAGCACATCTAGTGTCAGGGTGGTAGGGCCTAGTGCCTCTGCCAGATCATCAAGAATATCTAATTTGTCATTCTGGGCAAGTTGGGTAAAGAAGCCACCGCAATAGATAGCTCCCTTCTGAGAGGAAGCCACAAATAGCAAACGGTCACAAAGAATTTGAGCCGGGTCCATAGAAAATGCAGGAAGGGAGGTTCCATCTAATTTCTCCTCCAGGGGGAGAGTAAGAGCCCACAAGAGGACAAGCTCAATAGTGGACATAGTCCCAGGCTCATGCTTGCATAGGATGGTAGTAGCTAGGTGGTGCTGAGCAAAGTGCAGACATGTGTGGATAATGGAAGATGACTTGGAGCGGCTAGTGCTAAAGACAGGAAGGGCAGAGATCCTCTCCAAAAAGTTGGTGGAATGAATAGCGATGGGAGTATTCTTACCGGGGGAGAAGGCAGACTCGACATCGTGGACAGTGGGCCAATGGAAAAATCGATGGATTGCTCCGTATGTGTATGATATCTCAGCGTCCATTAGACTGAATGCTATCCCTCTGTCGGTCCTATGGATAGAACTGAGGGCTTCCAAGGTGAGGCGAGTGTAGGTCTTCGTCATCAAATCTAGGAAGTGCTCCCAGCCTATATTACGATAAAGCTGCTGGATGCCTAGCAATACCCCTAACTGCTCTAGGGCTCCTAAGTCTACAAATTTTATGGCTATAATCGGATGTCTAGAGAGTTCCTCAAATTTGTGACGATGTGCATCGGCACGGAAAACAATACTGTACATCTCAATGGGAGTGCCCTTGAGCTATGAGGGTGGAGGTGGTGGAGGTGGAGGTTCTGATGTGGGGCCACGTGCCCTAGATGAGGAAGTAGAAGCTTTACGCTTCTTCTTAGGAGGTGGTCGTGAGGGTGGTGGTGGTGGTGGATCTGGTGAGGGTGTGTGAATGCGTGCCCTAGTGCCCTTGCGGGGTGGAATGGTGCAAAATGCTCAAAGACCAAATAATAAAACCACACAAGTAATAACGATATAAAGATGAAAGCGTGAGGCATGGAAAGAGTATACACAAGCAAGCGACGAGCCAAATCTCAAAGCGATGAGCTACACATGTCCAAATCCGTGAAATCCCCTAAGCGATCAAAATAGGACTCCTCGATCTCCTCCAAGTAACCCAAGCAAGTCCTATTCAAGGAATAATTCAAATTTTTAGGTTGGATTTGAAGGTTTTTCGAATTTGGGGGAATGTTGGCTTTTAGGGTTTTGGGGAAATGGAGGAAGAAGGAGGAGGAGATGATGATATGGAGTGGGGAGGAGAAGTAGGGGTAGGGGATGTCGAAGGGGAAGATGGAATGAGGGGGTCCGAGTAATTGGGGAAAAGGGCAAAGAGATTAGAGGTGCTTGATCGAGTTCTGGGAAGAGCTCGATCGAGGCCCTCGATCTCGTTTTATACGGGGTTGTGGCGGTTGGGTGCTCGGTCAAGCAGGATAAGCACTCGGGCGGGCAGAACGAAAATGGGCCCCCTTTTTCTTTGAGTTCAGAATAGCCCCCCCCAGTTGGGCATTTTGCTCGGCTGAGCGCATAGTCGCTCGGCCGAGTGGCTGCTGCTGGCAGCCTGCCACTTCTTTTGTTATGCTCCTCTTCGATCTTTGAGGCCTCGATTAACGTTCATGCTTCTCCTCCAGCTCTTTTTAGACGTTCTAATCGTCGAGCACCTGTAAGAATTTAAGCTTGTCAGATATTTCTATTAGCTATAATTTTTTCTAAAAGAATAATAAAAATTCAAACAGAAATCAGAGAATACGAAAACATGTCAGGTTGCCTCCTGCCAAGTGCTTGTTTACGGTCGTAAGCTCGACCCATGATACTCAATGAATGCTGAATATTGGGCGCAGGAGATATGCCCATCATTTTTGTCGATCAACCCTTATGGAGCCGGTTGTTCGATCTCCTCCGCTGGACCATCAGTGTCATATTATCTCTTCTCTTCTCTTTATGGCGTCTTGAAGATGCCACATCAACAATTTCATTGATCTTCATGACATCTGGGTTGTGATCCTCCAAAGCAAGCATAACATGCTCGTGCATAACCAAACTATTAGCTGGGACCTCATCCAGTACCTGAAAATAGGCTGCTACTACTCTGTCATGCAATGGGTCTATACCACCATCTTCGCTCTACTGCATATGGTCAGAAAAAAATCTCCTCATTTGCAAACTCTTCAATGATCTCGTCTTCCACCAGTTCCAGATAAATGACGTCATCCATGGGTGCTCTCTCCCTGATCGGCTTAGGAAGCCGAAATTCCATTTCAATGTTTCCCACATTGAGGGAAAGTGTGCCCTCTCGGATGTCTATCAACACTCCAGCTGTCGCCATGAATGGGCGACCAAGTATGATCTGTGACCCGCCATCTTCTGCCATGTCCATGATGACAACGTCCAACGGAACGCTTACTCCACCAGGAATCTGGAATATGCCATCCCTAGCCACTCCGACTGGCTGTGTCACTGATTTATCGGCTAGCTGGATCGTCTTCACCATTGGTTCTTGCTCTGTGCCGATGTTGAGGTGCTTGAAGATGGATAAAGGCATCAAGCTGATGCTGGCTAGGTCTATCAACGGTTTTGTGATGGCGACGTGACGTGCGTTTATATTTCATATATTCACGCACGTTTTCTTTTATGTTTCTCCGTGTTTTCCGCCGTATTTTATTCGTTTTCTCGTATTTTCTCGTTTTCTTTCACTTTTCTTTGTTTCTCCATGTTTGCAGGAGATTGACCGTGTAGGGGACGTTTAACGACGATATCTCAAGTCCCCAGAGCAACGGGAGGAGTCACGCGTGATCCAGGGGGTCAAACGACAAAGATCACATCTTTCAGCCCCTCACCCGGTCGGTTGGTCATCTCCAACTGATCGGGTGATGCACGCGTGCACCACCCGGTCTCAGCCGGAGCTCAAGTGAAAGTCACCCGACCGGTTCACAGACCGGTTCAACTGGGGCCAACTCTCTGTCTTCTCGAGCCAAATTCCAACCGATCGGGTGACTCTCACCCGATCGGTTCATCTGTAGCTGATGCTGAAGAGCTGAAGACACGGGCACCCAACCGATCACTTCACCCGGTGGCGCCAAGATCCAACCGGTTGTTGAATATTGGACTCCCCGGATTTGGTTTTGATGATGAGCAAACATAAATAATCCATGAACTAACAATTTGTGAGCGCAGTTTTGGAGATCGTCGCCAAATTCACGAGAACATTCATAGCGACATCTCAACTCTTCCCAAAGCTCATATTCATGCCTAAAGCTTCGTTGAAGCTCTTGCGACGCTTTGGAAGTTATGAAGATTCAATCGAAGCTCTCGAAGACCGTTTATTAAGGTTTTATTTATAGTCTTTTAGCTTCGATATATAGAATGTTAAGCCTTGAGTATATCTTACGTTTCTATCTTCATTACTCTCATTTCGTAGCTCTAGGATCCTTGCACAAGTTCATTCTAACTTCCTCGAAGCGTCGCGCTTCGATTCGGATTTGTATGTGCATGTTAGTTGGTACAAGAACAAGTACTGACCGACTAGATGGTGATCTAGTCGGTCGGCAACTGTTCTTGGACCGACTAGTTTGATTCCTTAATTTCTTGGACTTTACTGTTTACAGTTAGTCGGTCTACGTTGACTCACCGACCGACTAGTTTGTGAACTAGTCTGTCAGTGATGCTTCTTTGACCGACTAGTTGTGACTTACTGTTCATGCTAAATTTCTCCTAAGCTACTGTTTATCGTTAGTCGGTCTAAGAACGTTTGGTGACCGACTAGTTGACAATTTAGTCGGTCAACTTTTGTTCTTGGACCGACTAAGTCACTTTGCATTCAGACTAAGTTATTTTGCCTCTTAGTCGGTCTACGTTCATTGGCTGACCGACTAGTTGTGAAACTAGTCGGTCAGACAGTCTTCTTGGACCGACTAGATTTCTAGGTCTGAAATTCTATCTCTTCTCAGATCTACTCTTAGTCGGTCCACGTTGTTTGGCTGACCGACTAGTTGATGAACTAGTCGGTCAGTGATTGTTCTTTGACCGACTAAGTCTCACAGATTTCTATCCGTTGGTGAATGACCTAACTTGTTTTTATGGGACCCTATAAATATGAACCTAGGTCATTTCTATCTAGGTTAGAGCTGCCATTAAGAGATTCATTGAGTTCTAAAGAGATAGCCATTCTCCCTCAAATCTAAAGCTCTCTTCCTCACAAGAAACCCATTCTCTCTCATTTCTAGATCTAGAGAGAAGCTTGTTCTTGGTGAGCTCTTCAATCTATTGCTTGATCCAAGTCTCCAACTCAACCCTAGGCACCGATTGCTGGTCATTTCCTTGGTGCTAGGACTTGGTGACTTCATCTTCCTCAAATCCTTCATTTCACCATTTGGGTAAGAAAAACTCAAGGTATAGGATTTTGTGGTAAGATTGTTTAATTTCATTTAAACTCTTTAATATTGCTAATTGGTTCTCTCGGTTGTGAGAGAAGTTTGTGATCCCGGGTTGTGGGATTCACTTTGCCATTGCATGTATGATTTGATCTTGTGAAGGTTTTTCACAAGATATTCATAGTGGAAATCTTGAGTTAGGGTTTCTAACTCAAGTATCCGGAGGGGATCCGGGTGGTTGGGACGTAGGATCACCGGGAACAAGTCGGGGAGACTTGGGTGGATCCGAACCCATTAACATCGTTTGTTAGCATTGTTAATTTTGTGTTGTCATTCAATTTAAGCTTCCGCAAATTGATTTGGTAGTTGTTTGCAATTTAATTTGGAATTATACTCCTTATTATTTTAAAGTACTATTCACCCCCCCTCTAGTACTTGTGCAGTAGCTGGTAGGGCATTACATTTGGTATCAAAGCCAGATACACAGCTATGTCTGCCAACGACAACAAGACCGTGCATCCACCTTCCAACTATGACACCTTCAGGAACCGTGAAGGAGCATCTTCGGTGATGGAAGGACATTCCTCTACGAGGCCTCCATTCTTCAACGGTACCAACTACGGGTACTGGAAATGTCGGATGGAAACCTTCCTCCGAAGTGCATCCTTATGGAGGACTACAATGAAGGAGTACATCGAGCCCGAAGAAGAAGACTTTGAGAAATGGACAACCGCGGAGGTCGCCGCGGAGGTAAGCAATGCCAAGGCAATGAACGCCTTGCAATGCGCATTGGAGCCCGAGGACTTCAATAAGATATGCACATGTAAGAGTGCATATCAAATTTGGAACTCTCTCCTCATACTTCATGAAGGGACGAGTCGGGTAAGAGACTCTAAACTCGTAGTCGTAAACAAAGATTACGAAATGTTTCATATGCAACAGGGCGAGAAGATGAAAGAATATTACGCTCGTTTTGTTGACATAATAAACGAGTTAGAGGCCCTCGGCAAGTCCTACACTCAAAAGAAGAAGTGCTCAAAGCTTATTGAAGGACTTCCCTCTTCTTGGGAGAAACGCACCTTCGCCATCGAGGAAGGTAATGACATGAATAAGTACACCGTAGTTCAACTAATGGGTACTTTAATGTCGTATGAGGTACGCAAGGATAGCAAGCTCAAATTGCAAGAAAAGATGAAGTCTTATCTAAAGCAAGACGAGCCAAAGAAAAAGGCTATTGCCTTCAAATCCGCTCCATCCACATCCACATCAACCGACGATGAAGAATCGGAAACCGAGTTGGACTTGGAATCCATGGCACTCATGGCCAAGAAGTTCAACCGTTTCTTCCGAAAAGGTAACTTCAAGACCAAAGGTAAATTTGGTTCTTCTAACGCCTCTTCCTCTCCTTTGTGTTTTAAGTACAATAAGCCGGGACACATGAAAGCGGAGTGTCCCCTCAATAAGCAAAAGGAGAAGTGGAAGGCGCCAAAGTATGACAAGTCCAAGAAGTACACGAAAGGAAACAAGAAGGGACTTGTCGGAGCTACCTTCACCGACTCCGATGATTCTTCAAGCGGTGAGTTGGACGATGAGCACGTGGAGCAAGCGCACATGTGTTTCATGGCAAGAGAGGAGAACGATCAAGGATCCTCCTCTTCCGATGATAGTAATGACGAAAGCGATGAGGTAACGATGGATGATATTAGAAATGCTAACTCTCAACTTTGGTCAAAATACACTAAGTTAGTAAATAGATATACTAAGGTAAAAGATGACCTAGCGAGCATTCAAACATCTCCTAAGAATATCATCACCAACAACGACACCGTTGTTGAAGAGTTAAGAAATGAGATTGTGAATCTCAAATCTAAACTTGAACATGTTAGCATTGAGGATGCGGAAGAACATGAGATAGCGGATTTAACTTCTCAAAACTCGACTTTGAGTATTGAGAACGAGAATCTTAAATCTCGTGTTTATGTGCTCACATCGCAAATATCCACTTTGGATATTTCTTTGCGTTCTCTCAAAGAGAAATATGAGGACACATTGGGCCCAATCAACAAATTCAACAAGGGTAAGGGCCACTTGGATAATATCCTAAAAGATTTACTTCCGGCCAAACACCACATTGGCTTGGGGTATATGATGGGAAATTCATCCAAGTCGGTCACTACTTTTGTTAGGCCAACTTCCGAAGCCTCAACGAGTGGGAGCAAACACTCTATTGGTAGTTCATCTACCAATGGTGCTTCCACCTCGTCCACACCCTCTTTCAGAAAGAAACCCACCTTGGGTGGACCTCCAAAGAAGGGGCATGCCTACATGTACACCAATAACATGCCACGTAGGAACACACGTCCTACTCCACCGGCTCACACATATGATGATTTTTATGCAACACATTCTCGGGCACGTGCACACCATGTGATACACCCTCACGCACGTGTTCCCACACATGCATATGTACACCCACCACATCATATGAATAATTCTCGTCGTGCACCATTCCATCATGTCCCGTATGCCTATCCACAACATGCATCACGTAGAAATCAACGTCGCATGCATGCACCCAATAGGATGATGGCTCCCAAAATTTTCACTATTTGGAGCCCAAAGGACACAAGCATGGATGAAAAACAAATGTATATGAATGCTTATTTTTCGGATGTTGTGCATAGTAAGAATTATGTGGGGAAGTCTAAGTCCACTTGGACTTGGCTTCCAAAGGTCTAATCCCTTGGACCCAATGACCTTGGGTACCATGATATGAAAGTGTCTATCTTTAGGTACTCAAGGAAAACAAAAAGAAAAGGAGCAACAAATTTAAATTTAGATCTAAAGGGAATTGGATACTCGATAGCGGGTGTTCAAAACACATGACGGGTGACGCTCGATTGCTCTCCGGAGTGGTTCCCATTGCGAATGGAAACCGCGTCGTATTTGGAGGCAATGAGAGCGGAACCATCATAGGTGTTGGTAAAGTCGGTAACCCCTCTAAACCATTAATTAGTGATGTTTATCTTGTTAGTGGTTTAAATCATAATCTTATTTCAATAAGCCAACTTTGTGACAAAGGTTACAAAGTTAGTTTTGCGAAAGGATTGTGTCATATTTTAAGAAAACATAATGATAAATTATTATTTTCCGGAACTCGTCATAAAGACATTTATATTTTGGATCTTCCTAAGTCATATGAACAATGTCTCGTTGCCAACACAAGTGAACAACACTTATGGCATCGACGCTTTGGACATGTGAACTTTGGAACACTATATAAGCTTTCAAAATTGAATTCTATTAAAGGTTTTCCGAAGCTTGTTTTTGAAAAGAAAAGTTTTTGTGATTGTTGTCAACGCGGCAAGCTTCCTAAATCTTCATTTAAACCTAAGAAAAGCATCTCTACTAAACGGCCACTAGAGCTATTACATCTAGACTTATTTGGGCCAACTAGAGTAGCTTCCTTAGGAAATGCAAGGTATGGACTTGTAATCGTAGATGACTATTCAAGATTTACTTGGGTATTTTCATTGTGTAATAAAAATGAAGCTTTTGAAAACTTCACATTTTTTGTTAAGAAAGTACAAAATCTCTTAGGAACCACCATTGTCACTATTCGTAGTGATCATGGAGGTGAATTTGGGAATGAGTCTTTTGAGACATTTTGTGATGAAGTTGGTATTACTCACACCTTCTCTTTCCCTCGTGCACCTCCTCAAAATGGTGTAGTTGAGAGAAAGAATAGGACGCTAGTGGAGTGTGCTCGCACTATGCTTGATGATAGCCAACTTGGCCATCAATTTTGGGCGGAAGCGGTACACACCGCTTGCTATGTGTTTAATAGAATACTTTTGAGGCCCGGCACTAAACAAACTTGTTATGAATTGTTGTTTGGTAGGTTGCCTCAAGTTAAACATTTTCGTGTTTTTGGTTCGAAATGTTTTATTAAGAACACATATGGTAGTTTGGACAAATTCGATCCAAGATCCGATGATGGGATTTTTGTTGGATATTCTACGCGTAGTAAAGCCTACCGGATATTCAACAAACGAACCTCAACGATCGAGGAGTCGCTTCATGTCTCATTTAATGAAGGATTTGTTCCAACTAGAATTTCAAATGATAATGATTCTTTGGATGTTTTATGTGATTCGTTTGATAATTCTAAGTCTAATGATTCTATTGATTCTATTGAGACTAACCCAACTAATGAAGTTGTTGAGAATGTTCCTAGTGATCAAGGTATTCCCAAACGACTTCATACCGTTCGTGACCATCCCCATGAGAAAGTCATTGGCAATATTAATGATAGTGTCAAGAAGAGATCGCAAGTTCACCACTTCGCAAATTGTGCCTTTGCCTCATCGATAGAGCCAAAGAATATTAATGAAGCATGCGAAGATAGCGCTTGGATCTTAGCCATAGAGGAGGAGCTCATTCAATTCGAGAGGAATGAGGTATGTGAGCTTGTTCCATTGCCATCGAAGAATCACACCGTCATAGGGACAAAGTGGATCTTCAAGAACAAAACCGACGAAAACCAAGTCGTCGTCCGGAACAAAGCTCGGTTAGTTGCTCAAGGCTATCGACAAGAGGAAGGTATTGATTTCGAAGAATCCTTCGCTCCGGTAGCTAGATTAGAATCAATTAGATTACTTTTGTCTTTTGCATGCCATAAGAATTTTAAATTATTTCAAATGGATGTTAAAAGTGCATTTTTAAACGGAGATGTCGTTGAGGAAGTTTACGTTTCTCAACCTCCGGGCTTCATAAATGAAAAATTTCCAAATCATGTTTTTAAACTAAAGAAAGCTCTTTATGGGTTGAGACAAGCTCCTCGAGCTTGGTATGATCGCCTAAAGAATTTTCTTTTGGATTTGAATTTTAAAATGGGTGAAGCCGATTCAACACTTTTTATTAAGCATGCGAATAATGATATTTTATTAGTTCAAATTTATGTTGATGATATCATTTTCGGTGCTACTAACTTTGCTCTTTGCGAAGAGTTTTCTAATGTTATGAAGGAACAATTTGAGATGAGCCACATGGGCGAACTCAAATATTTCTTAGGTCTCCAAATTCGCCAATTGAACGATGCAATCTTCATCCACCAAACAAAGTACACGGTGGAGTTGCTAAAGCGATTTGGAATGGAGAATGCCTCCGGGAAAAAGACTCCAATGAGCACGACTACGCATCTTGACAAGGATACGGGCGGAAAAGATGTAGACATTCGTCTATATCGAGGTATGATAGGTAGTTTACTTTATCTTACCGCGAGTAGGCCCGATATTATGTTTGCCGTATGTATATGTGCTCGTTATCAGTCTCAACCTAAGGATTCTCACTTAGTAGCGGTTAAACGTATTTTTCGCTATCTAAGTTACACTTTAGATTTTAGATTACTTTATCCGAAATCTAGCACGTATGAGTTAGTCTCATACAGTGACGCTGATTATGCGGGATGCAAATCCGACAGGAAAAGTACTAGTGGCACTTGCCATTTTCTAGGAAATTCTCTTGTCTCTTGGTTTTCCAAGAAGCAAAATTCGGTATCACTTTCAACCACCGAGGCGGAATGCATTGCCGCCGGTGCCGCTTGTGCCCAGGTTCTTTGGATGAGACACACATTGAAGGATTTTGGTATTCATTGTGATACTAGCCCTATCATGGTGGATAACCAAAGTGCTATTTGTCTTTCAAAGAATCCGGTGCACCATTCCCGATCGAAACACATAGATGTCCGACACCATTTCTTAGATGATCATGTTGCTAAAAAGGACATCATATTAGTGTACGTTGAAACCCAAAAGCAAATCGCCGATATTTTCACGAAACCCCTAAAGGAGGACTCCTTTGTGCGGTTGCGTCGAGAATTGGGGATTATGGGTGAATCCGAGATATAGGATTCATATTTCATTCAAATATCTTGCATGCTATTATATTTCGCAATATTTCATTCATGCTAAGATTTATTGAATTTTTGGGAATTTTATGTGATATATTTGAATTTATGATCGAATTCGTATTTCAATGTCGTATTTAAGATTTCGACGTTTTATGGGGTAATTTAGATGACTAATGAGTGAGTTATGATGTTTCATCCAAGTGGTTTGTGAAGAGAAATCAATTATCAACTTTTGGACTCTTCTAGTCGGTCTAAGTTCACTTGTCAACCGACTAGATGCTCATCTAGTCGGTCAGCAAATGAACTCAGACCGACTAGATCAAGCCTATATCTAACTCCTATCATTTTCTTTCGTTAGTCGGTCTCAGTACACTTACCGACCGACTAGATTGAAAACTAGTCGGTCAGTGAATATACTGCGACCGACTAAATCTAGCCCTAAAAATCCCTCTGTGCCTCTGTTTTGCCTTAGTCGGTTCAAGCTCATTGACCGACCGACTAGATCGTAATCTAGTCGGTCAGTGCTTGAACTGTGACCGACTAAGTGTGTTAGGGCAGTTGAGTCTTTTCGTCTCCCGACCGACTTATACTCTAATTCATCCGACTAATTTCATTATTAGTCGGTCTTCTCACTTGCTCCAGCCCGAAAACCCCAAAACCCCCACTCGAAACCCTTCGTCTTCCGGCCGTTTCTCCGTCGATCGCCGCCGTAGACTCCTCCTCCTAGGTAAAATCCCCTCTCCTAGGTGTCGATTTCCTATTCTAGGGTTGTCTCTCCTTGATTTCAAACTCTAGCTCCTAGGGTTTCAATTTCTAACCTAGGGCTTGTGTTTTTCGAATCTTAGGGTTTGTTAGCTTGTGATCTCTAGGTTGTTTTTGATCTTATCGTCGTGTGCTTGTGCTCGTAGTGCTATGGCTAAGACTAGAATTCCTATCGCCTCTTCCGGGGCTTCTCCTATGACCGCAGGGCCTTCCGACCCTAGGAATCCCCCGAAACCTAAGCGTCGTGCCAAGTCAACCCAAGGCTCTCCATCTTCGCCTCCTCCTAAGAAGCCTAGGACTGCCATAGCTAAACCACGCAAATCCTAGTCCAAAAAGCCTATTCTTCAGACTCCGGCTACTCCTCCTGATTCCGACTCTGAATTTATCCCAGAGGATGAGCCTACTAGGGAACCCACTCCACCTCCGAAGACCCGTAAGGCTAAGGGTAAAGCTCCTATGCCAGTCGGCGGTGTAGACATATCGTTGTGCCGCGATGACCCTCAGTGTCTCGCAACGTACAACCGTATAGAACACTATCCACTGTTGTTAGAGCATTACGTTCAGTTTTCTGATTTTCTCGGCCTTGCTGATCTTCTCTCTTATAGTGGCCTCCTAGATTATCTCCGATACGACCCCAAGGCCAATCCCAAACCGTATCCTCGCCTCGTGAAATTGTTCTATGCCAATCGTATTCGAGGCCAGTACGACGCCAGCCACTCCATTGAGACGACTGTCTTGGGAACTCCTATAGTTCTCACGGCAGAAATCTTGGGGGAGATTCTTGGTTGTTCGTCGTGTGGTCTCCTTCCTTCGGACATTTCCGTAGACGACATTTCTTCCTTGGATTAGTCTATTCTTGCAGATATCTTCCAGGTTATCCCCTCCGCATTCATTGGTGTTCCATCAAAATCTTTCAAGCCGAATGCGTGGGTTCTTAACCTGATCTTCAAGTCATGTCTCCTCCCTAAGTATGGATCCTCTTCACTCCCATCTCAGCCGTTCTTGAAATTGATCTACGCTCTTTTCTTGGGGTGCGAGATTAATTGGGCTCGCGTGATACTCGATAAGATGGATTCTTTCGAGTGTATACGCAAGGCCAATAAGTCTGCGCACATTCCATACCCTTGCCTGTTGACTCTCGTATTCCGTCATTTCCGAGTCCCTCTCCCTCCTGACGATGAGCGTCCTTTGGGTACGCCTCTGAACGCGACGGCCGTGAAGAAATCTCTAGCGGCGCTTCGTCACGTGCAGAGGTCTACCGCATCTGCATCCCAGTCTACTCCGTCAGCTGCTGCAGCCTCCTCTTCCCCTGCTACATTGGACGATGTCGTACGCCTACTTCGTCAGCATGACTCCCGTTTGGCTCGTACTGAGGAGGTAGTCTACTGTATGGCTCGTATGATGGGGATTGATCTTCCTCCGTCAGTGTCTGAGGCCGAGGAGATGGACGATGAGGAGCTTGACGAGCTTGTCACTTCTTTTGCCCGTGGCGATGAGGCCACTGCTGCTGCTGCTGCTGGTGTTTCCTCTTCTGCTCCTGGAGTTGGCACCACTACCGGTGTTCCAGAGCCTACTGCTTCAGCTCTTCAGCCTTCTGAGCCTGCTGCTGACCCTGTTTCCGAGCCTGCTCATGTATCTCCTGCTGCGGTTGACACTGCCACTGCTGCTGCTTCTGTCGAGACCCATGCTGCTGTTGAGCCTGTTGCTGAGATCTCCACTCCTGCCCCGACGATTCCATCTGTTGAGACACCTCTACTCCCTGCAGAGCCTGAGTCCACTCCGTCGACTGGACCCACGGACGCTGTAGATCCAGCCTCCTCCTCGTGATCGTCTGTTCCGAGGACTCTCCACTGCGCTTTGGATGATATATCTTAGTGAGAGTATTTTGGGTTAGGATGGGGTTTGAGAGATGTTTTGATGTATTTTTTTGTGCTCTCTGGATGTCGGAGTTGGATTTTATGATATGATGATGTTGATGATGATGATGTATTTTTTGTTGTTTATATAGATGATGTGTCTCACTTCATTTGATGTACCTCATATATTCGATGTGATATCTTTTTGGATGTACTCATGTTGTCTATATATATATATATGATCATCGTCGTTCACTTTGTCTTTTATTCGTCATGCAAATTTTAATATTCGTTGAATTCATTTAAAATGTGAACTCGTCGCTCGACGCATGAAAACTTGGTTAAATAGATTATATTTCTATAATTATATAGAATTGTTTTCTATGCACAAAATTAACCAAGAATATTGAATATTGGAGAGTATGTTTCTTTATTCAAGAAATGAATAAACATTTGGTACTTTTGATGATTTTGATTATCGTTGATTTTTATTGATAATGGAAAATTTGGCACACCTTGTTTTGATTTCCACACTTTTCCCTTGGTGTCAATTTGGTCCATTATCTTTGTCTACGACTCCCGATGTTGGATTTTACATTTCCTAATTGTTGTCGTTGTATGCCCCCCATTTTTGGGATAATGCCAAAGGGGGAGAGATAATGATAATAAATAGCGCAAATGAAAATTTAACTCAATTTCCAAGAATCTAGTTTGATATGTTAGATTCAGGGGGAGTTAAGATATATATAAGGATTTTCAAAATCCGATATTTCAAAAATCGATTCTCATTATATATCTTACTCGTCTGATTGATGCAATTCATATATATTCATTTTGGAATTAACGTGTCATCAATGCAGGGGGAGTAAGTATTTTACATTTGAATTATTATTTTTGATTATTATTTATGTTGGTTTGTCATCACCAAAAAGGGGGAGAATGTTGAATATTGGACTCCCCGGATTTGGTTTTGATGATGAGCAAACATAAATAATCCATGAACTAACAATTTGTGAGCGCAGTTTTGGAGATCATCGCCAAATTCACGAGAACATTCATAGCGACATCTCAACTCTTCCCAAAGCTCATATTCATGCCTAAAGCTTCGTTGAAGCTCTTGCGACGCTTTGGAAGTTATGAAGATTCAATCGAAGCTCTCGAAGACCGTTTATTAAGGTTTTATTTATAGTCTTTTAGCTTCGATATATAGAATGTTAAGCCTTGAGTATATCTTACGTTTCTATCTTCATTACGCTCATTTCGTAGCTCTAGGATCCTTGCACAAGTTCATTCTAACTTCCTCGAAGCGTCGCGCTTCGATTCGGATTTGTATGTGCATGTTAGTTGGTACAAGAACAAGTACTGACCGACTAGATGGTGATCTAGTCGGTCGGCAACTGTTCTTGGACCGACTAGTTTGATTCCTTAATTTCTTGGACTTTACTGTTTACAGTTAGTCGGTCTACGTTGACTCACCGACCGACTAGTTTGTGAACTAGTCGGTCAGTGATGCTTCTTTGACCGACTAGTTGTGACTTACTGTTCATGCTAAATTTCTCCTAAGCTACTGTTTATCGTTAGTCGGTCTAAGAACGTTTGGTGACCGACTAGTTGACAATTTAGTTGGTCAACTTTTGTTCTTGGACCGACTAAGTCACTTTGCATTCAGACTAAGTTATTTTGCCTCTTAGTCGGTCTACGTTCATTGGCTGACCGACTAGTTGTGAAACCAGTCGGTCAGACAGTCTTCTTGGACCGACTAGATTTCTAGGTCTGAAATTCTATCTCTTCTCAGATCTACTCTTAGTCGGTCCACGTTGTTTGGCTGACCGACTAGTTGATGAACTAGTCGGTCAGTGATTGTTCTTTGACCGACTAAGTCTCACAGATTTCTATCCGTTGGTGAATGACCTAACTTGTTTTTATGGGACCCTATAAATACGAACCTAGGTCATTTCTATCTAGGTTAGAGCTGCCATTAAGAGATTCATTGAGTTCTAAAGAGATAGCCATTCTCCCTCAAATCTAAAGCTCTCTTCCTCACAAGAAACCCATTCTCTCTCATTTCTAGATCTAGAGAGAAGCTTGTTCTTGGTGAGCTCTTCAAGCTATTGCTTGATCCAAGTCTCCAACTCAACCCTAGGCACCGATTGCTGGTCATTTCCTTGGTGCTAGGACTTGGTGACTTCATCTTCCTCAAATCCTTCATTTCACCATTTGGGTAAGAAAAACTCAAGGTATAGGATTTTGCGGTAAGATTGTTTAATTTCATTTAAACTCTTTAATATTGCTAATTGGTTCTCTCGGTTGTGAGAGAAGTTTGTGATCCCGGGTTGTGGGATTCACTTTGCCATTGCATGTATGATTTGATCTTGTGAAGGTTTTTCACAAGATATTCATAGTGGAAATCTTGAGTTATGGTTTCTAACTCAAGTATCCGGAGGGGATCCGGGTGGTTGGGACGTATGATCACCGGGAACAAGTCGGGGAGACTTGGGTGGATCCGAACCCATTAACATCGTTTGTTAGCATTGTTAATTTTGTGTTGTCATTCAATTTAAGCTTCCGCAAATTGATTTGGTAGTTGTTTGCAATTTAATTTGGAATTATACTCCTTATTATTTTAAAGTACTATTCACCCCCCCTCTAGTACTTGTGCAGTAGCTGGTAGGGCATTACACCGATCACTCCAAGAACTCACCCGACCGGTTCATATGACCGGGTGAAAGCTCGCCGTTTTCTGTTCATTATCTGTAACGGATCACCCGATCGGTTGACTTGTCAACCGATCGGGTGATACGAGAGTCTATAAAAAGAACCCCTAGGGTTCCAGAAACGGAGGGAGCTGCTAGTTTTTACTATTTTCTCCTATTGTGACGGCTGTAATTACTGTTCTTTTGTAAGTTTTCGGATCTTTCTCAAACTTTAGTATTGTCTTAATTACTCTATTACTTCCGCATTCCAATCGTCTGATTATGATTCCAACGGTTCATTTTCATTTAGATCGCTTTTTAATGAATTTTTGTGAGTAGTTCCAAAATCTGGGATTTTGGCGGAAACCCCTTCGGGGGCTCTTCCCGATGCATCCATAGGGTTAGGAAATAGATATGGATTAGTATTCTAACGGTTACGCGGGGTGTTTCATTGTCATTGGCGGGAAAAATACCGCCTTTGACCGTTGGGCCAAGGGGGAGTAAACTTGGCGGTTGACTCCCTAGCCATAGCTCACGCCCTTAGCGTAGACGTCGATCCTAGCGCGCGGGAGCGGCAGGATGAGACGTTGGGAGTTATCATTGCGAGCTTAGTGCTCCCGGAATCGATCAGTGTTAATGGACACGGGAGTGCACACTGATCGAATCCGGGAAGTCCAGTGTATCATCCTGGGCACCGACTGGAATATCGGGCCCATGGGGTGCCGGTACCATTTTCAGAGGCAACGTCTCACCATTAGACCCTAATTCTGATCACTATCCTACCCGTGGGCCGTATCGGCGAGAGTCACTCGTTGGGGGTGGAAACCAAAGTCCCGTGTTTACTTCTTATTGTTCATACCTTGCATTACTCTTCCGTGACAACCCATCAACCGATTCAGGCTAGCTCACCCACGGGGTGATTTTGGTCCTCCTTGACACAAGCACATCCTAGCCTCCCTGCGTTCGACCCCCAAGCCACACTACAACACCGTGCACTTGTGGTTACAAATATCTAAACCCTGCCCCCGCTGCCACGCGGCACACCACCGCCAGCGTGGCGGGACACGTCAAGTTTATGGCGCCGTTGCCGGGGAGGCAACGTGCTTGTTATTTTAGGATCTCTTGAACCCTAGTGTCTAGCTCTCATCCCTACCTCGCGATAATTTTCGCATTCTCCTTTTTCCTTTTTATTTTCTTATTTTTTATTTCTTATCTTATCTGTTTCTTTCCCACTTGTCGCTTCACGGGTGTTTGTTGTTTTTCATGCGCATGAGTTCAAGAAGTCTCGACGACTTGATTCCCCTCGATCCAGAGATTAACGCCACCCTTAGGCGTTTGGCCGCCGAGAAGCGAAGAAGAGAGGATCCCGAATCCATGGAGGAGAACACCACGCCTCACAAGTCCCTGTTGGAGTACTCGATGCCATCTATCGAGTCCACTTCCGCCATCCGTTCTCCAGCTATTGCGGCCTAAAGCTTCGAGCTAAAGCCGTCTTTGGTGACATGGATCCAGCAGGATCAGTTTGCGGGTGCACCCATGGAGAGCCCGATCGAGCATCTAGACTCCTTCTTGGAGAAATGTGACACCTTCCGGATTAATGGTGTCACGACTGAGGCATCCGTCTGAAGCTATTCCCCTTCTCGTTACGGGACAAAGCCAAGCAATGGCTTAGGGGGAAGGACCCCAACACTTTCAATACCTGGGAGAAGCTCTCCAATGCTTTTCTGACGAAGTTCTTTCCCCCGGGGAAGACCATGAAGTTGAGGAGTGAGATCTCCTCCTCCTCCCAGGCCAGCCACGAGTCCTTGCATGAAGCTTGGACGAGATACAAGGAGATGCAAAGAAGATGCCCTCACCATGAGCTTCTGAAGTGGCAGATCATTAATCTGTTCTACAATGGGTTGAGGGATGACCTAAAATCTTCTATGGACGCCGCGGCTGGGGGTTCCTTCATGTCAAGGAGCGAGGAAGATGCCGGACATATTCTGGAAAATATGGCATCCAACAATGAGCGGTGGTGTGATGAGAGAGCCACACCCATGTCTGGGGGTATACACAGAGTCGAGGACGTCGACAAACTTTCAAGCAAGTTCGACTTGCTTTCGACCCAGATCTCCGCACTAATGGTAGGAGCCGGTGGGGCCGGTACACAGCAGATTTCAGCAGTGGAATCCGAATTCTTTGGGGAATTCGACGGTGGTGATGTCTCACCACCGTTGGACCAGGCGAGCGCACTATTTTACAACCCCACGGGAAATGCACAGTATCCGCCAAGAACCAACTCCAACCCGGCCTACTCTCCAAACAACCGGAACCACCCTAACTTTGGTTACCGGGCACCATTTCAGCCCTCGCCGCCTCAACAGCCGCAACAACAAACATATCAGCCGGCTAGGCCACAGCAGAGTCAGATTCAGCAGCAACAATATCAGCAGCAACCTCAGCAACAATTTTACGCCCCCAGGAATCAGCAGCCAATCCAGCAGCAGCAGCAGTATGGCCAACAGAGGGCCGTCTCTCCGGTTGAGTCTCTCTTGACTCAATATATTACCAACCAGGAGAAGATCAATCAAAAGCTGGAAATGGGTCAGCGGGCCCTCACGGACCAAGTAACCCAGCTGGGGTTACAAGTGGCGAACCTTTCAAGGTCACAAAACCAATTTCCGCCACAACCGGATGTGAACCCGAGGGGAGCAACCCAAACGTCGGCACTCGTGCACGAGCACACAAATGTGTCCGTTATCGTTCTGAGAAGCGGGACACAAATCCCTACTAGAGTGCCCCCTAACAGACCGGAAGCACCGTTGGTCGTTGAGCGACCGATCGAAAAATCAAACGACGCCGGTGCTTCGTCATCAAATCCTACGACTCCGGAGGGAGCCTCTGAAGAAGAGAAGAAGAAGAACGAGGAAGGGAGCCCGAAAGTGTTCAAACCCGTTGTGCCATTTCCACAACGATTAGCTCAGGCCAAAATTGACGAGAAATATGGCAAGTTCTTCGCCATGGTCAAGGACCTGAGCTTGCAAATCCCCTTCCTGGAAGCAATCGAAACAATCCCCTCCTATGCAAAATTCCTGAAAGATTTGGTGACGAGAGGGTCTAGAAAGGAGAAAGTAGTGTTGACGCCGGAATGTAGCGCTCTCATCCAGAGGGCAAATCCGCCGAAACTTAAAGACCCGGGGAGCTTCTCAATTCCTTGCACGATCGGGGCAGTAAAGATTCATCGTGCACTCGTCGATCTCGGAGCGAGTGTAAGTTTGATGCCCCTGTCGATGTATAAAAGGATAGGAATGGGTCATTTGGAACCCACCGGTATGACCCTACAACTAGCTGACCGGTCGGTCAAATATCCGGTGGGGATTGTGGATGACCTACCCGTCAATGTAAAAGGGGTGCATGTGCCAGTGGACTTTGTAGTCATGGACATGCTTGAAGACGCACACACCCCCATCATCCTGGGACGGCCGTTCATGGCCACTGCTGGCGTTTTGATTGATGTGAAGAACGGAAAACTTTCGCTAAACGTCAGCGGAGAAAAGGTTGAATTTGATTTTGGGTTGTCCATGAAGTATCCCGATCCCCCAGATGACCCTCGGTGTAATTTGCTGGAGGTGTAAGAAGAAAAAGCTGCTGAAGAGAGCTCCTGGGAGATTCTCTTAAGAAACCCCCCCCGATGACTTGGAGGATTCAGAAGACCGAGACGGCCCTAAGAACAATGATGCTACTGGGAAAGCGAGTGCAGCACGTACGACCCCTCCCGGGTTCCCCAAGGCTCCTCCTGCGAGGAGAACGGGGAAAGAACCCATGGGCCTCACTAAAGACGAGGTCCGGATCCTTAAGAAGATGGCGGTAAGCGCCAATACGAAAGAGAAGCCCCCGGATCCCAAGAACAAGGAGAGGGTAGTCGAGCAAATCTTTCTCCAGCCGCTGACTACTCCAAAGGCCTTAAGCTCCGATGAATAAGAGATGCCAAACTTCGGGCATCACCCGTATAAACCACCGTGAACATCACTTGCGGGCGTCGAGCCAACGACGTTAAACAAGTACGCTTCATGGGAGGCAACCCATGTTCTAAACTTTTCCCTCACTTTTTAGTGTTATTTTTTACTTTATTTTATCTATTTTTATAAATAAAATCAGCCGCGAGAACATCTGTTCAGGGACTTAGACAAATCTGTTGGTTTTTGTAGGAAACAAAGCCCCAACCGATCGGTTGATAACTCACCCGATCGGTTGGGATGTATCAGATACAAGCCGAAATCTGTCCCCAGATGAACCGGTCGGTTGAAGAACAGAGAGACCAGGTGACAGCCCGGGTGAGCTGGGGAGAACTCTCTGGAAATCTTTGGGGAATATCAACCGATCGGTTGAGTTCGAGCGCGATCGGTTGAGGCGACCGGGTGAGCAGCCCTCAATTCTCGGGAAAATGAGTGGAGCGGCCAACCGATCGGTTGACAAGTCAACCGACCGGTTCGCCTGTAGCACTTCTTCGGCAAGAATTTTTGACCTAACCGTCAACCGATCGGGTGACAAGTCACCCGATCGGTTCGACTTAAAACCCTATATAAACCCCAGACCACCCGCTCGCTTTTACCTTCGCCCGATCGCCATTGTCGCCGTCGTTTTGCCTACCTCTCCTCCCCAACGGCCGGTTCTCACTTCCCCACGTCCTCTACTCATCCAATACTCCCTCTCCCCACCTCCTCCATCAATCTATCCATCATCTTCACTCCCTCTCTCCTTTCATTTCGAATTTCTGACCTAATTCCCCCCAAACAACGCCCATTTCAAAAATTCTTGCTGAAAGAGGTCGCCGCGGCTCCACGCTACTCTCATTGCACAGTGTGGGGACATCTACGAGCAAGCTTCGCCATTTCGCTTGGGTACACTCGCTCCTACGCTCATATTTCTATTTTTGCCCTATAAATTGTGCTTGCTCATTTTGCTTGTGTTAGTGTGCATTCATCGCTTTTGCACTCATTCATACATGCACACTCACGCATGGCTAAGGATAAAGACAATGGGAAGGGAATTATGCGGGAAGAGGAACCGTCTCGAAAGAGACGAAAACAAACACGTCCCCCTTCCCACACACGAGCACTTACACTTGGCCCTCCTCGCCTGTTATCCCCCCTGTTTGGGAATCCGGGTCGATCATAAAATTCCGGGTGCGTAACAGGAGTGTCACCACAAATCTGAACACAATCAACGATATATTTGGTTTCCCCAATCTTGGGGATGACTCCATCCGACACTACGGGTACACGCCCGAATTTAACGTCGATCAATTCTGGTTCCGCCTCACAATGTTCCACGACTATCCCCGAGGAAGGGCCAATGCCTCCTCCATCATTCATCCCGTGTTTCGTTTGGCCCACAGGATCATATCATCTATATTTTTTCCCAGGGACGAGTCCGGCACCGTGACTATCCCTGACCTTTTTATCCTCTGGGCCATGACTTTCCCTTTTGTCCGGGACGATGATGGAATTAGCTTCAGGGCCCCTACCGTCCCCATCCATGGCGGCGATTGGCTTGTTTACTAGCTACTCGAGATCAGCCGGGCCGGTAAGGGGAAGTTTTGTTGTGGGGGCATTATTACTATCATTTGCTCTTACCCCCAATTTAATATTCTCATCCCCAATAATCTTCCCGCCGCCGCAGGACCCTCACAGTGACATGCGTTTATTTTTTCATATATTTACGCGTGTTTTCTCCCGTGTTTTTCCATTATTTACCACCGTCTTGTATTCGTTTTCTCGTGTTTTCTCGTTTTCTTTCACTTTTCCGTGTTTTTGGTATTTTGCAGGAATTTCTAGCATTATGGACATAAAAACGACGATATCATGAGTCCCCGGAGCAATGGGAGGAGTCACGCGTGATCCAGGGGGTCAAAGCGATGAAGATTGATACTCCTCAGCCCTCAACCGATCGGGTGGACCAGTCACCTGATCGGTCGGTGCACGCGTATCCTACCCGGGCGGCTGCTGAAGAAGAATAGCAGCTCACCCGATCGGTTCAGCGATCGGGTGAACCGACGGAGCTCTCTGTCATTTGGGCTGAATTCCAATCGATCGGGTGACTTATCACCCGATCGGTTCACCTGTAACGGAATTTTCTAAGAGACAACCCGGACAGCTCAACCGACCAGTTCGTGGACCGTTTGAAACCGCCAGAGCTCTCGGCCAAATGGAGCGTAATTCCAACCGATCGGTTGACTTATCACCCGATCGGTTCACCTGTAGCTGCAATTCCTCATTTGGCGAACCGACTGAGCCACCCGCTCGCCTCAGCACTCGGTTGAAGATTTTCGAAGCTCTCACCCGATCGGTTGACTCATCAACCGATCTGGTGGCGGATTTTCTGCGGGTTTGGACCCGAACCATTAGGGTTTCGAAGTGGGGCTATAAATACACGAGGCTGGCCGACTTTGGAGAGGATCTCCTGGAGTTTTTAGGGCTTTTTGCCCCCTTCTCTTGTGAGTTCTAGGTTAGTTTAGATTAGGTCTTTTGCTCAATAAGTCTTGTATTGGATTGACGATTCAACTCAAGATAAGTATTTTACTCTCTTTTTCTCCATTGTTTGTATTGTGTTTATTTTGCTTGATGGTAAAAGTTTATATGTCTTTTGTGTTGTTTGTTTATATGTTATTCACCATTGAGTAGTTTTGATGAACCCTAATACGGGTTAGGGTAGGATTGTTGCTTGGAAATTTACATTAGACGTGGTTGCATGGCACGTGTTCGATGAAATGTGTCAATAGGGATTTCTAGCGATCTGGGTCCAATTCGTACGACGACACACTAGATGTGTTGGGGGTTGGGGTCCGGTGCTTGTCCTGTCAAGATCCGCTTCGATGTATCGCTAGAAATCACATTTGACCTATTTGGCCATTAGGGTTACGCGGGGGTGTTTCATTGTCATTGGCGGGAGAAAGACCGCCTCTGACCGTCGGGCCAAGGGGGAATAAACTTGGCGGTTGACTCCCTAGCCACAGCTTACGCCCCAAGCGTTGACATCGAGTCCTCGCGCGCGGGAGCGGCTTGGACGAAGTGTTGGGAGTTATCATTGTGGCCTTAATGCTCCCGGTTGCGGAAGGTGTTAATGGACAAGGGAATGCCCACCGTCCGGAACCAGGTAGGCCTAGCGTGCTTGGCACCGACCGGAATATCGGGCCATGGACGCTAGGTACCACCTTTTGGGGCAATGTCTCACCCTGGATCAAGTCAAATGCCAAGTGTCATGAGTGCTCTAACCCGTGTTAGCGGGGATTCACGTCGTGTCTTTTTATTTCTTTCTTTTATTTCTACACTTCACCCACATTATCCGCGTAGCTAGCACACGACCTAGGCGAGGCTAGTAACCACTCAAGCCATCCACCTCCCTGAGTTCGATAAACCCGCACCCTACACTAACTGTGCACTTGCGGTAAACGACACCGCGCCCGTCCACCGCCTAGAGCGAGGGGGCACCGGTCAAGTTTTTGGCGCCGTTGCCGGGGAGGCGTTCGGTTTGATATTAGCTTAGCTTGGGTTTGTTAGACTACGCATAAAAACACAAAAAAAAATTTCTTTTTCTTTTTTAAAAAAAAATATATTCAATAACCAAGAAATTTTTCCCCACTATTATATTATCTTTTTGTTATTCTCTTGTACTATTGACGCTCCTCTCTAGTTTTCTTATTTTTGTTATCCAGGTATCTTTGATATTGCCATGTGGAGATCAGATTTCGATGCTCAGATGGGAGGCTACGATCCCTATTCAGTTGTGGTTTGTGAGACTTGTGGGATGGCGGGGCACGTGTATTATGATTGCCCATTTACGCTTGAGAGCCTCCCCGACTCCAAGGCCAAACATTTTCCCACAACCTTAGCCCAAACACCTCCCATCCATTTCCTCAACCTTATACCCCTCCACAAACACAAGAAGAATCAAGCCTCGTGTCTCTCCTTGAAAGTGCCATGTTTAACCCAGGCCAAATATTACAAAACTTGATGGTACCAATCACCGAGCCGACACCGAGGAGAAGGGATGAAGGAGAGGATATACCCACTTTCATGGTTGAGACCACCATGCCATCGGCCACCATAGACACATCTCAAGCCGATACCCCATTTTTCCATCACTACCACTTGGATGACGAAGCATTTTTTGATGATGATAGTGAGGATGGGGAGATTTATCTAGGATCTGTGGGAGAGATTTCTTGTCTTGATTTGGATACCCCACATGAGTCCTATGAGAGCACTGAGGAGTTTACAGAGATTATGCATACCTGCGAGGAGGATGTGCGTGAGAACGAGGACACGATGACCACATACGAGGGGTCCGCTCCACATCCACCTCCACAGCCATCTCTGTCACAGCTTCCTCCTTGGTCGGTGGTCAACCATGAGGATGTCATTCAGGACATCGGGCAGACGGTGGGGCATGAGCATATCGTCGAGGAGGATGTGCATGAGGGCTTGGATACGATGGTCCACTCCATGGAGCCCGAGTCACATCTACCTTTACCGTCGTTCTCCACTTCTTCTGCGGCTGAGCATCTACTTGAGCATATTGTCCCTATTCAGGGAGATTTTCACACTCACTCTCACTCCACATTTAAGTCTCGCTTTTCACGTCCTATTCCTTTAGACTTATATATTTTTGACACACCATATCTCTCGCAGGACACAGGATCGACTTCCCTTGAGGTATGCTGCGGTGTGTCACCACCTGGAGAGCAACTTCACATGGAGAGCGGGGATTTGATCGTCGCTAGCACATAGGATAGCATACCATTTTCAGGGAGTGTTCGCCACATTTCATATATTTTATCATCATTTGTCGGCGACTATCTCTGGGATACTTTTATTTTGGGGAAAGATTTTTTGCCATGGACTAATGCACCTCGTCCTTTGCAGGTCACAGTTAGACACCTACGAGGGATGCTTGGAGGTGCATTGCTTGGGTCCATTGGCACACATGGCACAACGCTTCTGGCAGAGCCATAAAAGGAGCAGTTAGAGCAGCTACCTGCCCCACTTCAGATCTTGGATCCGCCTATGCTCAGGTGTATCCTAATCCAGTAGTGTAAAAATTTACCGCTTTCTAGTTTAGATTTGAATAATCTCGTCTCCTCTCATTAGCGAGGGGAGCGTATCTAGGATTTGCTTTTGCATCTTAATAACCCTTCATGTCGTGCCCTTCTATCATTTCACCCCACATCCTCTTCCGAGGAGAATGAGCACACCGTCTCTCCTGCATTTTGATTTCTTTCTTTTCTTTTCCGATCTTCCCCTTGCATATTTCTGCATCACATTGATCATATCGTTTCGCTGGCATTGTCATGTTCAGCTTGGGGGAAATCGATTTGTGTGCATGTGTTCGTGTGTCGTTGTTGTGTGTCTGTGTCTAGGTGTTCTTTTGTCGTGTTTTATACCTTTTATTTGAGTGTTTCTTTTTCTTTATTTTTTAGTTTCGCTCATGTGTTTTTCGTGTTTTTCATTTTTTATGTCGGTGTGTAACTTCCCCCCATTTTCATTGCCCTCTCGTATTCACTACTATTGCATTGAGGACAATGCAAGTTTTAGCTTGGGGGAGTCGCACTTCGTGCGTCATTTGTCTCTTTTTTCTTCGTTGTTTGAGTCTTTTTTCATCGTGTTTTTCTTTTTCTTCTCATCTTTTGTTCTCTCTCTCCTAGAGATGACCCCATATGATGAATTGCCACAAAATCACACACACACTTAGCATAGGTACGATGATCACATTCACTAACCCTAGGAAGCCGAGTCCTATTTCATTTCATGCTTCGTGGGTTCACTTTGCTTTTATGTGAGTCATGAGTCGTGACTAGCTAGGCGGAGTGCTTCTACTTTGTGATTTTGTTTTATATACCTATCCTTGGTTGACCCCTAGATTATCATGCTTCGATTTGAATATGCGGTATTTGCTTCTACTGTCTGCTTCTATATGCATGCTATATTTATATCGTATATTTCAATTCGCATGCGTCGGGATTCCACAATTAAGGACTAGGATAACCCATTTAGCCTATGCTCTATTTAGCGAGAATAGTTTCCTTTGCCCGAGTGTTTAGATTTCGACTTCTTTTTTGTTTTACTTGGTGCAAATCCCCTCGTCGTGTATCGTTCTCCCACTTGGGAGAGTGCACATGTGTATAGCCAAAAACCCAAAAATCCAAAAAAAAATATAGAAAAAAGGAAAAGAAAAGCCCAAAAAGAGAGGAAAAGAAAAATTTTGTATAGCCAAAAAGCCAAAAAAAATACAAATGCCCACAACCAAAAAAATTTCCGTGTAAATATTTTTTCCTACTTACCGAGAATAAAGGGAAGGCGAGAATTTGCACCAAGTGTTCTACTCCACATCATCTCAACCCCCTTCGTTATCGAAAACATTTGGCTTAGGAACTTTTTAGCTAGTATCTAGGCTATAGTGGCGTGATTTCCTTAACCCTAGTTGTGGAGTCCCTGACGCATGATATGTTTCGATTCTCTCTATTCTCATGCATGCTTGAACTATATATTCGCCGCTTAATTCAATTCGAATCGATATTTGGGTCATATCTTGGATTTGTGTATATCGAGCCTCATAGCACATTGTAGAAAGCGACACCATTTGCTAGCACACGACCACACTCACTCGCACTTCACCGCGTGGGCCCACGACACTTATTTGGACTCGTTTTCCTAGGTTTAGTGGCGTGATTTGGCGTTTGCTTGCTTGGTGTGTCGTTTTTGATTTTGGTGGCTCTGACGGACGATCTAGGATTTAGAGTTTTCTTTTTCTTTCTTCCTCTCTATTTTCCCTTTCCGAGCTCCTACTCTCACTCGTCTTCCTCGAGGACGAGGAAGAGTTCAGCTTGGGGGATTTTGACGTGCGTTTATTTTTTCATATATTTACGCGCGTTTTCTCCCGTGTTTTTCCATTATTTACCACCGTCTTGTATTCGTTTTCTCGTGTTTTCTCGTTTTCTTTCACTTTTCCATGTTTTTGGTATTTTGCAGGAATTTCTAGCATTTTGGACATAAAAATGACGATATCATGAGTCCTCGGAGCAATGGGAGGAGTCACGCGTGATCCAGGGGGGTCAAAGCGATGAAGATTGATACTCCTCAGCCCTCAACCGATCGGGTGGACCAGTCACCCGATCGGTTGGTGCACGCGTATCCTACCCGGGCGGCAGCTGAAGAAGAATAGCAGCTCACCCGATCGGTTCAGCGATCAGGTGAACCGACGGAGCTCTCTGTCATTTAGGCTGAATTCCAATCGATCGGGTGACTTATCACCCGATCGGTTCACCTGTAACGGAATTTTCTAAGAGACGACCCGGACAGCTCAACCGACCAGTTCGTGGACCGTTTGAAACCGCCAGAGCTCTCGGCCAAATGGAGCGTAATTCCAACCGATCGGGTGACTTATCACCCGATCGGTTCACCTGTAGCTGCAATTCCTCATTTGGCGAACCGACTGAGCGACCCGCTCGCCTCAGCGCCCGGTTGAAGATTTTCGAAGCTCTCACCCGATCGGTTGACTCATCAACCGATCGGGTGGCAGATTTTCTGCGGGTTTGGACCCGAACCATTAGGGTTTCGAAGTGGGGCTATAAATACACGAGGCTGGCCGACTTTGGAGAGGATCTCCTGGAGTTTTTAGGTCTTTTTGCCCCCCTTCTCTTGTGAGTTCTAGGTTAGTTTAGATTAGGTCTTTTGCTCAATAAGTCTTGTATTGGATTGACGATTCAACTCAAGATAAGTATTTTCCTCTCTTTTTCTCCATTGTTTGTATTGTGTTTATTTTGCTTGATGGTGAAAGTTTATATGTCTTTTGTGTTGTTTGTTTATATGTTATTCACCATTGAGTAGTTTTGATGAACCCTAATACGGGTTAGGGTAGGATTGTTGCTTGGAAATTTACATTAGACTTGGTTGCGTGGCACGTGTTCGATGAAATGTGTCAATGGGGATTTCTAGCGATCTGGGTCCAATTCGTACGACGACACACTAGATGTGTTGGGGGTTGGGGTCCGGTGCTTGTCCTGTCAAGATCCGCTTCGATGTATCGCTAGAAATCACATTTGACCTATTTGGCCATTAGGGTTACGCGGGGGTGTTTCATTGTCATTGGTGGGAGAAAGACCGCCTCTGACCGTCGGGCCAAGGGGGTATAAACTTGGCGGTTGACTCCCTAGCCACAGCTCACGCCCCGAGCGTTGACATCGAGTCCTCGCGCGCGGGAGTGGCTTGGACGAAGTGTTGGGAGTTATCATTGTGGCCTTAATGCTCCCGGTTGCGGAAGGTGTTAATGGACATGGGAATGCCCACCGTCCGGAACCGGGTAGGCCTAGCGTGCTTGGCACCGACCGGAATATCGGGCCATGGATGCTAGGTACCACCTTTTGGGGCAATGTCTCACCCTGGATCAAGTCAAATGCCAAGTGTCATGAGTGCTCTAACCCGTGTTAGCGGGGATTCACGTCGTGTCTTTTTATTTCTTTCTTTTATTTCTACACTTCACCCACATTATCCGCGTAGCTAGCACATGACCTATGTGAGGCTAGTAGCCACTGAAGCCATCCACCTCCCTGAGTTCGATAAACCCGCACCCTACACTAACCGTGCACTTGCGGTAAAACGACACCGCGCCGGTCCACCGCCTAGAGCGAGGGGGCACCGGTCACACAGCTAGATATTGATGTCCTGCGGCACATTCACATGATTAGGCCCCACTCCGATGGCCGCTTCATCTTCAATTATGGCCACCCCCCAGCCCCTTACACCATTCTCCCCAACCCCGCTCGCATGACCATTGCTCTTGTGGGAGATTGGACATTCCCACCTGATCCCAACTTCCTAGCGGGGTTGAACCTTCCCTTCCTTCCCGCGGACGCACGCAGACCACCGTCCCCTGGCGCCCACTTAGGCGAGCAGGATATCCCTGCGTCTCAAGGAGATTTTGGGGCTGGCCCGAGTCGTCCTGTCTCTGTTCCGGGGCCCATCACATCTGAGCACCTCTTTACGGCCATTTCTGGCCTTGTCTCCTGTGCCGGCTTGACCACTGCCGCCGGCACCACTTCGACCTTACCTGGCGGCACCACTTCTGCCTTACGTCAGTCCACATCTTTTGGTCGCCGTCAGGTCTCTACCCGTCTAGGTCTTGAAAGGGAGGTCGTTGCCCTTCGTGAGCTCGCCATGTCCTCTGCCTCCTCGGACCCATCACCGTCCTCTTTTCTCACTCACCCACGTTACCTCGCACTTGAGAGGAACGTGGCCGCCATTCTTCGCCTTCTCACTCACATCCACGGTCCACCTCCACCTTCACCACCTCGGCGATCTTCTCCTCCACCCTCCCACACATCCCCACATCCATCACCCCCCTCACCACATTCTTCTCCTCCCTCATCTAATCCCATCCAGGCATCCACTTCCCCCCTCCCGACCACTTCCATCGTACCCACGCTACCTCCCCCCTCCTCCTCCATCACTGCATACGTGCGTCGGAGGAAATTACCGGTGCACTCCAGATCTCTTCCTCCACCACCCACCACCGTCACCACCGCATCTTCTTCCCCCATTTCTATTCCTCTCACCACCGCCTTGATCGCCGTCCTACCACCACCACCCACCTCCACCGACACTCCTTCTATCGTTCACACCGTTGCCCCTATTCCTCCACCTCGTTCCCCACTTCTCCGTACACCCCCAGCCTCCCCCGACCACCCATCTACGCCCTCTTCCGAGGAGGACGTGCTCACCTTCTCCTGCTTTCTGATTTCACCTTGTTTGTTTTTGACTCCCCCTTGCATATCTCTGCATTTCACGATCACATTTTATTCGCTAGCACTGTCATGTCTAGCTTGGGGGACATCTATTTTGGTGTGTCGCCGTGTTTTGTTGTTTTTCTCATTTTGTGTGTGTGTGCTTGTTTTTCCCCTTTTGAGTGTCGTGTCGTGTCATGTGGCTTTATTTCTATTTTCGTGATGTTTAATTTTGATTTTGATTTTTCTTTATTTTCAATTTCATCTCTGCGTTTTCCTCGTTTTCATTTCTTTTTGTGTCGGTGCGTATTTCCCCCCATCTTCATTGCCCTCCCGTACTCACTCATATTGCATTGAGGGCAATGCAAGCTTCAGCTTGGGGGAGTCGCACTGTGTGCGTCATTTGAGTCCTTCTTTTTTTTCGTTTTTGTGTCGTTTTCATCGTGCTTTTTATTTTTTCTTCTTTTTTTTCTTCTCTCTTCTCTTCTTTTTATCTCTTTCTCCTAGAAATGAACCCTATGATGAATCGCCACGAAATCATACACACCTAGCATGGCATCGATAATCACACTCACTGACCCTAGGATTTCGAGTCCTCTTGCATTTCACGCATCGTGGGTCCACTTAGCTTTTTTGTGAGTCGTGCATTGTGCCTAGCTATTCAGTGTGCTTCTACTTCGTGATTTTATTTTATATACCCGTCCAGGAATGACCCCTAGATTATCATGCTTCGATTTGAATATGCAGTATTTGCTTCTACTATATGCATGCTATATTAATATCGTATATTTCAATTCGCATGCGTCGGGATTCCACAATTAAGGACTAGGATAACCCATTTAGCATATGCTCTATTTAGCGAGAATAGTTTCCTTTGCCCAAGTGTTTAGATTTCGACTTCTTTTTTGTTTTACTTGGTGCAAATCCCCCCGTCGTGTACCATTCTCCCACTTGGGAGAGTACACATGTGTATAGCCAAAAACCCAAAATTCAAAAAAAAAAGAGAGAAAAGAAAAGAAAAACCCAAAAAGAAAATAAAATAAAAATTTTGTATAGCCAAAAAGCCAAAAAAAAATACAAATACCCAAAACCCAAAAAAATTTCAAGTGTGAATATTTTTCCTACTTACCGAGAATAAAGGGAAGGCGAGAATTTGCACCGAGTGTCCTACTCCACATCATCTCAACCCCCATCGTTTTCGAAAACACTTGGCTTAAGAACTTTTTAGCTAGTATCTAGGCTACAGTGGCGTGATTTCCTTGACCCTAGTTGTGGAGTCCCCGATGCATGATACGCTTCACTTCTTATACTCTTCTCGTGCATGCTTGAACTAATATTCACCGCAATTTCAAATTCGAATTGGTATTTGGGTCATTTCCTGGATTTGCGTATATGAGCTCGTAGTACATTGTAGAAAGCGACACCGACTGCTAGCGCACGACCACACTCACTCGCGCTTCACCACGTGGGCCCACGGCACTTGTTTGGACTCGTTTTCCTGGGTTTGGTGATGTGATTTGACGTTTGCTTGCTTGGTGTGTCGTTTTTGATTTTGTTGGCTCTGACGGACGATCTATGATATAGAGTTTTCTTTTTCTTTCTTCCTCTCTATTTTCTCCCTCCGAGCTCCTACTCTCACTCGTCTTCCTCGAGGACGAGGAAGAGTTCAGCTTGGGGGATTTTGACGTGCGTTTATATTTCATATATTCACGCATGTTTTCTTTTGTGTTTCTCCGTGTTTTCCGCCGTCTTTTATTCGTTTTCTCGTATTTTCTCGTTTTCTTTCACTTTTCTTTGTTTCTCCATGTTTGCAGGAGATTGACCGCGTAGGGGACGTTTAACGACGATATCTCAAGTCCCTGGAGCAACGGGAGGAGTCACGCGTGATCCAGGGGGTCAAACGACGAAGATCACATCTTTCAGCCCCTCACCCGGTCGGTTGGTCATCTCCAACCGATCGGGTGATGCACGCGTGCACCACCCGGTCTCAGCCGGAGATCAAGTGAAAGTCACCCGACCGGTTCACAGACCGGTTCAACTGGGGCCAACTCTCTGTCTTCTCAAGGCAAATTCCAACCGATCGGGTGACTCTCACCAGATCGGTTCATCTGTAGCTGATGCTGAAGAGCTGAAGACACGGGCACCCAACCGATCACTTCACCCGATGGCGCCAAGATCCAACCGGTCACTCCAAGAACTCACCCGACCGGTTCATATGACAGGGTGAAAGCTCGCCGTTTTCTGTTCATTATCTGTAACGGATTTCCCGATCGGTTGACTTGTCAACCGATCGGGTGATACGAGAGTCTATAAATAGAACCCCTAGGGTTCCAGAAACGGAGGGAGCTGCTAGTTTTTACTGTTTTCTCCTATTGTGACGGCTGTAATTACTGTTCTTTTGTAAGTTTTCGGATCTTTCTCAAACTTTAGTATTGTCTTAATTACTCTATTACTTCCGCATTCCAATCGTCTGATTATGATTCCAACGGTTCATTTTCATTTAGATCGCTTTTTAATGAATTTTTGTGAGTACTTACCAAATCTGGGATTTTGGCGGAAACCCCTTCAGGGGCTCTTCCTGATGCATCCATAGGGTTAGGAAATCGATAGGGATTAGGATTCTAACGGTTACGCGGGGTGTTTCATTGTCATTGGCGGGAAAAAGACCGCCTTTGACCATTGGGCCAAGGGGGAATAAACTTGGCGGTTGACTCCCTAGCCATAGCTGTAACGGCCTGTTTCTATCGTACCTTCCTTGTGCACGTGCTCTTGATCGTGCACGTGTTTAATTTTGACTTTATTTGATTTTGGAACATTATTGTGTGATATAGTGACGTGATCGTCTCTGAAAGTATTAGATTGTGGAACAACTTTGGAACGACATATCTCGAGTCGTTCTTCCGCGATACTAACTTATTTGATGTAACGTCGCGACTTTCTGTTTTGACGCGAGACGTTTCTATTTTTAGTTTTGCCTCTCGACGTCGAAATTTAGATCCGTCTTCTCCACTCTTTTTCTTTAGTCGTCCCGAACACCCTAAAATTATTTTACAATTTTTGGACGTAATTTGACCTATTTTCCATTTTTGAGAAAGCTTTAAATAATTTTAAAACCTACTTTTATAAGTATTTAAATTACAATAAAATTCCTATTTAAAACTAACACTTTAAATAATTTTGACCAAAATTATAGCTATTTTGGCCGCACACTTTTTGTGTGAGGGAGAGGAGAGGGTTTTATTCTTAAATAAACCTTTTAAATTATTTTTATTCATCCCCTAAACCCTAGACCTAGCCCTAACCCTCATTACTATTTATATTAACCCTAGGAAAGCTTATTTTCGCAGCCACACGAACCCTAGCCGCCGTTTCCTCTCCCAAAAGCTTCGTCGCAACATTGCAGCAGCAGCTCCCCGCACGACCGACGATCTCAGCCCCGTTCTCTCGGTCTGACCGAGAGGCCGCCCCGCACCCAAGACCGCTCTACTCGTTGCAACTTGCAGTATTGCAACGCCCCCGCAGCCGACCGCTACGACCGAGAGCGCCGCTCGGTCTGACCGACGCCCGCTCCCGCATCCCGCACCCCGCTCCGCTCGTTGCAAACCGCTCAGCGTTGCAACCCCGCACCCGCAAGCGCCCGACCGGAAGCCCCGCCCGAACCGACCGAGAGATCCTCCGCCCCGCTCCACACGTTGCAGCGCTTGCAACGTTGCAAGCCCCGCCAAGCGCACGACCGACCCGCCCCACCGCACTGACCGAGGATTTCCCTCGCACCGCCGCTGTGACCGACCCCGCTGCGCTGCTCTCGCCATCCGCAGTGTCTGACCGAGCCAAGCCCCCGCAGCGGCTAGTGTCCGACCGACGGTCGTTCGTCGCAACTAGGATTCTTCCACACCAACTCCTGTGGTGGGCCCCCTAAGTCCTCTAGAGGTGTTGTGGGTACCCCATTGACCCCTAGCACTGCTGTGGGCCCCAATTGGACGTGCTACTTCGCGGATTTGCCGTCTACGACGTTGCGACACGTCGTAGGCCTTCGTCGCAAGTTCCAGCTTTTGGAGAATCGTGCAAGGATCAGATCTGAAGCTGAGGAGTTCTCCGATCAGACACGACTTCCTATCTTCGACAAACTCCGGTTCAGGTTGGTTCCCCGAAACTCGTAGAAACCCCCACAATAGCTGACTGAACCCTAAACTAAAAACCGTCAACTTGAACTAAATTTATTTTCCAGCACCTGTAAAACGTTGTACGAACATAGAAAATCGACGAATGGACTTTGTTGACTGTGCACATAGGATAGATCGTCGATTAGGCTGAAACATCAAAAAGTGACTATTGACGAATAGGATAGTCCCGAAAACCTAGAAACGAAACCTAATAGGATTTGATGAATCTGAGACCTGACACCGTCACCGTGGCGATATTTCAGACGGACTTCCGCGAACGAGACGCTTGGACGAGACGCCCCGGACAGACGACACACTCGCCATCGCAGGCAAGTATACCCACTTGCGTTTTTGACCGTGCTTTGGTCTTAGATTGCTAGAACTGTTAGACTGTGAATGTATAGAACGGACGTGAAATGATAGCGTCCGGGATGCCCCTGACGACTCAGACTTGACGACGAAGTCTGAGCCTGACAACAACACTTTGATGCTGTAGGGCTATCATGTGTGTGCGTGTGTGTGGACACCCTAGAATAACTCTCCCGTACACTGGTCGTGTCTTGTCACTGTTATACACACTGGTCGTGTCTTGTCACAGTTTTACAAAAAGCCTTCGGGCGTTTCAGATGCTCTCCTTGCGGGAGTGATCTCTGTGTTACAAAAAGCCTTCGGGCGTTTTAGATGCTCTCCTTGCGGGAGTGATCTCCGTGTTACAAAAAGCCTTCGGGCGTTTCAGATACTCTCCTTGCAGGAGTGATCTCCGTGTTACAAAAAGCCTTTGGGCATTTCAGATGCTCTCCTTGCGGGAGTGATCTCCGTGTTACAAAAAGCCTTCGGGCGTTTCAGATGCTCTCCTTGCGGGAGTGATCTCTGTGTTACAAAAAGCCTGCGGGTGTTTCAGGTGCTTCCCTAGCGGAAGTGATCTTTGTACTTCTTGTCCTGAGTTCTGGGGTTTGGGGTAGGGTTGAGCGTGCGCACGGGGAGAGGGTCTGATCCCCCTCAACCCGTTAGGCGTGAACCCTTCGTGTCGTGTCATGTCGTGTCGTGTCGTGTCGTGTCCTACCTGTCTTGTCTGTCTTCGTCTTGTCCTGACACCTTTAGGTTAGTCCTGTAGTCGGTAGCACACGCTACGGCTACTTCCTGCTACGCCTTACTTTCCTGCTACGTACTTCTTTTGCTGCCTCGTTGTAACCTCAGCATGCTAATCAACCAGTAAAACGTTGTTTAATAGTTCAGTACACTTGCAGTTTGGTCTAACCCTTTTTGTAGACCTGACCTGACGTACAGTTCCTTCTTTTGGTGCTGTACGTCAGGTGTTGAGCCAGAGTTCGTGGACGAGGCAGACTCACTGGAGTACGTGGAGCCGAGGACGTCGTCACCAGAGTACGTACCTGACAAGGACCAGACCTCGAGGTCTTTTAGTCGCCACTTTCAGAGGTTACTACTTTCAGTTTTCTTTTAGATAGTTTGTTGCCACGCTTAGGCTTCTTTTAGACTTTGTACTTATTGGATATCATATCTCTAATTTAATGAATTCAACTTCCTTTCCGTACTTTCTGTTGTTTCGAACTATAACAATGCAAGAACCTGAAACTTTTAAAATGGTACCTCTACAGACGCTTATTGGGTCCGAGCTTCTCAGCTCTGGCCTAAGCGGACCTTGTCACGCTTCGCCTCCGTCCATTTTGGGAAGCGGGGCGTGACAGGTTTTAGTGGTGGCTCATGCAGGTCTTGCAAAAGTTCAGAACAATAAGAGTACCGCATTCATTTAATATCCATGTACAAGTCTAAATATAGGTTTCCTTGTCTTAGATGGTAGGAAGACTTAGATAGACGCCCAGGTTGATAGTCTGACGCCTTGGTTAAGATCGAGTCGTCCTCGTCCCAGACTACCTTAGCATCCCCATTTGACTCCGATCGTGCTAGAATTTCTAGAGTCCTTCTCTTTTTGTCTTTTGCTCGGATCCATCGACTTCGGGCCCAGCAGAACGTAACCTTGTTTCTCTTAGGAACCTTCTCTTTAGATCCTGGGAATAGTCTAGCTCATATGAGGCCTTTGAGGTGAGTTATCCTAATCTTTAGACGACCCGATGATTAGAACCCTTGTCCTCTAGCACCCCTCTGATCCTTGCAAATTTTGTGCTATCGACCATAGAGTCCTATCGTAGCTTTTCACGATTCATATCTTACGCGTACTCTTCATGCGATCATTTTTCCTTTCTCTCGATTCTCGTGATCGTTTCCTAACGATTATCATCGATCCTTCGAATCCCTTCCTTGACCAATTCTACCTCCTCTATAATTATTTTCGACTTTCCTTATTAAGTTTTCGCTCTGGCTTGATTTCTTTGAAAACCCCTATATTATATATTTAAAATTTGTTGTTTTGGATTGAGTTAAAACTTTTAATTGACTTGGAGCTTTCTTGGACGTAAATGTTTTAAGTCAATATCTCGCACTCGTTTCAAATCGTTATTCCTCATATTCAGTTTTTATTTGCCTTGTTTCCAAAATATATATATTACTTTTATAACCTACACAATTTATTTCTACTATCTTGTACTTATTTTCGAATTTTCCCCTTTCCCAAAACCTGCTTCCTTTAAAAGTATTTTCGAAATTCATTATTAAATTCTCCGCCCAATTTGACTTCTTTGAAAACTTTTATTAATTATTTAAAATTTCTTACTTTCGGTTGAGTTAAAATTCTTTCGCAAATTTTGAAACCTTTCGGTCGTAAAAGTTTTAAGTTACGGCCTCGTACTTATTTTCAACTCAGTATCCATCGTATTTTAGTTTTAAAACTTTGTTACCATTTCGGGAATTCAATATATCATTTTTCTAACCTACGAAATTTATTTTAACCATTTACGTACGTACTTTAGAATATTTTTCTAAAACAAAGGGGGATTTTAAATTTCTTTACATATAAACATCTCTATGTTCATCGTGCTCATACTTCAAGAACCTTTGTTTAAATTTATTTTCATTTGCAAAACAATCGCTACATTATCCTACTTTTATTCCTTCATCTAACTTTTTTCCAAATCGTAATAATTTTACTATATACTCCTTTTCCCCACTTATTTTTATAAAAGTATAAAGTACACGATATCATATTTTACCCGTAAATCTCCATCATCTATCTAGTTATTCTGAGAAATATTTTTGTCTCATCCAACCAACTATCTCTTTACTCCGTCTTATTTGAGCCCGCTCTTTCCGATCATATTTCGTTTCGCTTTTGATCTAGTTTTCTTTTCCTTCTATTATTTAGACATTAGACCTTGTAGTTATCCATGCTATCTCCAGTTTAGGAGTAGGCCCTTTGGTAGGTGATGTCGTTGCAGTGCCTGAGTATAGGTAGAGTATGTAGACCTGTATGAATGTGTGTTCTTTAGGATCCCGATGATTGCCTTTTGTGTCTTGAATGTGTACTCAATGTTAACCATGGTATGCTGGAAGTTGACTGAATGACGGTATTCATACTTATATGAATGGCGTCATCGCAGGCAGATCCTTAGACTTAGTTTTAGTTTTAATGAATGGTTTATCTTGGTTGTATGTGACTGTATCAAAACTTTGTTTTCTTTAAACCAAATCTTTAAAGTTTTAAAACTAGCTCACAAGATCACAAATCACTTAACCTCCCTCATCCATTACCGCAACACCACACGTTTTTCCAAAAGTTTTAAATAATTTCCTTGGCCTTAAGTCTCTTTCCCTCCTCTTCTTCTCCCTTAAAGAAAGTTTTCGTGTTTATGGTTGTTATATTAGTTGGGACTAGCTATTATCGTTATAGGATTTTGTTTGCAGGTAGGCTTGGAGTGAGATGAGTTTTATTATGTCAATGATTAATTGATTTTGGGAAACAAGGATGATGGATTAGAATATCTTTTGGATGAAAAGAATGGACTGTCCAAAGACTTATTTATAAAACCGGAGTGTGGCGGACTTAATGGGAAATTCTGGTTGAATGAGATTTTATGCGTGAAGATGAGAACTCATCAGACTTGAGGCTTAGACGGGTAGTAGATAGGAGTAACTGCGGAGAATGGTATGAGTTAGGGTGATCATGAGATTGAGTAGAGTTTTTATTAGCATCGAGACTTGATTGATTAGTTGATGTGAGAAGACTTTGAGAATAACACGACGTGTTGAGATAAATGGATGTTTAGGTAGTCGGACTTAATATTGGTTGGGATTAGTTATAGTGATTAGGATGAGATGTAATTCTGATAGATCAAAATTATTTGGTGGATAAATTTATGGGGAGATATGACAAGAATGTATTGAAGGCACGGCGATTGTTGATTTGTGAAGGTATTATAAGATAGACAAAGTTTTTGCCTTGGATTAGTAGTTGACTGGAATCTCATTTTTCTTGGAGATTGATTGACATTGGGAGGAGATTGAGAAATTTAAAAGATATTATTGAGAAGATGATTAATATTTTTGTGAGGACTTGGAGTTGGAAATTTGAACAGTAGTGATGAGTCTATGGTTAAGTATTGGGAGGAAAGTTTAATCGTGGCCTTGCCCAGTGAAAAGATGGATTATGAGGGATTATTAAGGAACGTTGTTCGAAGTTGCAGGATTAGAAATCCTTATGGGTAGATATGATAGTTGCGAGTATAAGGTTATATGGGTAAAACTATTATTAGTGTGAGTGATTCCGAGGGCAGAATCATTTCTAAGGTGGGTAGAATGTAACGGCATGTTTCTATCGTACCTTCCTTGTGCACGTGCTCTTGATCGTGCACGTGTTTAATTTTGACTTTATTTGATTTTGGAACATTATTGTGTGATATAGTGACGTGATCGTCTCTGAAAGTATTAGATTGTGGAACAACTTTGGAACGACATATCTCGAGTCGTTCTTCCGCGATACTAACTTATTTGATGTAACGTCGCGACTTTTTGTTTTGACGCGAGACGTTTCTATTTTTAGTTTTGTCTCTCGACGTCGAAATTTAGATCCGTCTTCTCCACTCTTTTTCTTTAGTCGTCCCGAACACCCTAAAATTATTTTACAATTTTTGGACGTAATTTGACTTATTTTCCATTTTTGAGAAAGCTTTAAATAATTTTAAAACATACTTTTATAAGTATTTAAATTACAATAAAATTCCTATTTAAAATTAACACTTTAAATAATTTTTGACCAAAATTATAGCTATTTTGGCTGCACACTTTTTGTGTGAGGGAGAGGAGAGGGTTTTATTCTTAAATAAACCTTTTAAATTATTTTTATTCATCCCCTAAACCCTAGACCTAGCCCTAACCCTCATTACTATTTATATTAACCCTAGGAAAGCTTATTTTCGTAGCCACACGAACCCTAGCCGCCGTTTCCTCTCCCAAAAGCTTCGTCGCAACATTGCAACAGCCGCTCCCCGCACGACCGACGATCTCAGCCCCGTTCCATCGGTCTGACCGAGAGGCCGCCCCGCACCCAAGCCCGCTCCGCTCGTTGCAACTTGCAGTGTTGCAATGCCCCCGCAACCGACCGCTACGACCGAGAGCGCCGCTCGGTCTGACCGACGCCCGCTCCCACATCCCGCACCCCGCTCCGCTCGTTGCAAACCGCTCAACGTTGCAACCCCGCACCCGCAAGCGCCTGACCGGAAGCCCCGCCAGCACCGACCGAGAGATCCCCCGCCCCGCTCCGCACATTGCAGTGCTTGCAACGTTGTAAGCCCCGCCAAGCGCACGACCGACCCGCCCCACCGCACTGACCGAGGATTTCCCTCGCACCGCCGCTGTGACCGACCCCGCTGCGCTGCTCTCGCCGTCCGCAGTGTCTGACCGAGCCAAGCCCCCGCAGCGGCTAGTGTCCGACCGACGGCCGTTCGTCGCAACTTGGATTCTTCCACACCAACTCCTGTGGTGGGCCCCCCAAGTCCTCCAGAGGTGTTGTGGGCCCCCCATTGACCCCTAGCACTACTGTGGGCCCCACTTGGACGTGCTACTTCGTGGATTTACCGTCTACGACGTTGCGACACGTCGTAGGCCTTCGTCGCAAGTTCCAGCTTTTGGAGAATCGTGCAAGGATCAGATCGGAAGCTAAGGAGTTCTCCGATCAGACACGACTTCCTATCTTCGACAAACTCCGGTTCAGGTTGGTTCCCCGAAACTCGTAGAAACCCCCACAATAGCTGACTGAACCCTAAACTAAAAACCGTCAACTTGAACTAAATTTATTTTCCAGCACCTGTAAAACGTTGTACGAACATAGAAAATCGACGAACGGACTTTGTTGACTGTGCACATAGGATAGATCGTCGATTAGGCTGAAACATCAAAAAGTGACTATTGACGAATAGGATTGTCCCGAAAACCTAGAAACGAAACCTAATAGGATTTGATGAATCTGAGACCTGACACCGTCACCGTGGCGATATTTCAGACGGACTTCCGGGAACGAGACGCTTAGACGAGACGTCCCGGACAGACGACACACTCGCCATCGCAGGCAAGTGTACCCACTTGCGTTTTTGACCGTGCTTTGGTCTTAGATTGCTAGAAATGTTAGACTGTGAATGTATAGAACCGGACGTGAAATGATAGCGTCCGGGACGCCCCTGACGACTCAGACTTGACGACGAAGTCTGAGCCTGACAACAACACTTTGATGCTGTAGGGCTATCATGTGTGTGCGTGTGTGTGGACACCCTAGAATAACTCTCCCGTACACTGGTCATGTCTTGTCACTGTTATACACACTGGTCGTGTCTTGTCACTGTGTTACAAAAAGCCTTCGGATGTTTCAGATGCTCTCCTTGCGGGAGTGATCTCCGTGTTACAAAAAGCTTTCGGGCATTTCAAATGCTCTCCTTGCGGGAGTGATCTCCGTGTTACAAAAAGCCTTTGGGCGTTTCAGATGCTCTCCTTACGGGAGTGATCTCCGTGTTACAAAAAGCCTTCGGGCGTTTCAGATGCTCTCCTTGCGGGAGTGATCTCCGTGTTACAAAAAGCCTTCGGGCGTTTCAGATGCTCTCCTTGCGGGAGTGATCTCCGTGTTACAAAAAGCCTTCGGTCGTTTCAGATGCTCTCCTTGCGGGAGTGATCTCCGTGTTACGCAGGTGCTTCCCTAGCGGAAGTGATCTCTGTACTTCTTGTCCTGAGTTCTGGGGTTTGGGGTAGGGTTGAGCTTGCGCACGGGGAGAGGGTCTGATCCCCCTTAACCCGTAAGGCGTGAACCCTTCGTGTCGTGTCGTGTCCTACCTGTCTTGTCTGTCTTCGTCTTGTCCTGACACCTTTAGGTTAGTCCCGTAGTCGGTAGCACACGCTACGGCTACTGCCTGCTACGCCTTACTTTCCTGCTACGTACTTCTTTTGCTGCCTCGTTGTAACCTCAGCATGCTAATCAACCAGTAAAACGTTGTTTAATAGTTCAGTACACTTGCAGTTTGGTCTAACCCTTTTTGTAGACCTGACCTAACATACAGTTCCTTCTTTTGGTGCTGTACGTCAGGTGTTGAGCCAGAGTTCGTGGACGAGGCAGACTCACTGGAGTACGTGGAGCCGAGGACGTCGTCACCTGAGTATGGACCTGACAAGGACCAGACCTCGAGGTCTTTTAGTCGCCACTTTCAGAGGTTACTACTTTCAGTTTTCTTTTAGATGGTTTGTTGCCATGCTTAGGCTTCTTTTAGACTTTGTACTTATTGGATATCATATCTCTAATTTAATGAATGCAACTTCCTTTCCGTACTTTCTGTTGTTTCGAACTATAACAATGCAAGAACCTGAAACTTTTAAAATTGTACCTCTACAGACGCTTATTGGGTCCGAGCTTCTCAGCTCTGGCCTAAGCGGACCTTGTCACGCTTCGCCTCCGTCCATTTTGGGAAGCGGGGCGTGACAATAGCTCACGCCCTTAGCGTAGACGTCGATCCTAGCGCGCGGGAGCGGCAGGATGAGACGTTGGGAGTTATCGTTGCGAGCTTAGTGTTCCCGGAATCGATCAGTGTTAATGGACACGGGAGTGCCCAATGATCGAATCCGGGAAGTCTGGTGTATCATCCTGGGCACCGACCGGAATATTGGGCCCATGGGGTGCCGGTACCACTTTCAGAGGCAACGTCTCACCATTAGACCCTAATTCCGATCGCTATCCTACCCGTAGGCCGTATCGGCGAGAGTCGCTCGTTGGGGTGGAAACCAAAGTCCAGGGTTTACTTCTTATTGTTCATACCTTGCATTACTCTTCCGTGAAAACCCATCAACCGATTCGGGCTTGCTCGCCCACGGGGTGATTTTGGTCCTCCTTGACACAAGCACATCCTAGCCTCCCTGCGTTCGACCCCCAAGCCACACTACAACACCGTGCGCTTACGGTTACAAATATCTAAACCTTGCCCCCGCTGCCACGCGGCACACCACCGCCGGCGTGGCGGGGCACGTCACGATGCCACCGATGGAGCAAGGGACATTGAAGCTACATGGATCCGAGAGCTTCTTCGGAAGTTTGTTGCTCCTCAGGAATGACGACGGATCCTTTGCCAACATCACCCGCTCAGCCTTCTACTTTCTCGCTATTAGTTCCTTCAAGAACCTGGCATAAGTTGGTATCTCGGTTAAGGCATCCATGAAGTGGATGTTGAGCTGCACTCCCTTCAGCAACTCAATAAACTTGGCATACTTCTTTGCCATCCTAGCCTTTACCAATCTACCCGAGAAGGGAACTGAAGTGTGGCCTTCTCCTTGTCAGCTGACTTCACCTTCTCATTTGATGCCTCCTTCTCCACTGGAGGACTAACCTATTCAACATCTACAGGCTGCTTCTCAGCCTTGTCATCACCATCATTAGCAGTAACTGGCTACTCAACTTTCCTCTCTTCTGGTACATGAGCGGTTAGAGTCATCACTAGAGGCTCTGGGTTCTTCGTCGATAAACCACTCCGTGTGATGATGGCACATGCGCTTTACCTTGGGTTCTTCTCTGGATGGACGGGAAGCTTGCCCTGAGCCCTTGCAAGTTGGCTCACTTGCTGTGTTAGCTGCTCCACCGTGGTATGAAGTGTAGTGCCCTGGGAAGCCACTGCACATGTACTAGGGGGGGTGAATAGTACTTTTAAATAATAGGGAGAGTTATTCATAATTATCGTGCAATTAACAAACAACAATGCGGAATAACAACGATCAACAAGAATAAATGCAAACGCAAACAAATGGTTTAATGGGTTCGGATCCACCCAAGTCTCCCCGACTTGTTCCCGGTGATCCTACGTCCCAACCACCCGGATCCCTTCCGGATACTTGAGTTAGAAACCCGAACTCAAGATTTCCAATATGACCACTTGCGAAAACCTCACAAGTGCAAATGACCTACAATCGATGACCGTGAATCCCACAACCTGGGATCACGCAAAACCTCTCACAACCGAGAGTATACAATTCAAATATAACTGAAATGAAATGCTTACCAATAAAATACCTATGCCTTGAGATTTCTTACCAAATTAGGGCAAAGAGGATTTTGATGGAGGATGAGTCACCAAACCCTAGCTTCAAGAAGATGACCAGCAATGGAAGCCTAGGGATGAGATGGATGACCTAGAATCAAGCCCTTGGCTTGGAAGGCTCACAATCAATGAATCTCTCTTGAGGAATAAGAGTGAGGGAGAGATTCTTGAGAATGGGAGAGCTTGAAGATGAGAGTTGAAAGCTTCTCTTTTAATCAATAGAACTCTAGAAATAGCAGCCTTAGATCCTATGAAATAACCCCTTCAGGTATTTAAAGGATCAAGGGAAAAGAGAGAAAGAAACGTCGCTTTCAAAACTCCAACGGATCTAAATCTGAAGCAGACTAGTCGGTCTAAGAAGGATCACTGACCGACTAGTTCATCAACTAGTCGGTCGGTGATTCAACATGGACCGACTAACAGCTCGACAGCCAAAAGAGTGATTTCCAGGCAACATGAACTAGTCGGTCTAAGAAGACTTGCCAACCGACTAGTTTGCCAACTAGTCGGTCGGTGAGTGTTCTTTGACCGACTAAGAGTGAAATGCACGAAGCTGAATACAAGTTACACTAGTCGGTCTAAGAACAAATGCAGACCGACTAGTTTCACAACTAGTCGGTCGATGAATGTTCTTGGACCGACTAACTGTAAACAGTAACTCAGGCTATACAGAGGCAAGCTCAACTAGTCGGTCTGAGAAGGATTCCTAACCGACTAGATCGTCATCTAGTCGGTCGGTGAACCTTCTTTGACCGACTAATTGATCGACATGGCTGAGCTGAAATGAGATAGGACATCTAGTCGGTTCATGAAGAGTTGCCGACCGACTAGATCGTCATCTAGTCGGTTGGTGACTCTACTTGAACCAACTAAGATGCACTAGAAGCCGAGGGAAGAAGCGATAGGCTTCGGGAAAGTTTCTAATGGCTTCTAAGATAATCCTAGATCTAAGATATGAGTGATATGAAGATAGACATGTAAGAATTACTCTTGGCTTAACATTCTATAAATCGAAGCTAAAAATCTATGAATAAAACCTTAAGGAACGGTCTTCGCAAGCTTCGATCAAATCTTCATGACTTCCAAAAAGGTCCAAAAACTTCAACGAAGCTTTAGGCAATGAATACGAGCTTTGAGAAGTCTTAAGATGTCGCTTTGAGTGTTCTCGTGAATTTGGCGACGATCTCCATAACTGCGCTCACAAATTGTTAGTTCACGATTTATTTATGTTTGCTCATCATCCAAAACCAAATACGGGGAGTCCAATACTCAACATTCTCCCCCTTTTTGGTGATGACAAACCAACATAAATAATAATCAATAATAATGTACTAAATGAAATTTACTTACTCCCCTTGCATTGATGACACATTAGTTCCATATGAAATAATAAACATATGCATCAATCAGGCGAGAAAATTAAAAATACAAATCCATTTATCGAATTTGAAGTACATTTATATTTTCTTAACTCCCCCTGAATCTAACGTATCAAATTAGATTCATGCAAAACTATCATTTAGCACATGCCATTATTATATCTCTCCCCCTTTGGCATAAACCAAAAAATGCGGGAGGAAGTCAATGATAACAAATCATGGCCAAATAATACATGAATCACGGGAGTCGAAGAATACGACCTCGGTCCAATGACACCAAAGCATATTAAAGGTGTGCCAAATAGACCTTAGTCAAAAAACGAAAAATGAAGTCATCAAAATACCAATTGTAAATTCACGTATTGATGAAAGGAATTTATTCTCCAATATCAACATTTATAGCTATTTTAGTGCATGTAAAACAATTCTATGTTTTCATACAACTAAAGCTATTGAATAAAAATAAATCGTCGAGCGACGAAATCAATATCAGAGACATACACAAAATGTGCACAAAGGAATGAACCATCAGAAGAGTGGTGCACATCATAGAATATCAAATGTCACAATATTGATCGAAAATGAACATAAAGTAAAAGCACATCAAAACTAAGTGAAGTGTGCGATGAGAAGTGACAAGGTGATAAAAGTAATACGAAAATCATCATAATAACTTTTAAAAACATGTCATGCCAAAAATAGATATGAATTTCAAAGCATTTATGGCATTCACAATTTTATCATGCTAGGAGAAACAAAATGATACCAATGTAAAGACATAGATTCTAACCAAGCATGCATTCAACCCTCATGGATACCAAATGTAATATCATACTTACAACATTAAGCTCCCCCTACATTGGTGCATTACCTAAGCACCATCAACTCTGTTTGAATGAAAGTCTTCGCAAATCGAGGAGTTGGTAGGGTTGGTATCCCACGGTGGATTGAACCTAGAAAACTTCATTTTGGTATCCAAAAACCCTTTTGGAAACAATGGGTTAGACAACAAATTTGAAAAAACAAAATTAAAATAATTGTAACCCATCAGTTAATGTAATCAAAATCAATTTTATAATCAAATGCCTTGGTACCCATAACAAGATCATAAACTCATGGTACCAAGCATTGAAGAGTTAAAGGAACTAACCCTTCGGAAACCAAGTCCAAGAGGAACTTGACTTTCCAACATAATCATCATTCAAAATAACATCATTAATATAGGATTGCACATAAACATTCATATCATGATTGCTAGTGTTCTTGGGACCCCAAATAGTGTAAATTTTGGGAATCCTCTTCCTAGTGGTTGCATGCACAAAAGGTTGATTTCTATGTGGTTCATGTGGCCTAGGAGCATGAGATCTAGCAATAGCATTATGATGAGCATGAGATCCATGATGTGGTGTAGCATACATACGTGGATAAGCATGAGGTGTGTATGCATGAGGATGATTATGAGAGAAGGCATTCACATGGATTAGATGTGTGAACATAAGCATTAGGATGTGCATGAGCATGATTACGTGCATGTGGGTGTCTCATATGAGTGTTTGCACGTGCTCGTGGGTGCGGAGCATAAAAATCATTATTTGCATGCATCGGTGGAGTAGGATGTGTGTTCCTACGTGGCATAGCATGTGAGTACAAAAATGCATGACCCCTCTTTGGAGGTCTACCCAAAGTGGGTTTCTTTCCAATCGGGGGTGTGTACGAAGTGGAAGCACTATTGGTAGGAGAACTACCAATGGGGTGTTTGCTCCCACTCATCGAGGCATCGGATGTCGGCCTAACAAAGGTGTAGGCGATTTGGATGAGTCTCCCATCTTATACCCCAAGCCAATGTGGTGTTTGGCCGGAAGTAAGTCATTTAGGATATTATCCAAGTGGCCCTTACCTTTATTGAAATCATTGATACGGCCTAACGTGCACTCATACTTCTCTTTGAGAGAATCCATCGAAGCATCCAAAGTGGATACTTGCGATGTGAGTGCATAAACATGAGATTTGAGATTCTTATTCTCAATACTCAAGGTTGAGTTTTGAGACGTCAAATCCGCCATCTTGTGTTCATCCAATTTCTCAAAATGAACATGCTCAAGTTGAGATTTGAGGTTCTTCACCTCATTTCTCAACAAGCCATTATGAGTAAGCAAACTTGCTTTCTCATTGGCGAGTGTCTCAACAATGGTGTCATTGTTGGTGATGGTAGACTTAGGAGAGGTTTGGAGGCTAACAAGTTCATCTTTGGTCTTATTATATCTATATACTAATTTAGTAAATTTAGACCAAATTTCTTGGTTTGCTAACCTCATTTCATCAATAGTAGGTTCTCCACTTTCATCCTCGCTACCATCCTCGCTTTCATCCTCGCTTTCATCGAATGAGGACTCTTGACTTTTTGCCTCATCATTAGCCATGAAGCAAATTTTTTCTTTCTCCACTCTTTCATCATCCGACTCTCCACTTGAGGAATCCTCTTCGGAGTCGGTGAATGTGCCAACAAGCCCTTTCTTGTGCTTTCTCGACTTGTCGTACTTAGATGCCTTCCCCTTCTCCTTGTGTTGGTAGAGAGGACAATCCGGTTTGATGTGTCTTGGCTTGTTGCATTTATAACACACGGGAGTAGAAGCATTAGTCGAAACAACTTTAGATTTACTCAAAAATTTACCTTTTCGGAAGAATCGATCGAACTTCCTTGCCATACGGGTAATGGATTCCACGTCCAATTCGTCTTCCGATTCTTCATCATCGGTAGATGGAGCGGCCTTGAATGCAATCGCCTTTTTCTTTGGCTCGTCTTGCTTCAAGTACGCCTTCATCTTTTCCCTCATCCGGATCTTACTATCCTTGCGTACCTCATAAGACAACAAGGTACCCATTAGTTGTACGACGGTATATTTATTCATGTCATTACCTTCCACGATGGCGAAGGTACGCTTTTCCCAACATGATGGAAGACCGTCGATAATCTTTGAGCATTTCTCCTTTTGGGTGTAGGTTTTCCCAAGAGCTTCCAAGTCGTTGGATATATCCACGAAGCGAGCGTAATATTCCTTCATGGTTTCGCCCTGCTCCATATGAAACAACTCAAATTCTTTATTAGCAACGACGAGTTTAGAATCTTTTACCGTACTCGATCCTTCGTGCAATATGAGGAGTTGGTTCCATATTTGATATGCACTCTTACATGTGCATATCTTGTTGAAGTCCTCGGGCTCCAACGCACAATTCAAGGCATTCATTGCCTTGGCATTGGCTACTTCCGCGGAGACCTCCACGGGAGTCCACTTCGCGAAATCTTCTTTGGAAGGCTCGACATACTCCGTCATGGTGGCTCTCCATAGTGAAGCGCTCCGGAAGAAAATTTGCATCCGATATTTCCAGTACCCGTAGTTGGTACCGTTGAAGTGTGGAGGCCAGACGGAGGATAGTCCTTCCATAACTGAACAGGCTCCATCTCGGTTCTTGAAGACGTTGTAGTCGTTGTTCATCATAGCTTTGAACTTTGGCTATGTGTAGCTTTGAACCTTGGCTCTGATACCAATTGTAGTGCCCTAGGAAGCCACTGCACATGTACTAGAGGGGGGGTGAATAGTACTTTTAAATAATAGGGAGAGTTATTCCTAATTATCGTGCAATTAACAAACAACAATGTGGAATAACAACGATCAACAAGAATAAATGCAAACGCAAACAATTGGTTTAATGGGTTCGGATCCACCCAAGTCTCCCCGACTTGTTCCCGGTGATCCTACGTCCCAACCACCCGGATCCCTTCCGGATACTTGATTTTGAAACCCTAACTCAAGATTTCCAATATGACCACTTGCGAAAACCTCACAAGTGGAAATGACCTACAATCGATGACCGTGAATCCCACAACCCGTGATCACGCAAAACCTCTCACAACCGAGAGTATACAATTCAAATATAACTGAAATGAAATGCTTACCAATAAAATACCTATGCCTTGAGATTTCTTACCAAATTAGGGCAAAGAGGATTTTGATGGAGGAAGAGTCACCAAACCCTAGCTTCAAGAAGATGACTAGCAATGGAAGCCTAGGGATGAGATGGATGACCTAGAATCAAGCCCTTGGCTTGGAAGGCTCACAATCAATGAATCTCTCTTGAGGAATAAGAGTGCGGGAGAGATTCTTGAGAATGGGAGAGCTTGAAGATGAGAGTTGAAAGCTTCTCTTTTAATCAATAGAACTCTGGAAATAGCAGCCTTAGATCCTATGAAATAACCCCTTCAGGTATTTAAAGGATCAATGGAAAAGAGAGAAAGAAACGTCGCTTTCAAAACTCCAACGGATCTAAATCTGAAGCAGACTAGTCGGTCTAAGAAGGATCACTGGCCGACTAGTTCATCAACTAGTCGGTCGGTGATTCAACATGGACCGACTAACAGCTCGACAGCCAAAAGAGTGATTTCCAGGCAACATGAACTAGTCGGTTTAAGAAGACTTGCCAACCGACTAGTTTTCCAACTAGTCGATCGGTGAGTGTTCTTTGACCGACTAAGAGTGAAATGCACAAAGCTGAATACAAGTTACACTAGTCGGTCTAAGAACAAATGCAGACCGACTAGTTTCACAACTAGTCGGTCGATGAATGTTCTTGGACCGACTAACTGTAAACAGTAACTCAGGCTGTACAGAGGCAAGCTCAACTAGTCGGTCTGAGAAGGATTCCTAACCGACTAGATCGTCATCTAGTCGGTCGGTGAACCTTCTTTGACCGACTAATTGATCGACATGGCTGAGCTGAAATGAGATAGGACATCTAGTCGGTTCATGAAGAGTTGCAGACCGACTAGATCGTCATCTAGTCGGTTGGTGACTCTACTTGAACCAACTAAGATGCACTAGAAGCCGAGGGAAGAAGCGATAGGCTTCGGGAAAGTTTCTAATGGCTTCTAAGATAATCCTAGCTCTAAGATATGAGCGATATGAAGATAGACATGTAAGAATTACTCAAGGCTTAACATTCTATAAATCGAAGCTAAAAGACTATGAATAAAACCTTAAGGAACGGTCTTCGCAAGCTTCGATCAAATCTTCATGACTTCCAAAAAGGTCCAAAAACTTCAACGAAGCTTTAGGCAATGAATACGAGCTTTGAGAAGTCTTAAGATGTCGCTTTGAGTGTTCTCGTGAATTTGGCGACGATCTCCATAACTGCGCTCACAAATTGTTAGTTCACGATTTATTTATGTTTGCTCATCATCCAAAACCAAATACGGGGAGTCCAATACTCAACATGAAGCTCCTTATGGCTATCTGCATTCTCATTAATGAACTTTGCGACATCATTATTGATCTTTGTCTGCCCCTCAATGAACCTCTCCAGAGTGGATTCCAACGAGGACTTTCGTTGTGTGGGCTATGGTGTAGGCAAAGGCTGTTGACGCTACTGATATCCTGGTGGTCTGTAAGGGGCAAATGGTCTTTGCCCACCTTACTATTATTGCTACTAAGGGCACTGCTGCTGTTGCTGCTAGTGGGGCTGCTGTTCCTGACACATTTCTCCCAAGTGGCGTATACTGTAGCGGGAGGTGAACTAGGCCTAGCACAGAGCTTGTGCTCTATTCGGGCCATCTGCTACGTGAGAGAGTGGAGATGGTCGTCAAAGTTTGTCGCCTCGCTAACTTCCGATCTGCATGGCTTTGGTTGATTTCTTTCCCAAAATAGCACCATATGCCGTGGCATCGAAAATTATCTTAGTGTCCGGGCGTAGCCCATTATAGAACACCAAGACTAAGTCTCACGGTTGGAGATGGTTCGGGCACAGATGCTGGAGATATTTGAAGAGCTCCCAGGCCTCGTAAAGTGTCTCATGTCCTCCTTGTCTGAAGGACATGATCTGATTTCGAAGACAGATCATCTTCGAAGGGGAAAATACTTGGTGATAAAGGCTGCCGCTAGCTGTTCCCATGTCGTGAACGTGTCGGGCTCCTAAGACTTTAGCCAATAGCGGGCATTCTCCTTCAGGGTGAAGGGGAAGATCCGAAGCCTGATCGCATTGTCGCCGATTCCCTACATCTGAAATGTGGTGCTTCTCCAAGAATACCTCAATATGGTGGTTGGGGTTCTTGTGTCGAACCTATGGAAGCAGTCCCACTGCATCAACAGAATAAGCCCAGTCTTCAGCTTGAAATTCCCCTCACGGATCGAGGGCATGGTCACGGAGGAAGACGAGATGGAACCTGGCCTCATGTAATCCGGATCAGGAGGGGATTTGGAGGCGGATCATTGCATTCGGGAATCCCAGCCATGGATTCCTGTTTCCTTCTTTCTGCTGCAAGTCGTCGAGTGATTGCTTCTATCTCTGGATTAAGGGGCAAAAGATTTTTTGCTCCTTGTGAATGCGTTAGCATGCAAAATAGAAGAGCTCAAGAAAACCGTGGAACTCGGCATCAAAAGAGAAATATAGTAACGAAGAAATAAAAATGAAAAGAAGGATGGAAGGTAGAATGTTGGTGGAACCAGCACTCTCCATCTCCAAACTAAAACAAACCTTCTCCTCCCCGGCAACAGTGCCAAAAGCTTGTTCAGCTCCGGATTTACACCCAGAGGAGCGAATCACCGCAAGTGTACGGTTTTGTAGTATAGGTACAAACGTCAAACTCTGGGGAGGCATTTATTTAGTGTTTAGTTTGTGCGAAGATGGAGAGTACGTGGTCAGGGTTGTCACGATTGAAAGATATCACAATTGGCTCACAAAATATTAATAAATATAGGGCAATCGGGAACTGTTCGGTCCCTGGGTTTGAACCACGGGGCATTAGTCATTGCAAGTGCACGGTGCGCTATAGTATATAAAGATAGTCGAACTCAGGGAGGCGATCGTTTAACGCTTATCTTTATATGGAAGGAGGAGGGTATGTTGTCGGGGGTTGTCACAAGTGATTGATTGGTTGAATGTGGAAATCAGTCACGGATGCTTGGTCAAATGGCCCTACGTCAGACGATGGATTAGTGTTGGAGTGTCACATCTGTAGATGAGAACAAGTACTTAACTTTTGTAGTTTCTGTAGGATCCCGTCAAAACAACGACGTTAGGATCGAATAATAAAGTAGAGACTTACGCTTACGTACGCGGCACCGTAATCTCTGAACTTTGCCCTCGGATTAGCCACAACGGTCAGTACTTCGTCACGGAGGATCGAAGCAGAGTTTCACCGCCTAAATCTCTATTTAGAAGAGGATTTTAATGGAAGGGAGAAGAAGAACACAATTTGCCTTATGCAAACTTATGGCATGTTTAGATTAGTGTAAAAGGCATACCATTGGGTCCTATTTATAGGCTTTAGGGGTAGTTATTGTAGGAAATAACCACTTATAAGCTTATTAGCCTATATTAGCCCTTTTACTTATCCTCTTCTTTATTCACTTATCGAGTGCCTTTATGCACTTATAAAGTGACTTTTTCCACTTATCGAGTGGTCCTTTTCACACGAGAAAAGGTTCCCTTCGTGCACGCTTTCGTGCACGCGACATCTGAGGTCCGTATACCCTCATACATCCCCTCATGGGTGTATTCATGTCGTCCATATCCAACATCTCCCACTCACACTTGAGGGGATTGTAAGGAAACATCTTTCCTTTAACTCTTCTGTTTATCATACTGAGAAATAGGCCGTGTGACCGTCATGCGCATAGAGTCCGCTGTTGTGCACTTGTTAGAGATACACAACACTCCTCAAGGTGCAAAAGTTGAGTAGATCAACGCATGCTTTACCCTAGATTATTTCTTCACATTTCTTATACTTTATATTCAACAATTGAATCCCATTTGGATTACAATTGGCTGGCCAGCTTTGAATCTCTAAAGTCCAAATGTGAATATGAAATTAATCTTCCTCTTCTTGCGATACTTTTGATCTTGACTTGACTTGCTTTTCTAACATGCCCCGTCGGACCGAATTGACCAAAGTCTATAAACAACATGCTAAGATAGCAATCACCCAGTCAAATCTAAAGGAACCAATTAGAGTCCATAAGGGTAATGAGTTAAGACCCATGTGGTCTTTGGGTCTCACATAATAGTAAACACAATTACTATTCTAACCCAATGGTCAAAATGCATACGTAGTATGAATACGTATTACAACATCACTCCTTTCCCAGGGAGCGTATGTCTTAATGATGTTGTAAGGATGATGATCAAACACCACAATGTCTGATTTTGAGTCCCTTTTACTACTCAAATAATCTTCTGGACCCACATCCCGCATAAGACAGATAGGATTTAAGAATCCTATTAGATCTTTTGTAAGCATCCATATGATGCAGATCTTTCATACGACCATTTTGTTTAAGTCAAGACTCTAAATCATCTGTCTGATGATTTTGACTTTAAACATGTCTCATCTTTATTTTATCCATCTGATATAATAAAGACGGTTGCTCATGTGAGAGAGCCAACCTCAATCTGTCCGACATACTAGAAAACCAGCTGAGATTTAAAAAATGTACACAAACATTTTCAAGAAATTCATATGCAATGTTGAAAAGAACTTATTCTTTTATTAAATTTGATCTTTTACAGACATGGGAATTTACATTGGTACAACTCAGCTCTTACGCAATCCTTGAGATGACAAGTGTTTGTAAAACACATCTCTGGGGATCGCGTTCGTAAGCGGATCCGTTATCATCTCATGCGTAGATATGTACCTTATGTCTACCTTCTTGGTCTTATCATAGTCTTTTGCAAATTTGTAGCTGATATCAATGTGTTTGGTCTTACAATGGAATTTTGGATCTTTGACATAGGCTATAGATGCTTGACTGTCACTGTGTATTGGTACAACACCTGAGTCACTTGCATCAATTAGCCTGTCTAAGAATTTCCTAAGCCAAACAGGCTCTTGAACTGCCATGCTAAATGCTACAAACTCGGCTTCCATGGTTGAAAGTGCGATGCAGGATTGTTTCTTGCTACTCCAGGATATTGCAGCAGATCCGAGTAGAAAAACATATCCTGAGGTCGATCGTCGCTCATCGAGATCACCCGCCCAATCAGCATCAGTGTAGCCTTCGAGCCTCAAGGCATCTCCTTGATAGCATAAAGCATAGTTCGCAGTTCCTTTAAGATACCGTATTATCCTCTTAACCGCTTTACAGTGTACTTGCCCTGGATTGGATTGGTAATGACTTACCATTCCAACGGTAAAACAGATGTCCGGTCTTGTACACATCATAGCATACATAAGACTACCACCTACACTGGAATATGGAACTATTTCCATAATTTCCTTTTCCTTTTGGTTCTTTGGACATGATTTCAGACATAAATTATCGCATTTGCTTATAGGAGTATCAATGGACTTGCAGTCCTGCATATTAAAACGTTCTAGAACCTTCTTTATATAAGTCTCTTGTGAAAGAGAAAGAAGTTTCTTTGAACGATTCCTTGAAATCTTAACTCCAAGGATATATGCGGCTTCTCCCATGTCTTTCATCTCAAAAACTGATGAAAGCCAAGCCTTGATATCCATCACAAAGCCCTTGTCATTTCCGGCTATTAAAATGTCATCTACATAAAGAGACATAATAACGTACTTGCTCTTAATCCTCTTGATATATACACAGTTATCTTCATCAAGCATGGAAAAACCATTTGATAAGACAACTTCTTGAAATCGTATATACCATTGCCTCGAAGATTGTTTAAGACCATATATGGACTTACGAAGTTTACAAACCTTATGTTCGTTTCCTTCTTTTACAAACCCTGTTGGTTGTTCCATATAGATCTCCTCGTCCAATTCTCCATTGAGAAAGGCAGTCTTTACATCCATCTGATGTAATTCGAGGTCTAAGCAAGCTACCATAGCCAGAATCAGGCGAATCGAGGTAAAACGGACAACAGGTGAGAAGGTCTCTTCGTAGTCTATCCCTTCCTGTTGCATAAAACCTTTCGCGACAAGGTGAGCTTTATATCTGTCAATAGAGCCATCAGCCTTATGCTTGATCTTGATAACCCATTTGTTCCCAATAGCTCTACGTCCTCTGGGTAAGTCAACTAAGTCCCAGACTTGGTTAACTTTCTTGGATTCCAACTCTTCCTTCATAGCTTCCATCCATTTGTCTTTTGCAGGGCATGATACGGCCTGTTTGAAAGTAGCAGGCTCGTCATCATCTTGTAGTAAAGTCATAAAGGTTTACGGAAATTCATCCTCAAATCTTAGAGGAGCCAACCTTATACGACTACTACGTCGTCTTTGAGATTCTTCAAGTCCTTCTTGACTCGAATTTAGATCAATTCTAATATCACTCCCACTTGGAATGTCGTTAGAAATGCTCCCACTTGGATCATTATTCCCGTATGGAATGGGATTCGTGTCATTCGTATCATCCATTGGTGAAGTTTGAAACGTATTTTCGTCTTCACCAAGAATTCTCCCACTCGAATGAGGTAATCCTTCTTGATCATTAATCTTAAATAGAGATAAGTCCTTACTTATCTCGCCATGTCTTGGAAACTCGTTTTCCAAGAAAGTGACATCCCTAGACTCAAATTCAATTAGTTCTCCATTGTCTTCCTGACCAATGAAAACATAACCTTTGGAGTTTTCTGTGTATCGTATAAAGATACATTTCCTTCCCCGTGGCCCAAGTTTGCCATACTTATGGGAGGAAATATGTGCGTAGGATGCACATCCCCAAGGTTTTAAAATGTTTAAGTCAGGTGACCTTTGGTTCCACAACTCATAAGGAGTGGAGCTAACTGATTTCGAGGGTACGCGGTTTAATATGAAAGCGGCCGTCAATAATGCATCACTCCAAAAGGTCATTGGTAAGTTAGCTTGCGTCATCATTGAACGGACCATTTCCATTAAAGTCCTATTTCTCCTTTCTGCAACACCATTTTGTTGAGGAGTATAAGACATAGTTACCTGATGAACTATGCCCATTTCATCACAAAGTTCCTTAAAACTTGCTGATTGATATTCACCGCCCCTATCGGTTTGCAAGACCTTAATCTTGCGATCTAATTGATTTTCCAAAAAAATCATATAGTTTTTAAAGCAGGTTAATGCTTCACTTTTGTGGGATATCAAGTAGATATGTCCGAATCGGGTGAAGTCATCAATAAAAGTGATGAAATAGGACTTCCCGCACCTTGTCTTGACATTCATCGGACCACATATGTCTGAATGGATGAGCTGTAATGGAACCTCGGCCCTTGTGCCGGTTCCAAACGTATTGCGACAAGATTTCCCTACAAGGCAATGTTCGCAGGTCGACATTTCAACCTTTGAAACATTGGATAGAAGGACACGTTTGGTAAGTCTATCCATTCGTGTTGGTCCAATGTGACCAAGCCTTGCATGTCAACAAATTACATCTGACTCATAAGTCGAAGAATTTGCAACAAGGAAATTTTCATTACAAAATGAAGAGTCATACATTGTATTTAATACAATAAATCCTTTAAATACATACCCAGAACCAATAAGAGTATTATTACAAGACAAGTCCACTTTACAATTTTGAAAGAACCAGCTATAACCAAGACCCATTAAAACGACCACAGAAATAATATTCCTTCGAATATATGGAGCGAAGAGAACATCATGAAGTATGAAAGTGTGGCCGTTGTCTAGGATGAGCTTGCACGTCACAATGCCTTTCACTTCAACACGTGTGTTGTTTCCTACATAGATCCACTTCGTTCCTTGGGGTATCCGGTGATACTCCACGAAGGACCGTCTGTCCCTTGCTATGTGGTCGGTGGCACCTAAATCAATTATCCAAAATGGATTAGATTCTACAAGAAATATTGAACTAGAAACACATATGTGACTAGCATTACAAGTTACCTTGTCACCTTCATCCGTACAAGAACGGGCATAGTGACCTAACTTGTTGCACTTGAAGCACTTGATCCTCTTCAAGTCTTTCTTCTTGTGCCATTTCTTGTGTCCACCATTATGTTTAGGTTTCTTGGTAGACTCAGGTTGCTTATTACGTTCATTAGTAGACTTCGAACGATCTTTCCGTTTCTTTCCCCCGTGTGAGGAACTAGCAACCATGTGCACTTCTGCACTTGGCTTGGCAGCCGCAAGCCGCTCTTCCTCTAACTCGAGGTTCTTAGAAACATCGCTGAAGGTCTTGATGCTTTCATTATGAGTGAGATGCATCTTCATTTGGTCCCACCCATTTGGTAGGGAACGTATGACTGCTTGGATTTGTTGCTCATCAGTGAGCACATGACATGCATCCTTTAACTCTGAGATTAGATTCGCCATATGTCGCAGATGTTTTCCCATGGAATGATCTGGACGTTTCTTGTATGAATCAAATCTTATAGTTAAAGAACGAAGTTTGGACACTGAGGTGCCACCAAACTTCTCCTCTAGCTTGGACCATATGTCCATGGCTAGGTCATGCTCTCGGAAGATGCGCATTATGTCATCGGCCATACTGGGCAATAACGTAATGCGAGCTATCTTGTTCTTCCGAGACCAAGCATCAAAAGCTTCCTTGTCTCGTCTGTGTTGGGCCGTAGTGCCCAACTCGGGTTCAATCATCTTGTTCTTTAGAGTTTCGAGCACGTCTTGCTCCTCTAGAACGTATTGTATCTTGATGGACCATAGTTTGTAATTATCGCCGTTGAGTTTTTCACCTCTGTTTAACTCAGCGACAATGTTCTTTGAAGCGGAAGACATTTTAACTTTAAAATGCTGCAAAAGACATGAAAACCGAAGGTTCGATCAAAAATCATTGCATAAAATTATTATACATAGATATCACGCCCACTTGGAATATCCCACTTGGAATGATATTATTACATTTGATAAGTTACTTTCGAAAAATATTAAAGATGTTGCTCTAAAATTGGAAAGGTCTCTACGATTCCAATCACCATCTAGAACAACTTTCAATATTTCCCCCTCACTTATCAAATGATAGTACTCTTATAGTACTTCACAGCGGAAAAGCGTTTTTGAAAACGTATTTTTCAAAAGCAAATGCGATATTTCAACCTAGTACCCTTATGATACTAGCGAAATATACGGCAATCCCTGGCCATTGCCGGGATTGAGCCGTAGCCGTGCCAAGGCCGGATCCCCCCTGAGGGGATTTTTCTGCAAGCCACCGTCGCCAGCTCCCGTATGGATCCATGTGCTTCCCTTCAGTAGGGGAATTTGCCGCAGAGAACTGCTGTAGGCCCCGTATGGTCTGGCCATGCATGTCCCTCTCCATGCGAGTCCCCTCCCCCCCCAAAATACAGGGTCAACCGGGGCTCGGCACTGGCCGAGGCCGGGGCCGACAGTGGCCTGGCGCCGGCCTCGGCCAGGGCCGACAGTGGCCCTGGACAGGCCTCGACCTGGCCCTGGCCACTGCCAGGGCCGGCCGGCCTGGCCCTGGCTACTGCCAGGGCCGGCCGTGGCCCTGGCAGAGGCCAGGGCCGGCCAGGCCCCTGGCCCTTAGCTAGGGCCGGCAGGGCCCTGGCCCCTGCCAGGGCAGGCCCCTGGCCCCTGGCCGAGGCCAGCCAGGGCCTCCTGGCCCTGGCTGGGTCTCGGCCAGGCCTGGCCCTGGCCACGACAGAGCCTCCCAGGCCATGGTCGGGGCCAGCCATGGCCCTATGGCCATGGCCGGCCACCCCTTTACATGGGGTTGGCCGCACACCCCTGCCAGAGGGGTGGCCGTGGAAGTTATTGGCTGTAGCCAACCCCCTCCGCAAGGGGAGGAGGGATGCATTGCCTCCATAGCCCATTTGGCCATGGTGATCATGCACCAAAATTGTCATCTTCTCCGATGAAAATAACCACCATCGTCTTCTCTGATGAAGCACCCGTTCATCGAGAAAACGGTTTTGCTTCAATGGCCGTGTGCCAAAAATGAAGAGAACGCGTTTTCAACCGCAAACTTTACGCTCTACATGAAGAGGGTTCACATTCTCAATTGAATGGAGACTCAGCATCCATGAGGAGCGCGAGTTTGGCTAGATGAACGGTAAGTTCTTCCCATCACGGAGAGTTCCTGCCATATCCGTAATGACAGATGACCCTTACGTGAAAAGAACAACTACTGCGATTCTCTCCGTCACGATGCGTTCCTACCATATCCATAATGGAAGGAGACTCATTCGTGAAAGAGACAACGCCTCGTTCATCGGTGAGACCGAGGCGACGGTTAGACCGGGGCGAACCTGTATGGCTCTGATACCAATGTAGGATACTGTCAAAACAACGACGTTAGGATCGAATAATAAAGTAGAGACTTACACTTGCGTACGCGGCACCGTAATATCTGAACTTTGCCCTCGGATTAGCCACAACGGTCAGTACTTCGTCACGGAGGATCGAAGCAGAGTTTCACCGCCTAAATCTCTATTTAGAAGAGGATTTTAATGGAAGGGAGAAGAAGAACACAATTTGCCTTATGCAAACTTATGGCATGTTTAGATTAGTGTAATAGGCATACCCTTGGGTCCTATTTATAGGCTTTAGGGGTAGTTATTGTAGGAAATAACCACTTATAAGCTTATTAGCCTATATTAGCCCTTTTACTTATCCTCTTCTTTATTCACTTATCGAGTGCCTTTATGCACTTATAAAGTGACTTTTTCCACTTATCGAGTGGTCCTTTTCACACGAGAAAAGGTTCCCTTTGTGCACGCTTTCGTGCACACGACATCTGAGTTTCGTATACACTCATACATCCCCTCATGGGTGTATTCATGTCGTCCATATCCAACATTTTCTACTCGTCTAATGCATCCCTATGCGAAACTGTGCTCTCGTAGTTAGCTTCGCATGGGAATGCGTTCATTACGCTTGACACTTGGTCCCGCCTCACAGTTCCGTATCCACTCTCGTGATCTACGGATTGTGATGCTATCATATGGTTGGTTTTAGCAATCGGCGTGCCCTCACAGTCACCAACTAGCGGATTGAGGATTAGCTGTCGTCCCGTTCTCACGTCACTCGTAATCACGAGCCCCGAAGAACGACCATTAAGCCCAAATCGGATTCGTGGGGAGTCTCCCCAGGATATGGAGCCGCCTTTGCGATACCCCGATCCTAAGCTAATCCCCCAAAACCCGTGTTCAAACCTCTATAGGTCAACCCTAGATTGATCCAACGGGGGTCTAACCTAACATCTGATCCCTAGGATCCTAGGGATCATCCCTAAGCCCTAGTTACACACTACTCTAGCATGGCAAAAGCTCTAAATACGTTAGCAATAGAGATATGCATACCTAACCGGTCAAATTGCATGAAATTAATTTCAATAAAGAGAGCAAGAGAAATAAGAGCAATGGTACAAAAATCAAGGAATCCAACCACAAACAAAGAAATAGATAGCTCTAAGGGTTTAGCTACAGCAAAATCTAGCTTAAATTACTCAAAAAACGTTCACTATTTATACAAAACAGTTTGGGTTTGGGTTTTACAAGAAAACCAACCCGAAACCCATAATTTTAAGAAACCCATAATTTTAAGTCAAATAGGACTCTGCCGACCTACCGCTCGGCCAAGCGCAGTGTTCGCTCGGCTGAGCGGTGCCTTGTGGAGTGCTCCGCTTGGTGCTAGAGAAGGGGCCGCTCGGGCGAGCGAGGTCGCTCGTCCGAGCGTCATGTCGCTCGGTCGAGCGAATTAAGCTCAAAAAATCCAGAGCCCAAGTCTTGCATTTATTGGGCTCCTCTAATAGCTAGCTCGGGCGAGCGGGCTGGTCCCTCCGTCGAGCGAGCTTGTCGCTCGGCCGAGCGCCCCGAAGAAGGGGGTTGGCGTGTCACAGCTCGGCCGAGCGCATCTTGTGCTCGATCGAGCGATCTGACATGGCAAGGCGAGGCCATTTTCCTCTCTTTACCCCTCATCTCTTCTTCTCTCTTCTTCTACTCCTCTCCTTCGCTTTTTTGGTCTCCTCGAGTTGTCATGGCAAGGCGAGGCGAGCTTTGGTGTCGATGTTATGCCCAGAACCCCATATCGCTTCGAATCATGCTGAAGTCCCTGAAAACACATAAAACATTGAAAGAATCAAGAATATCGAGAAAAGCACGATATAATATGAAAATATTGATCCGGGCGATAGAAACAACATGGGAATGCATGGTAAAAACATGGAAAATATAGACATAACAAAATCCCCCAAGCTTACCTCTTACTCGTCCTCGATGAAGACGAATAAGGAGTTCGCCGAAGGGTAAAAACAAAGAAGTGCAAAAGAAACCAAAAGATAGGAAAGGCGACTAAATCATCTCTTCATCTCATAGCATGCGACACCACTTCAACTTTATAAATTAAAAACACACTACTCTTGAGGATTCATCAAGTCTCGCAAAGAATATATATAGAATGGATTTTCAAATGCATGCTGTGAACTCGAATATATGATATGACTTTAATGGGGGCTTCCTATTATAGCATGCAATCAATATACGGAATCCATGATCCGAGCTCAAATCCCCATAACTCATTCTCTAAGCAGTGAATAGTATCATTACCAATTAATTCAAGCATGCAAGATGATTTCAATTATTTTCATACATGAGGATGGTAAGTTCAATTAAATCCAGAAATCACCGCACTAAACTCTTTCACTGTCTCTAGAAATCATCGACCTTGCCATGTCCCTATTCTATATAGAAAGTGAGGTAGAGATGTGGGATTTTTCATTTTACAATTGTTTTTGTCTATACCATTTTCTTTATATATATACATACTTTTATTTTCTTATATACACGCGATAACTCAATATACACAAGAGGCGGCCTATGCATCCCAGACCAGACGGTCTTAGGGCATCGGGCTACGTAGAACCCCTCGGGCCTATTATTCGTATGTAATATTTTTTGGTTTTTGATTATTTTCAATCAATGTTTTTTGGAAATTTTGCAAACGCACGTAAACACGATGGAATGCAAAGCACGATCAAGGATTGCAATTGGCTAAATACAAAAAATAAAAAGCATAGAATTGGGACCTGGCTCGGTGCCAGAATATCCAGTAGACGCTACTTAAGTGTCGTGGGTTATCCAAACCCAATTGAACTACCATCCATTATGAGAATAGACGTTTTCACACAATCATGCAATTTTCATTCAATTTACAATCAATCATGCATTTTCAAGCTTAACTGTTTCGAGAATACTCGTTGTGGAGAATATGAATTCAAAGCACGGAAAAGCATATTAAAATGCATCCTAATCAAGGAATATCTCTAACACACGGAAGCATAGAGTTCAAAAATCATAATCCATTCTATATAAATTTGCGATGACGCACAATAGACTATGAAGAATCCTATGTGAGTGTGTGAAGCAGATAAGTTGAGTGTGCGCAGCTTATTGTGCAATCATAGGAGACTCATCTTTAGTCTAAATAAAAGAAAAAGAGAAAGAAATGAAAACATGCATGCGAACAAACAAGAAAAGAAAAAATAAAAATGACGATGATAAAAAAGGAAAAAATGGGGCGATAGTGGAACTAAAAACGTGAAGAAGGCAAAAGAATAAGTAAAAAGAGATAGCGCTCATCCCCTAAGCTAAACGCAGTAGTGTCCTCATTGCTGAGAACACGGGCGTAGAGACAGGAGATGATGCTAAGGGGGGTGGGTGGGAAGAAAGATAAAAGAAGGTATAATAGACGCATATGCGTATGTACAGTATGCATGCATATACAAAAATGGAGATGATGATGATGCAGGTGATGATGATGCATAGTATGTACAGTATGGATACTATGGACAATGAAAATTGATGCCAGAATGTGACTTCCCCAAGCTGGACTAAGCTGGGCCCCGAAAAGACAGATGAGCACAATGATAGGAGGGGGAGACACTAGGACAACGAGAAGCTAATAAATCAGGCAGCACAACCACCCGGTGGGGGTGGTGGCTGAAGAAGGTGAAGGATACGGTCCGGCTTCTCACTGTTCTATTGTCCAATATCAGTGAGTGTCCTCACGGCTCTGCTAAGCTCAAGTACATCCTGCTCCACCCCATATAATCAACCTACAATGTCGGGGGGGAGGGGCCGGAGCTGGTGGATGCTCCCTAGAATATGTGCCACGTGTAGTGAAAAAGGGATGCGTCGGGAGTGTAGGCTGTGTAGATAGTGGGGCAGGGGTGATAACGTCAGTGGAGAAAGGAGCAGAGGTCAATGCCAATGTGTGTGCAAGTGAGGATAGGGCAGGTGCAGACACAGTAGAGGTGGTGGTAGCAGCTGTAGAGACAGAAACCACCAGATTCTCCGTAAGAATTGTTGGATGCAACGATCTAGGAATTCTTGTTTGAAGATAACAAACGTGTGTGAAGTTTCCAATGTGTGCGCTAAGGTTTTTTTCAGGAGTGGCACGCTTGTAAATAGCCAAAGCAGGACTTGGTCAAAGTGATGGAGAGCTTGCACATCCTTTGTGATAGAGAGAGGATGGAGGAAGAGATTATGATATAATTAACCATCTCTTAACTATAAGCATTGTCTTTTTTTGCAATAAGAATCAAACCCAACAAAGCATCAAACCCAACAAAGCTCTTCAAATTAAATCCCTTTGACAACATAAGAGACACTCACGCACCCAGGTCACCAAGTCTTTTTTTTGTGCAAGTTAAATTGGAAGTTATTTTTAAGGGCAATGTTGTAAATAAATTAATGTTGGTTTGCAACCCCTATTTTGTAAACTATATGGCCGAACCAAAATATCTCTCCAAGCAACACAGTTCTCACTGCGTTTTTTTGGCGGCTTGCACGTGAAGAAAAAAGGGAAGAGAGAGACGGGGGAAAAGAGAGATAGCGAAAGATATTAGCATGCCTGGTGTTCATCTCAACTTTTGGTTCAAGTTTTGTTTTTTTGTGCAGCCTTCCATTGGGAAAGAAAATTTTTTGTGCAGCCTTTCATTGTGAACGAAGAGAGAACGAAATTGTTGCTTGTGCTAAAACGAGGCCGGCCACAAAAAACCCCGCAAAGAAACTCACGCACCAGAGAGCTGCTGCCGATTGTTTTCCTCATTTTTTGTTGCAGGATTATTAAAGGAGTTCTTTTTGGAATCATGGGCATCTGACACATCTCCAGCTTGTGCTTCCTCACGTGAACAAGAAGGGAGTAACAATTTTTTGCCTTGTTTAATTTCAAACCCAAACGGGTGATGTGTGCATTCATTTATTTGTAACTCATTTTTTTTTGCATGTCCATCAAAATAGAACGCATAGAACAAAAGGGGCCGGCCTAATTTTTTTATCACTTGCCTTTTGATCTAACTGCCCACTAACTTACCTTTTTGGTTGTTTTGAAGGGTCCTCTCATGTGCATTAATTGAGTGGAGAATGTATGAAGGAAGAGATACCAATCATAACACATGAGCATGAAACAAATATTGTAGAAGCGGCACGACACAAATCCCTGGTTTTTGTCACCCCTTGTTGACATGCCATCAACTCCAGCAACCAGCTGCATCCATATTGCTGCCGACACATCAAGGTGCCGCATCTTGCGTTGCAAATCGAGAGAGGACGCGACGACTACATCTTGTCAGACTCAGATCTGACCAGTGCTAAACGACAGAGACGACTATAGCTACACTAAACTGAGATATCTAAACTCTTATAATTATTTGTGTGTAGAAGTGTCTTGATCTTCGTAAGGGAAACTTTACCGTTACTTGTTATTTTTTGGTGACTTGACGAGTTGGGGCTCGTCAAGGGTGAGAGCATCTGACTAGGTTGATAATGTAGAGCACACAGGAGTGCGTACAAGCTAGGTGAGAGCCGATAGGGGTCTTGACTCATTATAGCTATACCTTGATTACATATTAATCTAGTAGTTGCTTTCAGGGCTGGAGTAGGTCGTGGGGACGACCGAACCATGGTATATCTGTGCATACTCTGTGATTGCATTCTATTTACTCTGCATGTGCTTATAACTGTGTATGATTGTTTGTGGGTTGCACGAATATTTTTATTAGTCTATTCACCCCCTTAGTCTTCGATCCAGATCCAACAAGTGGCATCAGAGCCAGTTTAGATGATGTAGTCTAGATTTAATTAGGTGACCATGAATATATCTGATTGTGAATTTGCTGAAGGTCAGTCCATAGCCTGTCCCCCTAAGTTTAACGGTATAGACTTTGAATATTAGAAGGCTAGGATGAAAATCTATTTAGTGTCTGTAGATTATGATGTACAGGATATTGTTGAAAATGGTTATAGTCTATCCACTATTAAAATTGAAGACACTATTATGATTAAGCCTAAAGACAAGTGGGATTTAGCTGATAAGAAACTTTATACTCTTAATGGTAAAGCTATGAATGTGCTTATATTCTCTTTTGATAAATCTGAGTTTAATCGTATCTCACATTGTATAACTGCGCAGGAAATGTGGCATACGCTGGAGGTGACGCACGAGGGATCATCACAAGTGAAGGAATCCAGACTTGCGCTGTTAAGTTCAGAATATGATAGTTTTTGCATGCTGCCATCTGAGTCCATCAAGGAGCTGTTCGTGAGATTCACGGACATTGTTCATAAGTCCAGCTCACTCGGTAATCCATATTGTAGCCATGAGCAGGTACGAAAGTTCTTAAGGGCACTGTTGAGCTCGTTCAGGCCTAAAGTGACCGCTATTCAAGAAGCTAAGGATTTATCAACGATGAGAGTGGATGATTTAATAGGCAACCTGATGTCGCTCGAGCTTGAGCTGCAAAGTATAGAAGCTAGAGATAAACCTGAAGAAAAAGTCAAAGCTCCCACACCATTAGCTCTTCAAGCTAAGGATGAAAATCTTGATGAGGAGCAAGCTCTAATGGTCAGAAACTTCAGAAGATACATTTAGACTGACCAAGGAAGTGCTGAGATGGGAAAAAGGTTTACTCGTTCTAATAATTTTAATTCGGATAGAATTTCCTCTGAGCAGAAATCTACTAATAAAATGGAATGTTTTAAATGCAGGAGGAAAGGACACATGATGAGGAACTGCCCACAACATACAGCAAATGTTGCAGAGAAGAAAGGAAAAGCAAATGTGCTAAGTGGGACATGGACAGCGAAGCTGAGGATGAGGACGAGGAGCATGAAGCTCACTCCGTCATGTGCTTAATGGGCAAACACAATGAGGTAGAATCCTACACTAAAGCTGAATTTATGAATATTTGCAAAGGTATGCAAGCTAAAATAGATGAGCTAGAATCGACCATAGATGCTTATAGGGAGAGTAGCTTTGAATTGCAACAAGATAACTATGACATTTCTAAAGAAATTGATTAACTTAAAGAAGAACTTGTTGCATGTAACTCCAACATTACTATGCTGAAAATGGAGAAAGCTAGATTGCCTGAAAAAGATGATTGTCCATCTATCCCTCTTTGTTAAAAGATATTAGCATGTATAAGCAAGATTTGATAAACCATGAAACTGATAATGAATTGCTTACTGAAAAGATTAACATGCTAAATCTTGAACTTAAGGAAAAAATGAGTGATTTTGAAAAGAAAGAAGAGGAAAACAAGCGAGCTTTCATTAGTAAATGCACTTTAATTGTGAACAAAAATGCGCATTTGAAATCCAAAGTCGCTAGTCTAGAATTGTCATTAAAGAAATTTTCCATTGGAAAACAAAGTTTGGACATTATTCTTGGAAAGCAACTTTATGACAATAATAGGCGAGGACTAGGAGATGGTCTTAAAATGTTGAAAAATCAAAATATAGAAAAGTTCTCATTGAAACAACAAAGGTTGGAAATTTTCATGCAAAGTGCTCTACATGTGGTTGCGTTGGTCATATCTCTTATTATGGCAAATATAGGAACAAGAACATTAAGTTCAAGCAAATATGGGTTTCTAAAGATTTGATGACTAACGTGAGTGGACCTTGTTGGATTCCAAGGTCACACATAACTTCTACCATGTAGGTGATGTGGAGACTTGGCTAGGAGCTATGGATTGAACGCTTCATTTATTTAGTTCTTTAGCCAAATGACGACGTGAAGGTATATCTTCCTCTTTGAACTTAATGCATACCTTCTTATCACTTTTTTTCTCACTTCTTGTATGCTTGATCTATTTTATTTTGTGTGCTTGTTTGATTGATGCCAGCTTGTTTAGTTCTTTATAAATGAAAAATAAAAAATTGAAAAAATTGAAAAAAAAGAAAAAGAAAAAAAATGGAGCTTAATGCATATCCTTCTCTTTACATCATTCAAATGTTATAAATGAATGATAATCATATCCATGAAGAAATTATAGTATTATTATTATGGCTACATGCGAATGTTTCATTTCATATTAGCCATGACAAGTTCAATGAATTGATAATACGATTTCTACACCCACTTTCACTTCCACGAACTTCAAACTATGTTGTACATTTGGAGATACTATTTATGAATATTGGAAAGTGAATGTAGTATGAATAATAACTGAAAATCTAAGGGATATGATGTATGTTGCCATGGATAAAAATTGAGCTAAAAAGAATTGGTTTTCATATTATATGAAAAGAAATAGTAAACATGCTCCGTATGAAAAATGGATACAATTCTGGGCAATTACACTACCCACGAGTATCCAACAAAAGCTTTATGGGTAATCTTTAGCGTTGGTGTTTTTACTCGTTAAGCAATGTCACCTCCACATCTAAGAGTCCTTTTAGGCTATGTTTTGGGGTGTGATACCTTGAACTCATTTTTAATGAGGTGGAAAAAAATCAATCCTAGTGATATAAAGATATTTGGAAAATGTTGGATTGGTTTTGGTTGAGTTTATAAGAGTATCTCCCTTTGTACTTCTATGTTTAACAATTGCACTTACACAATGGTGTAGAAGTCATGTTATGATTTTCATTGAGATTGAATTGCCTATCATATGAATGTCTCCATGCAATTGTTGGTTGTAGCTTATAATACTCTTTATTTTTTGCATGTGGTATGTTTTTGACTTCAAAAATACACTTTTGATGATAAAAAGGGGGAGAAATATTTGGGAAAGATTTGTGAAATATGTGAAAATGATGTGCTATTGAATACCATAATGAATGGGTGAATATATGTTCTAGGGGAGCATGAAAATAGGGCATGCCATCATATCATTGTATTTGCATGGTTGTATGTTGCACATAATTGTTATACGTATTTGCTTACATCTTCAATCACACTTCACACGCACATATCTTGTATCGTAAATTGCTCAAATCATATATTTGGTTTGTCATCATCAAAAGGGGGAGATTGTTGGATGCAACGATCTAGGACTTCTTGTTTGATGATAACAAACGTGTGTGAAGTTTCTAATGTGTGCGCTAAGGTTTTTTTCAAGAGTGGCACACTTGTAAATAGCCAAAGCAGGACTTGGTCAAAGTGATGGAGAGCTTGCACATCCTTTGTGATAGAGAGAGGATGGAGGAAGAGATTATGATATAATTAACCATCTCTTAACTATAAGCATTGTCTTTTTTTTGCAATAAGAATCAAACCCAACAAAGCATCAAACCCAACAAAGCTCTTCAAATTAAATCCCTTTGACAACATACGAGACACTCACGCACCCAGGTCACCTAGTCTTTTTGTGTGCAAGTTAAATTGGAAGTTATTTTTAAGGGCAATGTTGTAAATAAATTAATGTTGGTTTGCAAAACCTATTTTTTAAAACACTATATATATGAAACTATATGGCCGGCCCAAAATATCTCTCCAAGCCACACAGTTCTCACAGCGTTTTTTTTGGCGGCTTGCACGTGAAGAAAAAAGGGAAGAGAGAGAAGAGGGAAAAGAGAGATATAGAAAGATATTAGCATGCCTTTTGATATTTAAATTGGTGTTCATCTCAACTTTAGGTTCAAGTTTTGTTTTTTTGTGCAGCCTTCCATTGGGAACAAAAATATTTTGTGTAGCCTTTTATTGGGAACGAAGAGAGAACAAAATTGCTGCTTGTGCTAAAACGAGGCCGGCCACAAAAAAAGCCCAAAGAAACTCACGCACCAGAGAGCTGCTGCCGATTTTTTTACTCATTTTTTGTTGCAAGATTGTTGAAGGAGTTCTTTTTGGAATCATGGGCATCTGACAATCTCCAGCTTGTGCTTCCTCACGTGAACAAGAAGGGAGTAACAATTTTTTGCCTTGTTTAATTTCTAACCCAAACTGGTGATGTGTGCATGCATTTATTTGTAACTCAATTTTTTTATTACTTGTCCATCAAAATAGAATGCACAAAACAAAAGGGGCCGGCCTAATTTTTATATCACTTGCCTTTTGATCTAACTGCCCACTAACTTACCTTTTTGGTTGTTTTGAAGGGTCCTCTCATGTGCATTAATTGAGTGGAGAATGTTTGAAGGAAGGGATACCAATCAGAACACATGAGCATGAAATAAATATTGTAGAAGCAGCATAACGCAAATCCCAGGTTTTTGTCACCCCTTGTTGCTGTGCCATCAACTCCAGCAAGCACCTGCATCCATATTGTTACCGACACATCAAAGAGCTGCATCTTGCATTGCAAATCGAGAGAGGACGCGACGAATACATCTTGTCAGACTCAGATCTAACCAGTGCTAAATGACAGAGACGACTATGGCCACACTAAACTGAGATATCTAAACGCTTATTATTATTTGTGTGTAGAAGTGTCTTGATCTTCGTAGGGAAAAATTTATCGTTACTTGTTATTTTTTGGGGACTTGACGAGTTGGGGCTCGTCAAGGGTGAGAGCATATAACTGGGTTGATAGTGTAAAGCACGCAGGAGTGCGTACGAGCTTGGAGAGAGTTGATTGGGGTCTTGACTCATTATAGATGTACCTTGATTACCTATTAATCTAGTAGTTGCTTTCGGGGCTGGAGTAGGTCGTGGGGACGACCGAACCAGGGTATATCTGTGCATACTCTGTGATTGCATTCTATTTACTCTGCCTATGCTTATAACTGTGTGTGATTGTTCGTGGGTTGCACGAACATTTTTATTAGCCTATTCACCCCCCTTAGGCTTCGATCTAGATCAAACAAGAATGACCGAGACGGTGCTAGTAATGGGTACGGTAAGGGATACATGCACCAGTGTGGTCTCAGGTGGCAGTGAGGTGGTGAGGACATGAGGATCAGCTAGTAGATCAGTAATGAGGGCCTCAGCTGATAGGGCTGGGTCCTCGGTAAAAGTGGAGATAGAAAGATCGACGACAGAATCAACAGATGTGGCGGGGCACTCAACAGATGTGGAGACAGAAGGGGTCACTGCAGGCTCAGACTAGAGCAAGGTATGGGGTGGCTCCTTAGCGTGTGCGGGAGCATCGCCCGGCTGCTGAGGAGGATGCTGCCGTGCAACCTACTCATCATCGGGCTCTAGCTTGTAAATAGGGGGGACACGGTCCTGCATGGGGAGGATCCACTCAATTTTCTTAGGGACTACGGCGGTCTACTCTGGGCTAGGGAGCACCATATAATCGACGTTATAAGGCATGTGAAGATAAACCCATTGTCGGTCACCATGGGCCCTAATAATTTGCATGTGCATAAGCACATGCAAGGATAGGGTAGTAAGGCCCGTCGCCTCTAGATCATCCTGGGGGAGGACTAGATTTGCCCTAAGGGTGACGATGGTGAAAAAGCCGCCACAACAGATGGGACCCCTTTGCAAAGTAGCAGCCCAACATAAACGGTCACAGAAGATCTGTGCGTGATCAATAGTGTAGGAGGGGCGAGAGGTGCCATCTGGTAGCGCCTCGCGAGGGAGGGTCATGCCCCACAAAAGGATGGGCAAGACAGAAGACATAGTCACTGGCTCGTTCATGCATAGCATGGTGGTGGCAAGGTGGCACTGGTCTAGCCTAAGGCAGGGTGGATGATCGAGGAGGCCTTCAAGCGGCTAGTACTGAAGGAATGCAAATTGGAAATCCTCTCCCAAAAGCGTGTAGTGTAAATAGCTGTGGGAGTATCCGAGCCAGGGGTATAGGTGGTCTCGACGGCGGGGACTGCAGGCCACTGGAATAGGGTCTGGAGTCCCTCGTAAGTGAACTCCATCTCCACATCCAGTATGGAGAATGCAATCCCCGTGTCGGTACGGCGAAGTGAGCTGAGGGCCTCTAGGGTTAAGCGAATGTAAGTCTTCGCCTGAAGCCCTAGAAAATGCTCCCAGACCAGGTTTACATACAACTGCCTAACCCCGGCCAAAATGCATAGCTGCTCTAAGGCTCCTAGTTCTATGAATTTGGTCGAGACGACCGGGCGCCTAGAGAGGTCGAGAAAAAAAACGACGATGTGCGTCATCTATAAAGGTGATGTCGTAGGTCTCTAGGGGGTGTCTCGGGCTGTGGAGGTGTCATGGGTGGTACTGTAGGTATGGGCTGACTCTAGGGGAGGGGGTCATGTCCCTGCTGAGGAGCCAGCAGCCTGGCATTTTTTCCTGGCGTGCGGGGGTGAAGGAGATGATGGTGGGGATGGGGTGGAAACACATGTGGCGGTGCGTGGCCTAGCATGAGGGGCCCTCTGCGAGGACTTCCTCTTCTTGGGAGGCTGTGGTGGAGGGGGTGGGGGTTGGGATAGTAGGGTGATAGTGGTGGGTAAGGTGGAAGTATGTGGAGGTGCCATGGGTGTGGTGGAAGTGCATGTGGTGGTGGTGGTGGGATGGATGTGCGTGGTGGTGCTGTGGGTGTGGAATTGGATGTGGTAGTTGTGGTGTGATGCCTAGAGGAGGTTGACTTGTGGACCAACATCTTTTGGCATCAGTGTTGGGGCTGGGATTGAGATGTGGATGGTCTGGAGATGGTGGTTGATGTGTGTATGTGTGGAGGGCATGTAAGGAATGGGGTAGTGGTGGTGGATGTGCATGTAATGCGTGGTGAAGGTGCAACGGAAGTGCATGGAGGTGCTGTGGAAGTGGTGGTGGTGGAAGTGCGTGGAGGTGCCATGGAAGTGCATGGAGGCTAAGTGCGTGTGGGTGGGGTGGTGGATGTGCGTGGAGGTGTCGTTGAACGTGGCAGAGATGGTAAGGATGATGATGAGCGGATGATGGCCCTGCGATGCATCGTGAGCTCGTGCCACAAGTGATATAATGTATATAGTAAAAAATAATGAGAGGGGAAGAGTGGACCCTTAGCGATGCAAGAGAGGCAAATGCTATATCCTCGAGCGATGTGCCCATAGTCGGTGTTGCAGTCCCATCATACGTCCCTCCAACCTAAAATTGAAATTGGATGGTTTGGGGGTTGGGTGAGATTGTGGATGGGGTTGCGTTGAAGGTGGAGGGGGGTTGCGCTCGGGTTGAGAGAGAGAAGGAGGGGGGTGGCGCTCGGCGGGGGGGGGGGGGGATGTGGGGGGTGGGGTGGCGCTCAGGCTTGGGAGGGGGGGTTAAGGGTTTGTGGTTAGGGTTTAAGGGCGCACGGGGGAATATTGGGAAGGGGGAGGGGATCAGAGGGAAGAGTGGGGGGGCAGTGATCAGAGGGAAGAGGGAGGAGGTCGGAGGGGGCCGACACTCGAGCGAGGGGGATCCAGAGGGGGGAAATCGCTCGAGGGGGATTAGGGATCGGGGGGGAGATCTGGGCGCTTGCTCGAAATTTTCGAGCAAGCGACCCAAATGAATTTAAAGGATTTTTCCCGAGCGGTTGAATGCTCAGGTGAGCTATTTTCCCTTCACTTGTTGGTCTCCGATCTTCCGTGAACTAACACCTAGAAGCCACCTAGCAATGGCACGAATGCCCAGTGCTAGATGTATACTAAATGCAAATTTCTGGCACTTTACGCAAGCGTACTGCGTCAAGTCATAGTATAAAAGATATCGATCCCATAGTGAAGGTAGAGATGTTATTGTCTTGGGATATTTTTAAATCTCAGAATTTAGATAGCAGTCAGTTTTGAGTGATTGTTTGTTTAGGATTGTGAACAATTAATAAAGATTAGGGCTTTAGAACTCACCACTAGGATCGTCGGATGTCGATGCTTGGCTAAGACTCTTACATTGCAATGGTTTTAAAGGGATGGTCGCATCCAAGATGTGGAATTCATGGTTCTAAGCACCATGAAACTAACGATCGCATTAACCCCGCTCTTGCGACAGGCACACACGACACGTGCATTAAGAATCGACAATATTCACTCCACTCTTGTGGACGGAATGATCTCAGCACACTACTCTCGTGGGTTAGAGCTTCGATGTATTTTGGTGGCTCTTATTGACGCAATGGCGGTAGCCATCAATTAGTAATATAGCCTGTTTGTGGATCCCATCAAGACATGAGCCGGGCATGGTCAAGAGTCCCAATTGAATCCACTAACTCCCTAATTAAGCCTATACGATACTCCTTAAGCCTATCGATTTCACCGACCGTGGGCACGATCTCAGTACGAGTTCTCCTACAAACTTTGCAAGATCAACCAAAATACGTCCATTTTATACCAACGCAACCTAAAAATCATAACTTTGCATCTAAATCCTAAAATCCATGGGCTAATCCATTAGCCCTAGATAGAACTACTCACGTATAATAGAAAAAACAACAAAAGATTTAATAGATGCAATAAAATTCATCATAGCAATAGAAAACATCAAAATCAATAGAGAGTTTAGAGAAGTGTTACCAACACATCGTGGAGCAATAGTAATCCAAAGAGAATTAAGAAAGTACGATTCCTTGTGCAAACTAGCAATAAAAATCCAAGTTTTGCTTCACAAAAATAGCGATGGCACAAACTCTCAAAAACCTAATTAAAACTAAATCAAGAGTTTCTCTAAAGTTGCTCTCCTGAAAATAAAGCTAAAAACGTGCTTAAATACATAGAATAGAAATCCCAAAAAATCTCAGAAAATCTGGGCACTTGGGCCCATCAATTAGGCTGGTCGCATCGGCTTGCTATTACTTCTGCATCTGGCTGATATGGGCTACTCGATCGAGTAGCCTTCTTACTCGGTCGAGCTACAGTAGATCAAAACTTCCTCCAAAACGTCACTCTGTTTGATGACGACTCGGGCCGAGTAGGTGAGCTACTCGGTCGAGTTGCTTTGCTGCTCGGTTGAGCTAGGGTGCCTTGGAGAAAAGCTTAAAATCATCATCTATTTGATGCGACTCGGATCAAGTCGGCTGTCTGCTCAGTCGAGTAGGTCGAAGCTGTTTCCTGTGTGATTTCTGCATGTCAGCCGGTCGAGTAGCTGATGCTACTCGATCGAGTCACCTGGGAAACTGAGCTGAATCTTTGCCATCTTTCGTTCTCTTCTCCTTCTCCCCTCCAATCTTCTTCCATTCCTCGGTGTACTCTTATGGAGCCTTGCCAATGATGTCTCGGACGTGCTGGATGTGTCCATGTCCCAAAATAGGTCCACTTCTCTCCAAAACTCATGAAAATCCATAAAGCTATATAAAACTCGAATATGGCATTAGAAGCACGATAATATATAAAAATATGGAGTTTGGAGGCGGATATGACATGAAATGATGCAATAAAAACATGTAAAATATGGACACATCAGTCGCTCGGCGGAGCGCCTTATGCGCCCGGCCGAGCGATCTGAAATTTCAGCACTCCCAACCTTTAGCACATCTCGTATTTCTCGCCGATTTGAATCTTAGCTCTACGCTCATACTTTGCTCTTTCGTTCGTCGTCGTGACCGCCAAATACCTGCCAGAATCAACAAACCTAAGTTATTTATGGATTTTTTTTGAAGTTCTATAATAAAAGTCTAAAAAATCTAATTAAAACCAAAGTACGAGTAAAAAGGCCGGGTTGCCTCCTGCCAAGAGCTTGTTTAAGGTCATTAGCTTGACCCCTGAAATTCAGTGAGGTGATATGTTGGGCACATGCGAGATGTACCCAACGTTCTTCCTGACCATTCCTTGTGGGTTCGGTTGGTCGAATGCCTCCTTCGGACCCTTAGTGACCCATCCATCCTCTTTCATCTCTAGCACTTGTCTCTCTTTGGGGCGCCCTAAGGATGCTGCAGCAACTAGGTTCCTGATTTTCACGACGTCCAGGTCGTGATCCTCCAAGGTGAGCACGGTGTGCTTGCACGTCGTTGATCCATCATCGGGGTCCTCGTCTAGGACCTGTAGATATGGCGCCATGGGTTTACCGTGCCGAGGATCCAAGCCATGGTCCTCATTGTAACGGCCACTTTTCGACCGTGTGGATTTTAGCACGTATAGTTGTTCGTGTACGTCTTTTCGTGTTTGTTTTTTATATAGATGTTTTCCGTACTTCAGACGCGCGACCGAACCCTGTATTCATGATCCTCTCGGAGGCGCGATCGTCCTGGTATTTTCATTGCAATTTTTGGACGTCGAGGGACCAATCTGCTAATAACTCATTTTTTAGTTATTAAAAACATTTTTTTATATTAACATTTTCTTCCATTATTTTGAATTCAAAAGGCTGTACGTTAATTAAAAAACAGTTAAAATATTTGAATTTGTGAGCTCTGTGTGTTTTGTTCACAAATTGTACTTACTAAATGCCTTAAGGAATCATATCTGAATAGCTTACTGTTAACTTAAGGAATCATATCCTTATATATATGTATATATATATATATATGTATATATATATGTATATATGTATATATATATGTATATATGTATATATATATGTATATATGTATATATATATATATATATATATATATATATATATATATATATATATATATATATATTTGACGAGTAAATGATGTCTTTATTTATATCCAAAGTATTTACAGCAGACAACACTAGCAAGTTTCAGGGGGTAATAGAAAGAGAGGGGAGAGGACACAAGCGTCGTCACCCTCAACTTCCCACCACCAACCATTACTGCTAGGGGCTATAAATTCAAATTACAGTCATCTTGGACCAAAATGAGAAATCTAAATGGCCTATACAATTAACCAGCATCAATAAAACCCCAATTAGAAAATGGGGTGATGTCAGAAGCCTGGTCCAAATCCAAATGGCGAAGCGAAATAGTGACATCCGCCGAAATGGCGTCAAATAACACTGTTTTCCCCACTCTGGTCCCTTCAAAAATCCTCTTGTTGCGCTCCCGCCATATGTGCCAAACCATGCTAGCCAATGCCGATTTAGCCAGCACACCCACAGGATCCTTGTTGCAATAGCGAGAGAAGATAAGCTCACAAGTATCAGCTAGGGACGATGGAACCACGCCTGTATAGCCTAACTTGAGAAGGGACCTGGTTAGAATATAGCAAGAATAATCACACCTAAAGAACAGATGCTCAATACTTTCGGCCTCATTTTTGTCACAAAGCATACACAGCCGGTCAGTTGTTAATCCCAAATGGAAGAGCTTCTCTTTAGTAGGCAGTTTATCCCTAATGGCACGCAGCAAGCACAGGGAAAACTTTGGTACGTGCTTTGTAAACCAGATAGCTCGGTAGTACACAAATGATGGCCTGGCAACCCGAGCACCTTCCCATGCTGATCGAAGAGTACATATAGGACCCGCAACCCACGTCCATGTGTCAGGACCGTTGCTTAAGGAAATTGGCCGTAGGATTGGGAGAAGAGGCCGAATGCTAGGGGAGTCTTTCCAACCATCTGACAACCAAAAGTCCCTAACATTCATGAGTTCCGTACCCGAGGGCGGAGTATGGAGCAAATAGAGGGGGCCCTTCGGGTGCCAATTATCAAACCAGAACGAAGTTGTCGAACCATCACTAACGGAACGTTTAATGAGTTTTTGAGATATATTTCGGTACCTGAGAAGGAACTTCCAAGTCCCAGAATGAGTAGGATGCGCCTTAGTAGTATAAAATTTACAAGCTGCAGCTTCATACTTTCTTCTCATAAATTTTGCCCAGACACCATTTGTGCTAAGCAGTCTCCATGTGAGCCGAACCCCAGAGGCTACATTCAAATCCTCCAACAATCTTAATCCTACTCCACCCTCCTTCTTGGGAGTACATATATCCTTCCAAGCCCAGCTGTTGGATTTACCCCATATGAATTTCCTACAAGCAGCAGTAATGGCACGAATCACAAATGCTGGAATACAGTAAACTTGCATCCAGAAGGATACCATTCCATAGATAACAGAGCGGACCAATTCTATCCGACCAGAAATAGATAGCAACGAGGAGGACCAACCAAGGAGTCTCTTCTTACATTTATCAATAAGACGGCCATATAAGGAAGCTTTAGGGTAAGTGGAAGAGAGAGGCAAACCCAGATAAGTGGTAAAAGAAGATACCTTCCTGATCCCAAGAATACCAGCAAGCCCACCAGGATCAACCACACCTTTACTGAAAATGGCAGAGCTTTTATCCCAGTTAATGTGAAGACCAGAGAATAGATTAAAGTCAGTTAATAAATCTTTCAGACCTTTGAAAGACCGGGGGTTGGCTCGACAGAAAACCAGGAGATCATCAGCAAAGAGGAGGTGAGAGATAGCCCCAGCTCTTCTCAGAGGCAGTATGGTACGAGAAGATTTTGCTTTAGCCATTAGGAGCGTGAAAGCCTCCATTACTAGAACAAAAAGGTAAGGGGAGAGGGGATCACCTTGACGAAGGCCTCTGTTGGACGAGAAGTAGCCCTCGGAAGACCCATCAATTAAGACCGAAAACATTGGGGTAGAGATGCATTCTGCTATCCAATTAATAAATATGCTCCTGAAACCCATTTGGTGTAATAAGAAGAATATGAATTGCCTGTTCACAGTATCAAATGCCTTCTTGAGATCCAGTTTTAGACACGATCTGGCCCCCATAGGATTACTGAAATCACGTATCTGCTCATGGGCAATGAGTGCACAATCAGCAAGCAACCTACCACTAAGGAAGGCAGCTTGATTGGGGGAGATAAGATCACTGATAACATGCTTTAACCTGTTGCATAGAACTTTACTAATAATTTTATAAATCACATTGCAACATGCAATAGGCCTGTAATCGCCTAACCCTGTAGCATTGGCATTCTTAGGGACCAGTGTAAGAAAGGTGTGATTGACATGTGGTAGCATGCGACCAGTACTGAAAAAAGAAGAGACGCCAGAAATTACATCCTTACCAACAATCTCCCATTTCTGCTGGAAAAAATGAGCATTGAAGCCATCTGGGCCAGGGCATTTGTCTTTCCCAATTTGAAAAACTGCCTCTTTAATCTCCGAAGTAGAGACTGTTTTATCTAACCAAATGGAGGCCTCCAAAGAGAGCTTACGCTTGGGGATAAGATTGGGAAAGATAGTCCAGTAATCAGCTTGATAGTATAAGTTTTTGTAGTAATCAGGAGCATCCAATCTAAGCAAGTCTGTAGATGAATTCCTTTCACCAAATATATTAATACGATGGGAAAGATTGTTATAAGAAAGTCTGGATTTCATAGCTGCAAAGAAAAACTTAGACTTCCTGTCACCCAGCGTTAACCAATTTTGTCGGCTTTTTTGTCGCAAGTCCTCCTCTTCAACATCTAAAGCATGTGCAAGTTTAAAGCAGGCCTTCTTTTCAAGAACTTGGATATCAGGATCAGCACTTAATTTACAATTATGTTGCAACTCTTCCAACTCCTGCAGACAATTGACAGAGTTTAATTTGCTTCTTTCATAAAATGACCATGCTTTGAGAGACCCTTTCAAGGATTTAAGCTTATTAACAAGGGACTGCATACCCGATCCCCCCATCTGCTCACTCCAGTTGCTCCGAACAAGCTCATGAAACCCAGGCAGAGAGGTCCAAGAGTTATAAAATTTAAAAGGTTTAGGGCGGGTGATTACATTAGAATGAAGATACACGATCATAGCAGCATGATCACTGGTTCCCGGGTTTAAATATTCGACAAAAGATTGTGGCAAAAGAGTAATCCATAAGGTATTGCAAAGAACCCGATCAAGTCGCGCCGATATACGGGAAGCACCGATGCGCTTATTACTCCAACTTAGCCTTCCACCAATGCTTTTCAACTCCGTGAGCTGACTACTCCCAATGCAATCATTGAAGGCATCCATGGCACTCACATCAACAGGTCGACCACCACACTTCTCATTACTGCTACGGACAAAGTTGAAATCACCACCAACTAGCCAAGGAATATGCGCAAATATCCTGGAATCAGCAATTAGGGTGTTCCAAAGAGGAATTCTATCATTTGCCAGATTGTGACCATAAATTGCAGTAAGTCCCATAACTAGCCCCTCTAAATTAGTAAATAAAGAATAGATATGTTGAGCCGAAGAGGTAATGGATGTACATCTCCATATTGATTTGTTAAAATAGATCACGAGGCGCCCTCCCTTATGGTGAATCCTGTTGTCAATACTCGCCCAGTCCTTACAAAAGCACTTATCAATTCTACCAGCATGCACAACTTCAACTTTGGTCTCAAGCAAGCACACAATAGAGGGGTTGTACTTACGCATGCAATGCTTGAGATCAGCTCGCCTCGAAGAGTTATTGAGACCCAGAGAATTCCAAAAGTAGACAGACATTAAAAAGATTGAGAGGTAGGCGGAGCAGGCCCCGCAAGTCTAGTACTTCGCCTAACACCTGAAGGGTAGACGGTGGTTGACTTACATTTAACTGCAACCTTTTCCCTCAAGATGGAATGCTCCTCAATCAATTCTGGGTTAGGCAATGTAGGATTTGAAGGGGGACACAAGTCCACAGGATCCTCAACTGGCAGGAGGAGCGATGGGTTACAACCACCTGGGACAGAAATAACTCCTACAGGAATGGCAGAGGGAATCAATGGTTCTGAGTGAATACCATCAGGAGGATTCACACCAATAACTGCAACCACAGGAGGCTTCGAATGACTACACTCTCCAATCACTGTTTGATGTCGGGAGACTTTACTTCCCACTAGATCCTCTCCAACAACAGTTAGCTGTGGGGATTTATTCTTCCCTTTATGAGCCTGGAGCAACAAATCAGGCTCCTCCCGTAAGTGGGTGGATTGCAATTGAGAGCTAGGAATATTAAGAGGTGAAATATTAGATTCACTAGTTTCCTGCGTCAGTGCATTCTCAGGGGTATCACCAACTTCTCCCGGGATGCCCCCCTTCAGATTGGTAGATATATTAACTTCTGGATGAATCGAGTTATCAGCCCGCAACTCTTGGATTGAAGGGCGCTCATTCCCGGAAATGTTTTTTGGGCACTGCTTATCTAGATGACCAAAGCAAGCACAACCACCACATCTAGGTGGCTCCCCCTCATATTTGACATCAATTGATACAAAGTATTGATCATCCACATCTACCATGACCTTCCTTTGCAGTGGGGCCTTCGCATCAACTTCAACAAGGCACCGAGCATAAGAAATCCTATCAAGATTAGCAGTAGCTTTATCAAGACAGATAGGGGTACCAACTCCACTAGCAATGATGTTCAGAATTTCCAATGTCCACATAGAAAGGGGAAGATTATGGAATTGGACCTAAACAGGAACCGCAGTGAGAATATCCCGCCCATGTTGAGTAGTTGGCGTCCATTTTTGGAGCACCACAAGCCTGCCATCAAACAGCCAAGGACCCCCATGAAGGATATTATCCCGATCCACCTCATTCTCAAATTTGAAATAGAAGTACCCATTTTCGCGGGAGAAAATTCGGAGCGCCCCTTTAATTCTCCAGAGTCTTCCGTCCAAGCTTTAATCTGCCCAAAATATGGGACATCCCCTAATACGTAACCAACAAGAGTATTTTGCCACAGAGCTGCACCTGCTTCGATCATGCTAGAAGCGACGTTGACCTTCGCCACACCATCCTCATTGTGCATAGGAGGCACAAGTGACATAACAAGTGGATCGGCGAATTTACGGCGCGTCACACAAATATCCACCCAAGATCTCTTAGACACAGACGGGTCTATATGGATGACAGAATGGGGTCTAACAGGCAATTTAACAGGCACATTAGGCACCAATTCCTTAGCATTGCTGCTCTGCTTAAGAATAGCACGGTTACCTCTATGATCTTGATTCAATACAGAACCCCCTCCTCTTCCCCTACCCCCATCAAAATTAAATCGCTGATTGGAATTCGTTTGCTGGATACTTTTGCCTCTGATGCTCCTGGCATCAAAATGGACACTCTTCTTCCTGCCGTGGGAAACTCGTTGCCAGCCCTGATCACCGTCAGGCCGTTGATACGAGTCAGAACCCCCCTCAACACCCAGGACCGAGGTGCCCGTTCCCCTCAAATCCTTAGGGCAGGTGAAAACGCTGCCGCCAGCCCGATTGATCTTGTCGGAG